>VSWD01000007.1:2336480-2936480 GCA_033119305.1 Pinctada imbricata
GAATTTCATTTACTTATTCATTTTGATAATTTCTGCCATAAAAAGCGCCCATTGGACCTCTATATGCGCTCTTTGCGCCTATACCCAGGTTCGATAGGGGTATATGCGCTATACCAATCGAAAGAGGAGACTTGGGGCTAGGTACATGTCAAGTTTCATCATGATTGAATCGGTTTCAGATAGGTAGAATTTCATTTACTTATTCATTTTGATAATTTCTGCCATAAAAAGCGCCCATTGGACCTCTATATGCGCTCTTTGCGCCTATACCCAGGTTCGATAGGGGTATATGCGCTATACCAATCGAAAGAGGAGACTTGGGGCTAGGTACATGTCAAGTTTCATCATGATTGAATCGGTTTCAGATAGGTAGAATTTCATTTACTTATTCATTTTGATAATTTCTGCCATAAAAAGCGCCCATTGGACCTCTATATGCGCTCTTTGCGCCTATACCCAGGTTCGATAGGGGTATATGCGCTATACCAATCGAAAGAGGAGACTTGGGGCTAGGTACATGTCAAGTTTCATCATGATTGAATCGGTTTCAGATAGGTAGAATTTCATTTACTTATTCATTTTGACTAATTTCTGCCATAAAAAGCGCCCATTGGACCTCTATATGCGCTCTTTGCGCCTATACCCAGGTTCGATAGGGGTATATGCGCTATACCAATCGAAAGAGGAGACTTGGGGCTAGGTACATGTCAAGTTTCATCATGATTGAATCGGTTTCAGATAGGTAGAATTTCATTTACTTATTCATTTTGATAATTTCTGCCATAAAAAGCGCCCATTGGACCTCTATATGCGCTCTTTGCGCCTATACCCAGGTTCGATAGGGGTATATGCGCTATACCAATCGAAAGAGGAGACTTGGGGCTAGGTACATGTCAAGTTTCATCATGATTGAATCGGTTTCAGATAGGTAGAATTTCATTTACTTATTCATTTTGATAATTTCTGCCATAAAAAGCGCCCATTGGACCTCTATATGCGCTCTTTGCGCCTATACCCAGGTTCGATAGGGGTATATGCGCTATACCAATCGAAAGAGGAGACTTGGGGCTAGGTACATGTCAAGTTTCATCATGATTGAATCGGTTTCAGATAGGTAGAATTTCATTTACTTATTCATTTTGATAATTTCTGCCATAAAAAGCGCCCATTGGACCTCTATATGCGCTCTTTGCGCCTATACCCAGGTTCGATAGGGGTATATGCGCTATACCAATCGAAAGAGGAGACTTGGGGCTAGGTACATGTCAAGTTTCATCATGATTGAATCGGTTTCAGATAGGTAGAATTTCATTTACTTATTCATTTTGATAATTTCTGCCATAAAAAGCGCCCATTGGACCTCTATATGCGCTCTTTGCGCCTATACCCAGGTTCGATAGGGGTATATGCGCTATACCAATCGAAAGAGGAGACTTGGGGCTAGGTACATGTCCAAGTTTCATCATGATTGAATCGGTTTCAGATAGGTAGAATTTCATTTACTTATTCATTTTGATAATTTCTGCCATAAAAAGCGCCCATTGGACCTCTATATGCGCTCTTTGCGCCTATACCCAGGTTCGATAGGGGTATATGCGCTATACCAATCGAAAGAGGAGACTTGGGGCTAGGTACATGTCAAGTTTCATCATGATTGAATCGGTTTCAGATAGGTAGAATTTCATTTACTTATTCATTTTGATAATTTCTGCCATAAAAAGCGCCCATTGGACCTCTATATGCGCTCTTTGCGCCTATACCCAGGTTCGATAGGGGTATATGCGCTATACCAATCGAAAGAGGAGACTTGGGGCTAGGTACATGTCAAGTTTCATCATGATTGAATCGGTTTCAGATAGGTAGAATTTCATTTACTTATTCATTTTGATAATTTCTGCCATAAAAAGCGCCCATTGGACCTCTATATGCGCTCTTTGCGCCTATACCCAGGTTCGATAGGGGTATATGCGCTATACCAATCGAAAGAGGAGACTTGGGGCTAGGTACATGTCAAGTTTCATCATGATTGAATCGGTTTCAGATAGGTAGAATTTCATTTACTTATTCATTTTGATAATTTCTGCCATAAAAAGCGCCCATTGGACCTCTATATGCGCTCTTTGCGCCTATACCCAGGTTCGATAGGGGTATATGCGCTATACCAATCGAAAGAGGAGACTTGGGGCTAGGTACATGTCAAGTTTCATCATGATTGAATCGGTTTCAGATAGGTAGAATTTCATTTACTTATTCATTTTGACAATTTCTGCCATAAAAAGCGCCCATTGGACCTCTATATGCGCTCTTTGCGCCTATACCCAGGTTCGATAGGGGTATATGCGCTATACCAATCGAAAGAGGAGACTTGGGGCTAGGTACATGTCAAGTTTCATCATGATTGAATCGGTTTCAGATAGGTAGAATTTCATTTACTTATTCATTTTGACTAATTTCTGCCATAAAAAGCGCCCATTGGACCTCTATATGCGCTCTTTGCGCCTATACCCAGGTTCGATAGGGGTATATGCGCTATACCAATCGAAAGAGGAGACTTGGGGCTAGGTACATGTCAAGTTTCATCATGATTGAATCGGTTTCAGATAGGTAGAATTTCATTTACTTATTCATTTTGACAATTTCTGCCATAAAAAGCGCCCATTGGACCTCTATATGCGCTCTTTGCGCCTATACCCAGGTTCGATAGGGGTATATGCGCTATACCAATCGAAAGAGGAGACTTGGGGCTAGGTACATGTCAAGTTTCATCATGATTGAATCGGTTTCAGATAGGTAGAATTTCATTTACTTATTCATTTTGACTAATTTCTGCCATAAAAAGCGCCCATTGGACCTCTATATGCGCTCTTTGCGCCTATACCCAGGTTCGATAGGGGTATATGCGCTATACCAATCGAAAGAGGAGACTTGGGGCTAGGTACATGTCAAGTTTCATCATGATTGAATCGGTTTCAGATAGGTAGAATTTCATTTACTTATTCATTTTGACAATTTCTGCCATAAAAAGCGCCCATTGGACCTCTATATGCGCTCTTTGCGCCTATACCCAGGTTCGATAGGGGTATATGCGCTATACCAATCGAAAGAGGAGACTTGGGGCTAGGTACATGTCAAGTTTCATCATGATTGAATCGGTTTCAGATAGGTAGAATTTCATTTACTTATTCATTTTGATAATTTCTGCCATAAAAAGCGCCCATTGGACCTCTATATGCGCTCTTTGCGCCTATACCCAGGTTCGATAGGGGTATATGCGCTATACCAATCGAAAGAGGAGACTTGGGGCTAGGTACATGTCAAGTTTCATCATGATTGAATCGGTTTCAGATAGGTAGAATTTCATTTACTTATTCATTTTGATAATTTCTGCCATAAAAAGCGCCCATTGGACCTCTATATGCGCTCTTTGCGCCTATACCCAGGTTCGATAGGGGTATATGCGCTATACCAATCGAAAGAGGAGACTTGGGGCTAGGTACATGTCAAGTTTCATCATGATTGAATCGGTTTCAGATAGGTAGAATTTCATTTACTTATTCATTTTGATAATTTCTGCCATAAAAAGCGCCCATTGGACCTCTATATGCGCTCTTTGCGCCTATACCCAGGTTCGATAGGGGTATATGCGCTATACCAATCGAAAGAGGAGACTTGGGGCTAGGTACATGTCAAGTTTCATCATGATTGAATCGGTTTCAGATAGGTAGAATTTCATTTACTTATTCATTTTGATAATTTCTGCCATAAAAAGCGCCCATTGGACCTCTATATGCGCTCTTTGCGCCTATACCCAGGTTCGATAGGGGTATATGCGCTATACCAATCGAAAGAGGAGACTTGGGGCTAGGTACATGTCAAGTTTCATCATGATTGAATCGGTTTCAGATAGGTAGAATTTCATTTACTTATTCATTTTGATAATTTCTGCCATAAAAAGCGCCCATTGGACCTCTATATGCGCTCTTTGCGCCTATACCCAGGTTCGATAGGGGTATATGCGCTATACCAATCGAAAGAGGAGACTTGGGGCTAGGTACATGTCAAGTTTCATCATGATTGAATCGGTTTCAGATAGGTAGAATTTCATTTACTTATTCATTTTGATAATTTCTGCCATAAAAAGCGCCCATTGGACCTCTATATGCGCTCTTTGCGCCTATACCCAGGTTCGATAGGGGTATATGCGCTATACCAATCGAAAGAGGAGACTTGGGGCTAGGTACATGTCCAAGTTTCATCATGATTGAATCGGTTTCAGATAGGTAGAATTTCATTTACTTATTCATTTTGATAATTTCTGCCATAAAAAGCGCCCATTGGACCTCTATATGCGCTCTTTGCGCCTATACCCAGGTTCGATAGGGGTATATGCGCTATACCAATCGAAAGAGGAGACTTGGGCTAGGTACATGCCAAGTTTCATCATGATTGAATCGGTTTCAGATAGGTAGAATTTCATTTACTTATTCATTTTGATAATTTCTGCCATAAAAAGCGCCCATTGGACCTCTATATGCGCTCTTTGCGCCTATACCCAGGTTCGATAGGGGTATATGCGCTATAGCAATCGAAAGAGGAGACTTGGGGCTAGGGACATGCCAAGTTTCATTATGATTGAATCGGTTTCAGATAGGTAGAATTTCATTTACTTATTCATTTTGACAATTTCTGCCATAAAAATCGCCCATTGGACCTCTATATGCGCTCTTTGCGCCTATACCCAGGTTCGATAGGGGTATATGCGCTATACCAATCGAAAGAGGAGACTTGGGGCTAGGTACATGTCCAAGTTTCATCATGATTGAATCGGTTTCAGATAGGTAGAATTTCATTTACTTATTCATTTTGATAATTTCTGCCATAAAAATCGCCCATTGGACCTCTATATGCGCTCTTTGCGCCTATACCCAGGTTCGATAGGGGTATATGCGCTATAGCAATCGAAAGAGGAGACTTGGGGCTAGGGACATGCCAAGTTTCATTATGATTGAATCGGTTTCAGATAGGTAGAATTTCATTTACTTATTCATTTTGATAATTTCTGCCATAAAAAGCGCCCATTGGACCTCTATATGCGCTCTTTGCGCCTATACCCAGGTTCGATAGGGGTATATGCGCTATACCAATCGAAAGAGGAGACTTGGGGCTAGGTACATGTCAAGTTTCATCATGATTGAATCGGTTTCAGATAGGTAGAATTTCATTTACTTATTCATTTTGATAATTTCTGCCATAAAAAGCGCCCATTGGACCTCTATATGCGCTCTTTGCGCCTATACCCAGGTTCGATAGGGGTATATGCGCTATACCAATCGAAAGAGGAGACTTGGGGCTAGGTACATGTCAAGTTTCATCATGATTGAATCGGTTTCAGATAGGTAGAATTTCATTTACTTATTCATTTTGATAATTTCTGCCATAAAAAGCGCCCATTGGACCTCTATATGCGCTCTTTGCGCCTATACCCAGGTTCGATAGGGGTATATGCGCTATACCAATCGAAAGAGGAGACTTGGGCTAGGTACATGTCAAGTTTCATCATGATTGAATCGGTTTCAGATAGGTAGAATTTCATTTACTTATTCATTTTGATAATTTCTGCCATAAAAAGCGCCCATTGGACCTCTATATGCGCTCTTTGCGCCTATACCCAGGTTCGATAGGGGTATATGCGCTATACCAATCGAAAGAGGAGACTTGGGGCTAGGTACATGTCAAGTTTCATCATGATTGAATCGGTTTCAGATAGGTAGAATTTCATTTACTTATTCATTTTGATAATTTCTGCCATAAAAAGCGCCCATTGGACCTCTATATGCGCTCTTTGCGCCTATACCCAGGTTCGATAGGGGTATATGCGCTATACCAATCGAAAGAGGAGACTTTGGGCTAGGTACATGCCAAGTTTCATCATGATTGAATCGGTTTCAGATAGGTAGAATTTCATTTACTTATTCATTTTGATAATTTCTGCCATAAAAAGCGCCCATTGGACCTCTATATGCGCTCTTTGCGCCTATACCCAGGTTCGATAGGGGTATATGCGCTATATATACCAATCGGAAAAAGAAAGGTATTGAAGGGATCTAGTGACAGTTATACTGTAGAATTTATAAATCTGAATGTTGAATAAGTAACCAACTTCATTTTATATTTACTTATTCAATATTGAACGTTGCAATGTTGAATAAGTAACGTACTTCTTTTTCCGGGTTTTCCGATGATGATGTTTTATTTGTTTATATATAACACGTAACAACGATAGATACATTCAACTTTCAAAAGATACAGTATTTCTACCGCATACGAGAATTTGAAACATCATCAAAATCTTTATATTTACACATAAAAAGATAGCTTGATGAAAGTGTAATATGGATCTTCACAATGCAATGCTTTATTCTGTTTAACATTTATTCAGACAAGAAGGGAATTTATACAAAGACAACCACAATTGAATTATTATCATTTACATTCATTTCAAAATACCGTTGATTGCACAAAAAAAAGAAGAACGACAAAGACACAAAGTTTGTTTTTAGCATCAAAACTACCATTTTGTGCAAGATCGTTCATGCAGTAAACCTCCATTACATCTACGTCTACTCCCCATTCGTTTTTAGATTTTAACACAAGTTTGTTTTCCATGCAATCATTTTTGGATGATTTCCATTCCGTGGGAAGAGTATCTAAATACAAAGCCATGAGTTCCCTCTCCTGTGAGACATTTCCTTCTTCACAAAGAAATGTTGATGCATCTGTTACGTCACGAGACAAAACTCCAAAAGCATCCGTGCGGTACAACGGCGTGTTTATGTTCAAACGAAATGACATTTTCTCCGTCCACGACTCTAATATTCGAACTTCTTTTAAAGTAAGATTTTTTGTTGACCTAAGCGGAAAAGGTAGCTCCACTTTCGTACACACCCTTTCTTCATCCTTGTATTGACCTTTTTTGCTGTTGTATACATGCGTAAAACGTAAATCATGTAGAAACCAACTCGACTTCCATAGATACGTTGAAATCATTCTCATAACAAGTCTTGTTAACGTAGCATCATAATGACCTTCCAATGCCAATGTCAGAAACCGATCACGTAACGAATAATTGCAGACTCCAACCTTCGAGGGAATGCACGAACTATCTATATCATTCGTACAGTTTTCAATACATCCTCTCTGTAAAGATAAAAGGAAAGAAAGGATCTCTAGTAAGAATTACTTGCACCTCCTTTGTGTTTTGGTATTTGGGTGACTTGGTATATGAATGCTTTGGTATTTGAGTGTTTTGGTTCATGGGTGTTTTGGTATTTGAGTGACTTGGTATATTGGTGTCTTGGTATATGAGTGCTTTGGTATTCGAGTGTTTTGGTACATGGTTGTTTTGGTGTACGAGTATTTTGCTATATGGGTGTTTTGGTATTTGAGTGTTTTTGGTATATGGGTGTTTTGGTATATGAGTGCTTTGGTATTCGAGTGTTTTGGTACATGTGTGTTTTGGTGTATGAGTATTTTGCTATATGGATGTTTTGGTATTTGAGTTATTTTGGTATATGGGTGACTTGGTATATGGGTGTTTTGGTATATGGATGTTTTTGGTATTTGGGTGACTTGGTATATGGGTGTTTTGGTATATGGGTGTTTTTCGGTATTTGGGTGACTTGGTATATGGATGTTTTTGGTAAATCAATGATTTGGCATTCGAGTGTTTTGGTACATAGATGTTTTGGTATAGGGTTTTTGGGTATATGGCTGTTTTAGTGTGTGGGTATTTTTGGTACATTGATGTTTTGGTATAGCCATATTTTGGTATATGAATGTTTTTGTATATGGGAAATTTGGTACATGGGTATTTTGGTATATGGTATTTAGGTAATATATGGATGTTTTGGTATATGGATGTTTTGATATATGGGTAATTTGGTACATGGATGTTTTGGTATGTGGTATCTAGGTACTGGATGTTTTGGTATAGAAGTCCGACCTTACGATAGAACACAGGAGATCTGGTCAACGCCCGTCATTAAATCTTGTTATCGTGGTTTGTCAGTGATTAATGATGGAAAGACGCTGATATAACAACATTCCTACTTATAAACAATGTTCTATTATAAAATTTCAGTGCACCATATGCGCATTTCAACAAATCAGTTATGATCAAGGCCGAAAAAGAAGATATCCAACTAATGTGAAATAATACAGAGCAAAAATCTAAACCCTACTTAAAATTTCTGCCAGAGACCCTATTAATGACAAAGCTATTTCCTTTTCGCGTACTCTACAGATATTTGGAAACGTATTTGTTACATCCGATATCATCCTTTTTGATGAGACGACATAAATAGAGGAAGATTCTTATTCATTCTGTTTGTTCCACGCATTCTGATTTGTTCACAGGATTTTTACAAGCATGTATAACGACTAAATACATGCCGCAAACCGACTCACTTGACATACTGTAAAATGTATTCCTACGTAAATTTGCATGTTACAAGCTTTAGCGCACTTTTCACGTATGCCGTCACGATTCCCCGTGCTCTTTGCTCCAGCGATATCATACTGTGACGTAAAACTACAAGTTGTGAGCTTGTAAACGACGTTCTCGACTTATAAATAACAGAACAAGTAAGTTTATTCTTGATAACACCTTGATTATTCGCCATTGTAATAAACACGAAGCAGTTGTATTTTATATTTGCAACTCAATATTTAAGAAATGAATGTTATTCAGATGGTTGTTATGGGGAATTTATATTACCATCTGGATTTTGATAAATTTATCATGACGCCCTACCGGGCATCATTCAATTTATCAAAATCCAGATGGTAATATAAATTCCCCATAACAACCATCTGAATAACATTCATTTCATATATCTATATTCCTTATTTGTCGTTTTTATCAGTAAAAAAGCCTTTCCAGTTTGAATTTCCCGCTGTCTTTGAGAGCGTTACTAGGAAGGCGTAACTAAGGAAGCGGCTAACTGTGTCAAGAAGTAGTGCCATTATGCGAGACGTAATTTCACTAATGAGTTTTCAGAAATTTCGCATTATATTTTCAAGAAAATGTTTTCTTAACAAACGAGTCTTACGATTTAAACTATTTCCTCATTCGTCTTCAATCGTCAATTTCTTCGCGTGCATGCATATCGAAGGTGTTATGTGATTCGGTTTCAAAAATGGTTCGCCAGGTGATCGTAGTTTACAGGCGCCAGCCTCTCAAAAGTTAAACCTACAAGGTTAGTGACTGAATTCCGAGGTGACAAAATCTTGTCATTGAGTTAACAGCGCCTTCAAATGATATCCCGATTCTCATCGCTGGGTTCTAAGGAAGATACGAGGAGACGAGAGACGTAAACATCGACATTTTCACTTTGTCCCAGATTCCGTCACACGCACATGCATTCGCGGCACTCGTGCACAGGAGCTCAAAGAAATTAATTTTGTTACAACTTCTTACATAAGTTAAACGCAGGGTTAAATGTAACATCTTCGAGTACATTGTTACAAGCGTTTACAGTAAGTACATACAGAAATCGAGTTTGTATCTGCACAGCATTGAATCAAACGTGGCTGTTTGGAAATTGAGATTTGTAATGATCCGTTTGATTTGATGTTTAAAGGACTGTTTTGACCTGGCCTGTGCAGTTAGAATATTCAGCGTCTTAGAATAAAACTTCTATACAGGGCTCATGCATAGCTAAAAAGTAGTTCGCCGTTCAGGTTTTTCATAATGCAGAAAAATTATTTTCGAATTATGTTGTATATTTCGATTTAGGAACAAGACAAAAATGAATACTGCACTACTGCTTTTGACTACTATTTGTTATTTCTTTGAAATACCTTTGTATTACACTTTATTTTACCAATCATCAATGATCAGTTTAAAATTTTGATGCCTTAGCAACCAACATGGGGGCTGCCATTTTGTTTATAAATACGATTTTTTTGTATTACGACGCAAGCCATTTGATTGGTCCAGCAGATGGTAATATATTTTTGCAGATGGTAATTTATGGGCAAATATCAACCATCTGCTTAACATTGCAGCCTATGGGGAGTAAAATTCAGAATGTAAATATTTTCTGTTGGTTGTTGTTAGTCCTCCGTAGCAACGTCACCTCTAAAGCGATACGTGAGACCCTCTTAGGGTTATAAAGAGCTAAAATATGTCACATGAATTAGAATAGGGATTTGTGGTTCTGACAGGTATATGTTGGATATATTAGTTGGTATGGTATTGGATATATTAGTTGGTATGGCAAGCCCCGACGGTATAGCTAAGTTTCCAACAGTATATCCAACATATACCTGTCGGAACCACAAAACAAAGTACATTTATCCCCTAAATATGCTGAAATTTTATTCCTTTCCATAATGTAGTAATATTGAACTGACCTCATTTAATGAAGCATCACATGGCTTCTGCATGCTGCCTGGGAGGATATACGCCCTGAACTCCATAGAACCAAGCCAGCCTATCTCGTCCCATGGATGAATGGCAGCCACACCCTTTACTTTTTTCCATCCTGGATTGACAAGGTCGGAACATCGTCCCGATGATATGCAACAATCTGGATTTCTAAAAATACCTGAGGACGTACAAAAATATACTATAATGTAATACATGCGATGTGCATTCATAGGTATTTAATTAAAAGAAATACAAATCATAAATATCAAATATGACTTCGAAAAAAAGCTTGATGTAAACATCATGGTATATAGTAAATAGTGAGGAAAACACTTTAAAGAACACGTAAAAGAAGGGAGGAGGTCTCCAACAAGACCCCGCTGCAGCATCAACAGCAAAACACCAAAACATCCTATGCAAAAAAAAAAAAAACGAGTACAGTACGAGACGGAAAAGAGACACACGACATGCAAACATCAAACACAAAAGACTACACATAAACCGACGAGACCAACGGGCAACCCGTGCCGACTTTGGGCGGCCATTTGTCACGCGTGTAGCAAATGATGTGGTTATCCTGGATTACGTGCGCAGAACCCTCCCACTTTTCGTAAGACATGTCAATGAATGGGACATTTTTTATCACTTATATATTAATTTAACGAGATATCACAAGCGTTTTAGTAGCCTCCCTTAGACGAGAATTTCTAAGAAATTTCCACGCTGAAGATTTCCGATTTTCGTAACTTAAAATGTCTTGATGTTCTGGCTTTGTTATAATCGCTCAATCGACAAGACGATCCAATAGCTCAGAGGTAAAGCTATTGCCCACCCATGCGGGAAAACCGCGATTCGAGCCTGAGCACAGGAGTACTAAATAGATTGTTATTCGTATGTAAATACAAATGCTTTTATTTTTCATTGCAAAGTAAAGGTAAGCCTAGAGTGACCAACAATAGTCAAATTTTTGCTAGAATTGAACTTACAAATGTATTTGAATATTTTGTTAAGACTTTTTTACCTACAAACATATGTCATATCTATTCAGAAATAAGTCAGGTGTCAGTAAAGTGTTTGAATGTAGAGAAACCTATAATATAGTTACCATGTATATGGTACATACGGTAATATCATTACACATGTTCACATACTGTCGTGTTATCACACAGAATCTGTATTCGGCTCTATTCATTTACATATTGACATCTTTGTAAGTGAAGGAACATTGCTGTGATATTTCAAAAAGATGATTATATAAATTCGGATGCTTTTGTCTTTGATCACATAGTAAAGATAACTCGAATTGTACTTTTAATTTTTTACATGATAATTTACACATTCAGGCAGATTTTGCAAGATATGACGTTGTCATTGAATGATTTCTTTCTATAAGAATTTGCACAATATGTTGAGGGAATCATATGTGAAGTTTCATTTGAAAATCTTGGGCTGAAAAAATAATATAGCCAAAAAATGAGCATTTCCTTTACAATAAGCATGGCTAAAAGTCTGATCAATTTCAAAATCTCAAAATTTTGGATGGTGACCTCCTAATTTTGTCCCTTACATTTGAGTTAAATTAGGAAATCAGAATTATGCTTTTTTTCTGAAAATGAGTGTTGTATAACACGAAACGTGTGATATCACCTTAATTTATTATCATTTGACCATGCGGAAGGGTTCCAACTCTATACCTTCTTCAAGAAAATTTCAAACCAATTTTATGGACTTTTTTTAACTGTTCTTTTTATTACTTGTTGTTTTCAAGAGCAAAGTGTTTATCTCCGCAAATTAAATAAATTTACACAAAAAGAAATCAAATAATAAACAAAATATATTCTACGGTCAGTCATATATCATCAGCTATTTTCAAGCAAACTCCAAGGTAGATTTCCTTCTGAAAGGAATTGGTTTAGATAACCAATCGCTGATAGATGTTTAATTTAAAAAAAGAAAACAATTGAATTCGTGGCACATAAAATCATTATTTCGATGTTAACAATTAGAGGTGATTATTTTTACCTTTGACGTCGCCACGCAATTCAGATGTTGTTGTACATTGATAGTGCGGACAACCGGTAGGTATTATATTCTTGTCCTTTGTAGAGAAACTATGACACACTCGATGATATGACATTGGCGGAGCTATTAACTGAATTGGACCTATGTTTTCTAAGGTTGACTGCAGGTTTCCTGTGTCAATGCCTTCCAGAAGCGATAACACTTTCAGATCATCGGATAACGTATATGATGACGCCATTATACCCCAGGTTGTGAAGTTAGTTACATTGTTACACTTGGCACATTCTTCGCCGAAGTAGGTCACATTTTGATGATCAGTGACAGGGAGATGTCGAAGAACGTCGCGCATGCGCATACTTTCTGGACATCTTTTTCTTTTGTCTAAACAGGTATTTACGACCCAGAAGCCAGAAACATCATCATCAACTCTCAAACATGTGTCCATCTTAGCAAGCGCGACATATTGCGTGATGTTGTTCCGAGCCTTTGATGCGTTCTCGTCTTGGCTTCGTGGCGATTCAAATCGTATATATTCTTCTCCGTTATGCGTTCTGTTTAGGTTTTGGTTTGAGGGAATTCGAAAATCTGTAATTTGTGACGTATTTTCATCTTTTCCAAGATCATTTCTTGTATTTGTGGTGAAGTCATGGCAACAGTCATTGAATATGATGCAGACGACATCACAGTAGCATACCGGTGGTCTCCCTTCAAGGATCGGTTTCTCATTCGCCTCGCATGTTCCTACTTTCGTCTTACAAAAGAAGTCATCGAAAGATTTAAAAGACGAGGCAAATATATCTTGAAAACATATCGTTAATCCTATGAAACAGCACAATAGATTCGGAAAAGTCATTTTTATTTGAATCTGCAAAACCGCTGTACACTTGAAAAAAACATCAGCAAAGAAACAAAACCATACCAATTACACCGTAAATTCTAAAACAGCTTTTCAATGAATGTTCACAACGACTCGAACGAAAACTTTTAAAGAACATCGTCCAACCCCCTGGCGCAAAAAAATGTCATTTTTTTAAATATCATACCTATTTAATGAAAAAATAATTGTTTTTCTTAGTGATGTATGGCTTTTTAGAGAAAGGCATTATTTTTGTACTCTTAGCATTATGAAAATATCGATCTTTATAATCAGCTGAAATAATTGAAGACATAAAGTTTATTTCATCTAACTAGCTTCGATTGGCCTCTGTTGTATGAGTGAGTTTTGTATGTCTGCTACTGGTGTGACAGATGACGGTCCAAAGTCGGTACCGGTTGCCCATTGGTCTCGTTGGTATATGTGTGTTATTCTGTGTTTTATGTTTCTATGTTGTGAGTTGATGTCCTTGTCCCTTTTGCGTCTCTTTCTTTAGGTGTCTGCTCTGTGTTTTGCATTTGGTGTTTTGGGGTTTTGCTCTGGGTGCTGCAACAGAGTTGTTGGAGATCCCCTCCTATCTTTGTTAGACAAATAAAAAAAAATACGGTTATCGTCGTTATCATTGTTTTGTTTTGTTATTTTTTTTAATTATACATGTAACAGAAAAAAATAAAAACCTTAGAGCATTCTTCTTACCGAAAATATGGGTAAATTTATTTTCTGTTCAAAAGGCAAATGTTATGGAGATAGTGGGCAGTGTCATGATATCAATTACGATTCAGCGTTTATTATACGCATTCGAAAATTTTTGTAATCAAAATTTCTTGAAATTTCTAAAACGTAGGTCATGTAGCATCATATCCCATCTATCCTGCTACGTCCATCGGTACATTTTTGGATATATTAACTTTCATATCTTTGGCAAATTTACATTGTTCAGATTGAGGATCAACGACGAGGGTTAAGTACCCGAAACATGCATGTGTGGTCCATGCTGCAAATTTATCTGTTCTTAAATGATACTATAGAATTTGAAGAGAATTTCAAGACGTTTCATATATTTACTCAAGTATAGTTTTATGTATTAATTAGGTACGATATAAAATTTATGAGCATATAGCGCACTGATATTCTACCACAGAACATATATTTCAATATATATAACATATATTTCAATATATATATTTTAGTTGTGAAACGAGGTCAAATGTATTTCACATGTTGTTTATAAAAATATGTATGGTGGCATACCTCTGTCCCCTTCGTGCGAGATATTAAAGTACAGGTTATATTAATATGCAAGTTCATTATAATGACATGCAAGATAATTTTATTGACATACATGAAATTAAGATGAATGTTGATATAAATAAGTTGCATGTCGACATGAAGAAGTTGCATGTCGACATAATAAGTCGCATGTTGAAATAATCTTAAGAAAAAATATCTCGCATGTAGGGGGCAGAAATATGTCACCATAAATATTTGAGCACTATCATGCCCACCCTGCACTCACCTAGCGAAACAAACCCACAAGAAAATGATACGTAAATGACATCAGACAAAACTACACGACAATAATAACTAGAACATCATACAAGATAATCGATTAATGACAACACCAATATGCACCCGCCGCCGACTTTGGACGGTCATCTGCTATAAGCAAATGGTGTAGTTATCCGGATTACGTGCGCAAAACCCTACAACATATCCGGATACACAGAGGTCTCCATAGACACACAATGGTTGTATAGATATAAAACTTCTCACTGTAAGGCGACAGTTAAACACAGTGGTATTTTGAAACACAAATTCTATGTATAAGGATCTAAAAGATTCTATGGTATGTGTATAACATTCTGTGCTTTAATGGCTGAAGCGAGCTCAAGATCAGTCACCCGAGAAGTCTGATCAAGTTTCAAATATGACAGAGAATGAGAACCTAATCTTCTCTGGCGAGATTTAAACAACGATTGTAACCTTGAAACATCGCAAACAAGCCAAGGAAAATTAACTTGGTTGAAGCCAAAGTCTTCTCTTTTGTCGTAGATCTTTGTCTTAATGTCTCCGTTATTGATTTTGATATCAAGATGCAAAAATGGTGTAGCTATATCATCTGTGTTTGCTTTATTCAATGTTAACTCTGGTGGATAAATTTGATATTTGTAATGGTCAAAATGTGGGTTATCAATGTTCAAAATATCATCAAAATACCTAGAGGTGCCGATGAAACATTTCAAGTAGTCGAATTCTTGAGTTTTTTTCAGATTTTGTATGAATTCCTTTTAGTATGTGCATAAACATAAATATGCAAAAAGAGGCGCACAATTAGTACCCATAGGAATACCTATAACTTGCCTGTATAGAGTGTCGCCAAATTTTACAAATATGATGTCTAAAAGAAAGGACAATGCTTTGTATAACTCAGATCGAGTCCATGACTGGAATTCTACTAAAGCCGGGCTTCCACTGTCGCGAATGTAGAGGAGAATGAGCTACGATCAGAGGCGAATGAACAATCGTGCCACATTCATGTCTGTTCTCATGAAGTATTTCTTGGCGCGATAGGCACACGATAGCGCCGGTAATGCAACAAGTGTATGCTACGCGTCTGCTCCGATAGTGAGGCGAGTGTGATAAGAATAGAGAAGAATGCGACACGAATGTGCCACGATAAAAAGACACTGAAGCGAATGAGAGGCGAATGCAGGAGATTGAGACACGACTTTAACACGATAGCGCTGCGATGTAGGAGATTGAGACACGACATTAACCCGATAGCGATGCGATCATGACAAGAATGTGACAAGAGCAAAATAAAAATCATTTGACATATCCAGGAACATCAAAACCATTTGTTGACTTTGACCTCTTTCCAGGTTGTTTTCTCTGGAAAAGCATTGTCAAATGTTCAAAACGTTGATCCTCACACTTTTACATCAACTCTGAGATAATTATCATTGTCACTGTCGTGTGTGTATGTAGTACTATTGTGTCAATATCGTGTCACTATCGTGTCAAGATCATGGCTGAATCGCGTTAATCTTTTCATTCGCGTCACATTCGCGTCATATCCTTTCTTGTCGGGGCTCTATCGTAGCTCTATCGAATGTTTTAAACAGTTTGAAGCATTCGCGTCGGTACCGCGAACTATCGGGGCTCATGCACGCGAATGGAGGAGAATGAAGACGAATGCGCTGCGCATGTGCCGCGAGTGTGAGGCGAATAAAAATTCAGACGCGAATGTTTTAAACAGTTTGAAGCATTCGCGTCGGTACCGCGAACAGAGGAGAATGCAGGAGAACATGACACGATAGTGATACGATGAGACGAGAATGCCCGCGATTGGGAGGAGAATGCGCTGCGATTAAAAAATCACCTTATCGTAGCTCTATCGCCTCCGCATTCGCGACAGTGGAAGCCCGGCTTAAAGAACAGAATCCTTTTGTGTCAGAAGTACATATAAATGTTTTACCCTCTCGATCAAAACACCATGGATGGAACACTTCAGTTTACCTATGATCTATACTAACTCTTTCTATTGTGGTATAGAGCAAATAAATTAATCAAGTACCCCGCGACTGAGAGTTTCTCTGAAGCTCTGTCGAATGAAAGGAGATTCTAAATGGCCCCTTATCAATGTAGTATATCATATCATATACTGCATTACTTTGGTACTTCGAAAACTTCTCATTCCCTACTAAAAATCATCGACATTAAAAGGGGTTAACATCTTAGCACTATAGATTTAATTCAATTATGCTACTGGTTCGACCCCACAGGAAATGTGAAACCACGCACTCTTAAACAAACAGTTAACATAATTTGAAAACATCAAACTATAGGATGCTACCACAGTAGTATGAAAAAAACACTTTGGTTGAGGTACCACTGATGAGGATGGCACATTTTGAAAGCGCCACCTACAATGCATTCTATGTACAAAGCCTTCCACACTTGCACTGGATTCAGTTCAGTAGATCTTTCAGTGCAACTGTGTCATTGTCTCCGTCTGTTTGTCCAAAAACAGAAAGCTCTGTTTTGTATTTCTGTTTCCAAAACTCGAATATCGATGGTTGTAGATTGAAATATTTCTTTCAGAGGGAAGGGATGATGCAAATAAAAACACAAACAATCAAATAAACAAATTTTCGGCCTCTTGGCCTTTATTAAGTGTAAAAACGACCATCTATAATAATTCCAAGTAAAATAATATGATTTTGCAAAAAACGCCAAAGATGCAAGGATGGATTTTCCTTCGAAGTATTGAAGATCGTCGTTTCTACACTTCATAAGAGGCCGAAAATTTGTGTATTTTAAGGTAGAGCATCCCGCAGGTCTCAGATGCTCATACTTCCTAAATAACAACTCTTACAATGTTTTCATTTCCATATATTCAAAGCTTATGTTTAAATGATATACAAACATAATATATTTCGTGGTTTCATGATTATTCAGAGAACTTAGCCGTTTGAACTTCAACATTCGGCTTATTTTCACATGGTGGAGGTTTTTGTTTGTTTGCTTTGGTTCCTGTTTTATCCTGATTTTGTATGCATTCGGTTTCTGATTTTCTAGGTTATCGATTTTGTGCTGTAAACAGGGATATGGTCATTATCCATATTTGTCATTGGACCCCATGGGAAGAGTAAGAAAAATCCCTTTTTAGACGTGATTAAATGTAACTATAAAGATTTCTTTTCCCAAAACCATATTAGTTTGATACTCTGAACATTATTCTGAAGAGAAAAAATAGGATATCCAGGCAAAAAATTACCAGAAATTCTCACCTTAGGGATACTCTACCTTAAGGGGTTTGTATTTTTATTTCTATTGATTGTGGTTTTTGGAATCTGGTTTCGGCTTTTATGTTTAACTTTCATTCAGGCATTTACTATTCGTAACACGTGTTTGCTGTTTATTTACTATCCGTAACACGTGTTTGCTGTTTATTTACTATCCGTAACACGTGTTTCCTGTTAATTTACTATCCGTAACACGTGTTTGCTGTTTATTTATTATTCGTAACACGTGTTTGCTGTTTATTTACTATCCGTAACACGTGTTTGCTGTTTATTTACTATTCGTAACGTGTTTGCTGTTTATTTATTATTCGTAACACGTGTTTGCTGTTTATTTACTATTCGTGACACGTGTTTGCTGTTAATTTACTATTCGTAACACGTGTTTGCTGTTTATTAACTATTCGTAACACGTGTTTCCTGTTTATTTACTATCTGTAACACGTGTTTGCTGTTTATTTATTATTCGTAACACGTGTTTGCTGTTTATTTACTATCCGTAACACGTGTTTGCTGTTTATTTACTATTCGTAACACGTGTTTGCTGTTTATTTACTATCCGTAACACGTGTTTGCTGTTTATTTATTATCCGTAACACGTGTTTGCTGTTTATTTACTATTCGTAACACTTGTTTGCTGTTTATTTACTATTCGTAACACTTGTTTGCTGTTTATTTACTATTCGTAACACGTGTTTGCCGTTTATTTACTATTCGTAACACGTGTTTATTGTTTATTTACTATTCGTAACACGTGTTTGCCGTTTATTTACTATTCGTAACACGTGTTTGCTGTTTATTTACTATTCGTAACACGTGTTTGCTGTTTATTTACTATTCGTAACACGTGTTTGCTGTTTATTTACTATTCGTAACACGTGTTTGCTGTTTATTTACTATTCGTAACACGTGTTTGCTGTTTATTTACTATTCGTAGTTTATTTACTATTCGTAACACTTGTTTGCTGTTAATTTACTATTCGTAACACGTGTTTGCTGTTTATTTACTATTCATAACACGTGTTTGCTGTTTATTTACTATTCGTAACACGTGGTTGCTGTTAAGTTACTATTCGTAACACGTGTTTGCTGTTTATTTACTATTCATAACACGTGTTTGCTGTTTATTTACTATTCGTAACACGTGTTTGCTGTTTATTTACTATTCATAACACGTGTTTGCTGTTTATTTTCTATTCATAATACGTGTTTGCTGTTTATTTACTATTCGTAACATGTGTTTGCTGTTTATTTACTATTCGTAACACGTGTTTGCTGTTTATTTACTATTCGTAACACGTGTTTGCTGTTTATTTACTATTCGTAACACTTGTTTGCTGTTTATTTACTATTGGTAACACTTGTTTGCTGTTTATTTACTATCCGTAACACGTGTTTGCTGTTTATTTACTATTCGTAACACGTGGTTGCTGTTAATTTACTATTCATAACACGTGTTTGCTGTTTATTTACTATTCGTAACACGTGGTTGCTGTTTATTTACTATTCGTAACACGTGTTTGCTGTTTATTTACTATTCGTAACACGTGTTTGCTGTTTATTTACTATTCGTAACACTTGTTTGCTGTTTATTTACTATTCGTAACACGTGCTTGCTGTTTATTTACTATTCGTAACACGTGTTTGCTGTTTATTTACTATTCGTAACGCGTGTTTGCTGTTTATTTACTATTCGTAAAACGTGCTTGCTGTTTATTTACTATTCGTAACGTGTTTGCTGTTTATTTACTATTCGTAACACGTGTTTGCTGTTAATTTACTATTCGTAACACGTGGTTGCTGTTTATTTACTATTCGTAACACTTGTTTCCTGTTTATTTACTATTCGTAACACGTGTTTGCTGTTTATTTACTATTCGTAACACGTGCTTGCTGTTTATTTACTATTCATAACACGCGTTTGCTGTTTATTTACTATTCGTAACACGTGCTTGCTGTTTATTTACTATTCGTAACACGTGTTTGCTGTTTATTTACTATTCGTAACACGTGGTTGCTGTTTATTTACTTTTCGTAACACTTGTTTGCTGTTTATTTACTATTCGTAATATGTGTTTGCTGTTTATTTACTATTCGTAACACGTGGTTGCTGTTTATTTACTATTCATAACACGTGTTTGCTGTTTATTTACTATTCGTAATACGTGTTTGCTGTTTATTTACTATTCGTAACACTTGTTTGCTGTTTATTTACTATTCGTAACACTTGTTTGCTGTTTATTTACTATTCGTAACACGTGGTTGCTGTTTATTTACTATTAGTAACACTTGTTTGCTGTTTATTTACTATTCGTAACACGTGGTTGCTGTTTATTTACTATTAGTAACACGTGTTTGCTGTTTATTTACTATTCGTAACACGTGTTTGCTGTTTATTTACTATTCGTAACACTTGTTTGCTGTTTATTTTCTATTCGTAACACGTGCTTGCTGTTTATTTACTATTCGTAACACGTGGTTGCTGTTTATTTACTATTCGTAACACTTGTTTGCTGTTTATTTACTATTCGTAACACGTGTTTGCTGTTTATTTACTATTCGTAACACTTGTTTGCTGTTTATTTACTATTCGTAACACGTGTTTGCTGTTTATTTACTATTCGTAACATGTGTTTGCTGTTTATTTACTATCCGTAACACGTGTTTGCTGTTTATTTACTATTCGTAACATGTGTTTGCTGTTTATTTACTATTCGTAACACTTCTTTGCTGTTTATTTACTATCCGTAACACGTGTTTGCTGTTTATTTACTATTCGTAACACGTGTTTGCTGTTTATTTACTATTCGTAACACTTGTTTGCTGTTTATTTACTATTCGTAACACTTGTTTGCTGTTTATTTACTTTTCGTAACACTTGTTTGCTGTTTATTTACTATTCGTAACACTTGTTTGCTGTTAATTTACTATTCGTAACACGTGTTTGCTGTTTATTTACTATTCGTAACACTTGTTTGCTGTTAATTTACTATTCGTAACACGTGTTTGCTGTTTATTTACTATTCGTAACACTTGTTTGCTGTTTATTTACTATTCGTGACACGTGTTTGCTGTTTATTTACTATTCGTAACACGTGTTTGCTGTTTATTTACTATTCCTAACACTTGTTTGCTGTTTATTTACTATTCGTAGCACGTGTTTGCTGTTTATTTACTATTCGTAACACGTGTTTGCTGTTAATTTACTATTCGTAGCACGTGTTTGCTGTTTATTTACTATTCGTAACACTTGTTTTCTGTTAATTTACTATTCGTAGCACGTGTTTGCTGTTTATTTATTATTCGTAACACTTGTTTGCTGTTTTGGTTTGAGATGCTTTTCAAGGAAGTTACAAGATGGATTGTTTTACTTTTCTTGAAAGAAAAAAACAGAACGAAAAAAATCTTCCACGTTAGTAGTAAACGCTTTCACATGTTTATCCAAACTACGTTTCTCATTGACAGTAAGTGTTTTGAATATTTTTCCTGACATTGTCGCCATTGCAATTTCTACAAAGACATCACCCACCTAGACAGTGCCTTTATTTTATATATTGTTTTCATTTTCGTGCATGAACATCGACAGCGGGTGTGGCTAGCCAACAGGGGGTGCTTACTCCTCCCGGGCATCTGGTCCCACCCCTAGCTTGCTAGGGGTCCGTCGATGCTCAATGTGGTGCTCTATTGTGAGTGCTGTTGAGATTATCGTCAGGATCTTCTTTAACTCATTAATCTTTATTTAATTAATTTATTTATTTCTCATTTGCTTACGTAACCTTTCTTTGTCTGATTCAATTCAAAATATCTACAAAATAGACTGAATTTCTTATCCATATGGTTTTTTCCATCACACGATTCAGTCTTACATATATTTACCTTGACCGACAATTTTTCTTTAACTTTTACTGCACAAAACATGAATTCATTAAGTATAAAAATTCCCTTGATCCCGGATCTCTTTCCAGATATTTTCTATCCGCCTTGCCGTCCATGTTGATTTACGTTGTACAACCTCTATTAGAGGGCAAAAGGGTCTTCTGTTGAGAAAATATTAATTAAACGCGTTCAGTTTAAGATAAAAATTATTACTGACAATTAAAAAGTACCTTTATGCGCCTTTACAGGAAGAGTTTTTCGACGAATATTTTATATCTGTTAATGAATTCTTTATGGTGTAACCTTTGGCAGTTATATTAATTTTAATTTTCATTTATGTGCACATTTCTGTCACATACTGCTATGGACAAGGTAAGAACATAATTAGGTCTTAAATCTTCATCTAATTGTTATTTATTGTTTTAAAACATCTTAATCTTTGAAATATCTTAAATGATATCAACAAGATGAATCCATCAGTAATATGATTTTTTTAACGTTGGGGGTTTTAGTGTTTTATGTTTCGTACAATACTTATTGAAGGAAATATTGTTCCATGATTAGTAAAGAATTCTAGGAATTTTCGTTACTTTCACCATTAAGTAAGAGCTTAAAATATTTTTCACTTTAGATTGTGTTGTCCTTTCTAATAGCATTTCTACAAATTACCTAGGAAAACTATATTTTTACATTTCTTGGAAGACTTATTTCAAATTTCTAGGAAGACTTTATTTATATATCTAGGAAGACTATATCTTACATATCTAGGGAGACTTTATTTTATATTTCTTGGAAGACTTTATTTACAATTTCTAGGAAAACCATATTTTTTAATTTCCTGGAAGACTTTATTTCAAATTTCTAGGAAGACTTTATTTATATTTCTAGGAAGAATGTATCTTACATATCTAGGGAGACTATATATTAAATGTCTAGAAAGACTTTATTTTAAATTTCTGGGGAAACCGTATTTTAACATTTCTTGGAAGACTTTATTTCACATTTCTAGGAAGACTTTATTTATATTTCTAGGAAGACTATATCTTACATATCTAGGGAGACTACATATTAAATTTTTAGGAATGAAAAATAAGGATAATGACCATATACCTGTATACAAGACTTTATTTTAGATTTCTTGGAAAACCATATTTTTACATTTCTTGGAAGACTTTATTTTAAATTTCTAGGAAGACTTTATTTATATTTCTAGGAATACTATATCTTACACATCTAGGAAGACTATGTATTAAATTTCTAGGAAGACTTTATTTATATTTCTAGGAAGACTTTATTTTAAATTTTCTGGGAAAACCATATTTTTACATTTCTTGAAAGACTTTATTTTAATATTCTAGGAAGACTTTATTTATATTTCTATGAAGACTCTATTATTATACGAAAAAAAGGTGGAAAAATAAAAGAAAATCAATTGCAAATCCTAGGAAACGCATCCCCTCGCACGCCAGTAAAGTCAATGTACATGTACGCACATCTAAGGCTGTGACATTCAACAAATAACAGTTTCTTTGAAATAAATTTGTTTTCTCTTATCAAAAACAATTTAGAGTGCAAAGTTGGTCAAGCTCCTATCAAAACTTTGCCCTCCAGGCTGTATACAACCATTTCAACGACTTTTATCTATGACCTTTAAAATCTATAGGGTTCATCCTCTTGTCATTAGCAATAAGTGTATGAAGATTGATCAAGCTCAATCAAACTGTGCCCTCTAGAATGTATAAAAGTGTTACAATCATTTTCAATATGTGACCTTTGACCTAGGACCTTGAAAATCGATAGGGCTCTTCCTCTTGTCATAAGCAATAGTGTGCAAAGTTTGGCCAAGGTCCAATCAAAACTGTGTCCTCAAGGCTTGTATACAAGAATTTTAACCATTTTCGATCTGTAACCTTGACTTTGAAATTCTCTTGTCATAAGCAATTAGTAAATGAAATTTGATCAAGTTCAAATCAAAACTGCCTCTAGGCTGTTTACAAAAGTGTGACGCACTAACGCACCCTCTCGCTTACGCGCAACGGTCGCGTTACTGTATCCCCTGCAACTATGTTTCGATGGGATTATAACGAAGAAAAGGTGCATACTGAGACTATCAAAAACGTTCCACAAGGAATTTTACTTCATGTGAGCCTCCATTTTGAAATACCCGGATGATTTTTGACGATCTTTTACGGCAATTTTTCAAGTAGCTTGCATAATGCAATGGTCTAAGTTAATAAACATTTCAAGAAATCACCTTTAAACTTATGCCCTGTTCACGCAAAGGTCTGGTCCATGCTGCAAATCTATCTGGTTTTAGATGAAGCTATCGAATTTGAAGACGTTTAACATTAATACGCATTAAATTGAATTGATTGCGCATTACGTTTTGTTTTCGTTAACACGAACTTTTTAATTCACTTTATTAATGTATTGGACTTAATACACATCTTTTGACTTACGTTAAGTTACGTTACAAATAATACTATGACGTCATTTTTCTCGTAATGACGTCATTTTTCGTTAAGCTTTAACCTAGGAAGAATAAGCCTTTTTCACGTAACTGCGTGACTAGCATTTTGTGGACGGCAAGTACCGACTCTCGTTACGTCACAATTAAAAATCGATTGTCCTTGACGTCATATTGCGGGAAAAGTACTTATTTTGCCGTCCAAAACAACTGGACCGCAGTCATGTGAAAAGGGCTAATTAAGGAAGAGGAATAGAAATTATGAGACAAATATTTTCTATAATATCCCAAATAATTCGGCATACATTCTAAATATTTCTGATTTGAAAATATATGGCTATCAGTGCAAAGTTGCCAAAATCTAATGCGCATTGGAATGTGAACGCAATGCGAATCGGATCGTTGAGCAATATAAGTCTCCTACCGTCATAAATATATGTCCTGCAACATTGTCTAGAACACTACAAACGGACATGTTCTTGACCTGTACTTATACCAAAAGAAGAATAATTCCATACACAAATCAGTTCAATATATGTACAAATGTTAAACGTCTTCAAATTGAATAGCATCATTTAAGAACAGATAAATTGGAAGCATGGACCAGACATGCACGTTTCGGGTACTTAACCCTCGTCAGTGATCCTCAAATCTAAACAATATAATATGCCAAAAAAGGATGAAAGTTACTATGTCGAATAAGCGTACCGAAAGACGTAGCAGGAGCGCGTAGCGCGTTTATGCAATTTTTTCCCGTCTAATTGTTTGGGTGATACCTGCATCAACAGACAAAAAATTAAAATTAATTTCTTATCATTTTATATCCTCTACTTATGGAAAACAGGCTCTTTTCTAATATCTAATAACAACCAATCACCGCACTATTTGGTAAAAAATATGTCAATCAAAAGCCACCTTTAACTTGATCTGTATCACGCTATTAAATATCCACATAGCAAAAGAACTGGACTGAAAACTGTATCAATGCGCGTAGCACGTTGATGCAAATTTTTTTTTCGTCCAATTGTTTGGGTGATACCTGCATCAACAGAAAAAATAAAGATTAATTTCTTATCATTTTATATCCTCTGCAAATGGAAAACAGGCTGTTTTCTAGGATCTAATATTAACCAATCCCTGCACTATTTGGGAAAAAAATATGTCGATCAAAAGCCAACTTTAACTTGATCTGTATCACGCTATTAAATATCCACATAATAAAATTCAGTTCAACATCTACAACAACAGTCAAGAAAAGTCCGGAAACCTGAAAAAATCATGAACTTTGTTATGTCCAAGGGCCATAACTGTAGTAAGATATTGGTCAATCAAAACTAAACTCAAACTTGATCTGTATACATTTGTATCTTTAAAGTGTAGTCAGATTACAAAACTTAGTTTATTATCAGCAATAACAGGAAAGTGGAGCCCGGAAAACTGGAAACGTCATGAAATTTGCTAACTAACCTAAGCTAAGACCTTGACCGGCATTTTTTTAAAAATTTTTTCTGCACAAAACATGAGTTTCTTTAGTATGAAAATATCTCCTTGATCCCGGATCTCTATCCAAATGTTTTCTGTCCGCCTTGCCATCCATCTTGATTGACAATGGACAACCCCATTCAATGTATTACCTTATATTAGGAGCATGGAGGGCAACAACGTCATCTGTCTGGAAAATATTAATTAACTCGTTCACAATTTAAAAGTACCTTTATGTGCCTTTACAGGAAGAGTTTTTGACGAATAATTCTTTTCTGTTAATGAATTCTTTTATGGTGTAACTTTTGACAGTAATATTAATTTAAATTTTCGTTTCTGTGCACATTTCTGCAACATACTGCTATGAACAAGGTAAGAACATATGGAAGTCTTACATTTTCATTTAATTGTTATTTATTAAATAAATATACAATTATGATTTTTAAAAGGTGAATATGGTGTGATATTTTCTTAATTTGAAAATATTGACCGAGGCGACAGCTAGCCGAGGTCAATATCTTTAAATTTAGAAAATATCACACCATATTCACCGAGTGAAAAGTCCACAATTGTTTTATTGTATAGTGGACTTAATGAGTATTTATAAAGGTACCTTTTCGAACATGGATGGTATCGACTTTTCTTTTATAAAACTTTTAAAAGCGTAATTTGTTGCTGAATTATTCTGTGCGTAATTTAGCAAATATTCAATGAGTAAATTGAAGATTCCGTATCAAAATCCGTTGTAATTTAGCGGTTGGTTCAAAATTCAAGGATTTTATAGCTCGGCTTCAACCTCCTTGATGCTGTTTACGAGAGAATGTTAATGATGTCACAGATATAAATTTTGCGCGTTTTTTTTTATTCCACGCGAAACCGGAAGCAAGAGTTTTCGCGGTAGCGTTATTTAATGGAATCGCCCCCGAAGGTCACTATGATGCGATGATGACTCGCCACATGACATTTCTCAGCCAATGAGAGTGGGAATATAAATAGACTATATAATAAGACGGTTTATATTTTGTTTTATAATTTACAAAAACAAAAACAATATATATAAATCATAAAATATAATTTTACCACACTATGTGATAATAAATTTCATCATTTCTTCCAAGTAGAAAATAATGTTTGTGTGTACGAGTATGTACAGAAACATAGATGTGACATGTGCGATTTGTTTGTTATCTCGTGGCCACGAAATAATAAGTCGTGGCCACGACTTAACATCTCGTGGTCACGACTTAAAATATCGTGGCTATGACTTAGTAGCTCGTGGCATCGACTTTATTATCTCGATGGATTTTTTTCTTGAATCAAAAGGCACGTCATCTTCTCGCCCTTGCCTACTTACTTGCAAAGTATGATGAAGAAAAGAAATTGCAACCTCTAGACTGTCCAAAAGCGTTTTCCATATTATGGTTCATTGTACATTATCTCGACTTATGACATCTGACCTTGAAAATCAATAGTTGTCGTCCTCTTACTACAAAGGGATAACAAAGCTCTTTTCCCAAGGTCATACGACAAGAAACCGACAGGGCCACATCAATCACCTGATTTGCAGACCAAAAAAGAAAAAAAAAAAGATATTGGACAATATGTTTGAGGCCCTTAGGCACTTGCTTCCTGTAAGGTGTCTTGAAATTCTGTGCAGTGTATGTCGAAAATGTTTTTAAAGTTAGCGACGGTCGGCGGACGCTGGTCCGCTTGTAAACTATGGCAATAGCTCACTTGAGCAAAAGGTTTTTGTGCATTCACAGGTGAGTTGAATAGGTACGACAATGACTCTTGGAATATTAGTCCAGTGAGGTAATATGACTTTAAAAAGAAACAATAAAACTACAGAGGGTTATACAAGTATACATGTCTAAAAATAAACTCAGTCACTTTCTTCAATATTTAAATATTCACCAATTTCTTTGGTTAATTATTTCGTGGCCACGACTTTGTAAGTCTTGCGCACGAGATAATCATTATATAGAAACGCAGGATTAAGTCGTGGCCACGAGTTTGTAAGTCGTGGCCAGGAAAAACTAAGCTGTGGCCACGAGAAAATTATGTAGTGGCCACGAGTTAATAAGTCGTGGCCACGAGATAATAAATGTGGCCACGAGTTACTCAGTCTTGGCCACGAGATAATAAGACGTGGCCACAAGTAAGTAAGTCGTTGCCAAGAGATAATAAAAAAATCGCACATGTCCCATCCGTGCTTCCGTAAGTATGAGTTGTATTTCTTATGTTGCATTTTAAGGAAATGAAGTTAATAAATAAAATTCTCCTGAAGGGAAATTTTTTTTTTCAGAATGATTTCAATAACCATGTATCGTTTCCGGGATCGCAGACAATGTATTTTAATAAATGATAAAATGTTTAACTATTATGGCCATCGAAACGAAACTTGGATAAACATTTTATCCCAAATATATACCGATGAAATTACTATGCCCGAAATAAAATTCCAGCAAGCGTATAAACGATAGATGGGGTGATTATTTACAGAGTATGACCTTTTCTGAAGTTTATTTTGAAAAGTGATTTGGTATTTTCTTTTAAGACTATCAATATTCCTTACTTATTAGGAAAATTAACCAATCTAAATTGCGTTTCTAATGACGAAAACCGTCAGACACAAAAAAATTAGCAATGTTTAGAGTTTATGTCCTAAAAATCAGTATAACAATTAACATACTGACATTATTAGACAAAGATATGTTTTCATGACGTCACAATGCATAAACTCTAACCTGTAAGCTTCTGCAAACTCAACTCGCGATCGGTTTTTTTAATGGTAAGGGACGACCATTGATCCTGAGGGGGTGGGGGGCTAGCAAATTTTTGCGGGTCAGATTATTTATTTTCAACGCAGACCCGACATGATTATCTATTTTCAAGAAAGTCAAGGTAGAATATTTATTTTCAACCTGTAACAATCCTGACAAGCAACCCCCCCCCCCAAAGAAAAACAAGGGAAAATATATGCAAACACACACCCTGGTTATTTACAATGTTCAAGACTTTCTTGGCACTTCAATAAATCTATATACATATGAATGTGCATGTGTTACCTGCATATTTTAAATTGAGTTTTTACAGCACATTGGGAGAGGGGTAATATGCCAAGAGAGTGTTTGCCATGTTGTGTGCAAAAGTAGGTAGTTGATGTGTAATGTACTATAGGCATTCCTATAAGACTTGAAGCTTATCGTATTGTTCGAATAAATATGCATTTTTGTTTTTATACTTCCATTTTTTTAATACTGTGTAAATGTCTAAATAGCACTTGATATAAAAAAAATTATGGAGCGGAGCGAGTCCGAAATCTTTTATAGTGTAAGGCGATCGAAGCGAGCCTAGAAATTTGGTCTTGTTACCAGCGAAGTAAGCTTAATTTTGTTTCAGTGAATGGCGAGCGAGACGAAATTTTTTGGATTTCGAACACATATGTGGGCCAGAATATTTATTTCTACACCAAAGAGGGTTCAACCCCCCCCCCCCCCCCCCCGATTAAATGGTCGTCCCCTAAAAGCGACAGTTTTTATGGCAAGAGAATTATGAATATTGTATGAAACATAAATTCCGTTCATATAATATTTTCCATAAAACTGCTTATTTAGAAATACAAGGTATACGTATATGAGGTATGTGAATATGCTCAAAATATATTCTGCAATTGGGAAGATCGTTGTAAAAGTTGAATGTTTATACAATTTGAAAGGAACCCACTACGGTATACTTTAGTCAGAACTGTTTAAATTTGATGCATATTGGTGATTGTGTGGTTATCCGGATTATATGGCAGAACCCTCCCACTTTTCCGGTTACCCAAAGGTCTCGAAGAACGCACAGTTGTTGTGTAAAATAACCTTCTCATTGTAAGAAGACCATACAAACAAGGCAGCACAACCTAGGGGCCCAAGACAGGTGAATATGTTAATATGTATCAAAAAAGGGTGGGGCGTACGAATTCCCGCCCATGCTCTACCGGCTGTACTCATGCATGTTAATACCCGAGGAGTCCGACCGACATTCAGAGAGGACAGGTGGTCAAAACATTACAGCAATCGGATGTTATTGTAAATTCAATTTTTCTATAGGAAAGTTTGGTATTTTTGATTCACGAACTGTTCTACCGTATAACCAGAAATTTTCGCGAGATATTAATTTTCGTTATATTCGGGAGTGATTTAGAATCGCGAGTAATTATTCTCGCGATAAACTGTGTTTCATAAGATTCATCATAAATTGGTGTATCCGTTACATTTCTTCATATTGTACAAGTACACATCAAAGAAGTACCTAACATTTCTTCAGTCTCAATGTCGCGAAGGCACGGCCAAATCGTGAGAATCCCCATCGGAACGGTTGCAATCCCCGGAATGAACAACTTTCCGAAGTGAGGTCAGGTGTCCGAGGAGAGTCAGCGTCTACTGATTGCATCACCCGTCGCCACAGCTCCATGAAAACCTGTGAAATTCGGTGATTGTCTCGATGTACATTAGATGTAAATATCAGGTAAGTATGTCTTGTTTGATGATGATGACAGCCATTCAATTACAATGCAGAATGTCACTGATCATTCTGGAAAGGGGGATCTGATATGCTTTTGTTATATCCCCGAAGCGGCTGAAGAACTGCCTCAGTGATGATTTCAGCCGTTGTGTAATATAACTCTGAACAAGTAGCTTACTTGCAAGCCGTCTGGCTCTAATGATGAAATATTCATATTTGGAACATGCCCTGGCGTACCGTATCAGCTAAGAAACAACAAGAGCCCCAGGGGGCACAACGCTCACCTGATACCCATGCACGCTCTAATTGACATACTGACATTGAATACTGATAGTGCCAGTACCAGGATTTTAGCCCACAACCTTTCTAAAAAGATTTTTGCCGGATGCAGAGAAGTTTTTTTTCAGACAACCTTTGAAAGTACAAAAAAGAAAAAATAGCCACATTTCAAAACAATAACTTTTTTACTGATTTGAAAAGACGGATAAAGTGGTCCAACGTCATATGCCCAGCTAGTATAGTTCAATTATGCAACATCAAAAATAAAATCATATTGTACATTAATGTGCAGCAGAAAAAGAATAAAACAATGAAACGATTTCATAAATTAAGTTTATTTAAAATTGAACACAAAACCTTTCATTATTGATAGCTAGCATGCCAGAAATTATAAAGCCTGTGTTTGTGAAACGAGAATGCCCCCGGCGGCATCTTTGTTAGTATAAAGGCCATTTTCTGTTAAGTATGTGAGAGGTCAGGGTCAGCGCAATATTGGTATCAATGGAAAGATCTTGTCACAAGGAATACACATGTAAAAATTGAAACCTCTATCACTAACCATTCAAAAGTTATGCCCAATGTTAAAGTTTTTGAGAAGTACGTCAAAGGTCAAGGTTATGGTCACGAGGTCAAAAATTTTGGTATCAATGGAAAGGTATTGTCACAAGGAATACACATGTGAAATATGAAACCTCTATCACCAGCTTCCATTTAAAAGTTATGCCCAATGTTAAAGTTTTTCGGAAAACAGACAGACAAACAGACAGACGAATAGGCCAAAAACTATATGCTCCCGAATCTTTTATTCCAGGGGCATAAAAAACAAAGATTTTTCGGTTTTGCCTTTATTCATATTAAAGTATACTGAAATCTATGAATGCTTTCGAATAGTATTGATTTCATCTCAAATACATGAAACGTACAGTTAAAATCGTTTTAATCCAATATTTATCAATATTCAAGTGAGTTGTGCTGCTTGTGCAGATATTGGGCCAGTTTGTTTTTCAAAAAGCAGTGTATGGTGTATCAAACCTCATGACCCAGTGAAGCCACTTGAACAAATAATTTTCAGTGAATATGCTGAAATGCGGCGCTTCTTGCCTATGCATATTTCAACAGGCGAGAAGGAGCGTCGCATTTCAGCATACGCTGTTCAACAACTCAAGTGATTTCTCTAGGTTTCGTAGTTTGAAACAAATTAAAAGGCCCATGAAGTTGTTAAGGTTGTCCAACTAGCAGACCTACAACATCGTTATTTACTGTTAAAACATTGTTTTACCTCATCAAAGGTCTGTTACACGGACAAGTTGTTAGCGGAGAGAGTTCATGAAATGTATCGGTTGCATAGGATTTGCCGACAAAAAGTTATTTGGTCCGATAAAAACTCATCATGTATCTATTATTTGAACAGATAAAAATTCCCAAATGTCTTATCACAGGAACCTGTCATTTTACGAGAGAAAATGTTTTATTATTCACAACCTCAGGCCTGTGTGTTCCTCTTAGAAATATTATACATACAAGATGTCGAACACAGTGGCTTATGGTTGTAAATAATAATTTATTTACTCTATTTAAACGACAGCTTTCTGTGGTCCAACATTTCATAGGAAGATTTCAGGAACTCTGAACTGAATTATTTATTTCAAGAATTTCAGATATTAATGTCCTATGCATTCTCAAAATCCGGAGGAAGAGATTACTCATTAGACGTTTCTTCAAGAAATCAGTCCGTAAATTACTTCATCTAAGAGAGTCTAAGACAGAGGAAATTCGAGCAAACTTTATGCATGATAACAAGTTGCAAGTGTTCCAAGTACATGAATGATAACCATTATGAAAGTGTTCCAAGTATAATGCACATTTCATTAAATAAAAATCTATTCCGTTTGCACTGTATCTCCTGAAATGTATGGCAGTACTAAAGGTATCACATTTCTACATGGGGAATCCCCTTCAGGTGTAATCCAAGGAAATCGTTTTAGCGGGGAATCCCCTCAGTTTTGACTGGTGAACAGGGCAGAATAAAAGGTGTCACACCATTGGTCAAAACTATTGAAAATTTAAAAATAGCACATGAAATCAATGTACCATTCCCTGTAGTCGGGATAAATTGAGTTTTGAACCTGTTTTTGTCTTTTATGCAATCTATTGATCGATTTAAAAATAGATGAAATTTGTAAAATTTTCGAAATGGATAGAGGGGTGATGTAAAAAAGTGGAATTTGTGAGAAAACGGTATGCATGACCCCCCTTTTTTCTATTATTTTTATGTGTGTCAAAGGTGTCCAAATCCAACGAGACCAAATTCATAATTATTGAATGAAGGATTGGAAGTCACTCAAATTGAGCTAAATGATTGATCATACAAAGAAGGTTTTTATTTCTTTGGATGACACCTTCAGGTACACGGCAAAACATGGCCGCTTTTGAAATCTTGTTCCCGACTTTAAAAATAAAATTCTAAATAAGTATAAAGAATTTAAATAATTGAATCATATCACATAAAAGGTCAATCAATAAGACATTGAAGCATGTGTCACTTGTTGAATTATCAGCTGTAACTATGGATGAAAGGTCGATCAAAAAATGATTAATCATACAAAGAAGGTTTTTTTCCTGTAGTTGCACCTGAAGCATTGGGCATGGAAAACATACATTATACCTATGTACAATCTTAAAAAATATTCCTTAAAAATCCAAAAGTGGATATCTTGACAAAATTCTTTCACTTGTAGGGTACCATGCATGAGTACCTCATACCTACAAATTGTCATGACAATCTGAAGAGTGGTTATAGAAAAGAAGCAGAAAATGTATGAAAATCACCCCCCCCCCTTCCTTTTTACATAAGAAAAAAATCATAAAAAATCAAAAAAATAAAATTTAAGCATAAAATACATATCAAAGCATTAAGTAAGTTAAATATGATAAATATGTAGTAAATGAGTGTGTAAAATCATACACTTATTGAGTTATTTAAAGAAATAGTGCAAAAATGTGCATTTCTGACTAAGTCCGAAAAGACGTCAAAACGCGTCAAAAATTTGACTTCGAAGTGGAACCAAAAATAACAACACTTCTTAAGACATCTCTCTAGATCATCCTGATGCTTTCGGTTTGTCGATACATGCTTCGGTTCTGAAGAAGAAGTTTGTCAAAGGAGGGTACCCCCCGTGACCTACTTTTGGCTGTGGTGGCGCCACCTGTTGAAAGATCCGGACGAAAAACAACAACACTTGTAGGGGACCATGAGTACTTCAAACCTACCAAGTTTCATCAAAATCCCTTCAGCCGTTCTGAAGAAGAAGTTGAAAATGTGAAAAGTTTACGACGGACGACGACGGACGACGACGACGGACGACGACGGACGACGGACGCCACACTATGACAATAGCTCACTTTGAGCCTATGGCTCAGGTGAGCTAAAAAGGGGAAAAAAATTTTGTTGGGGTCCCGCCGGGGTTTGAAGCCACTCCCCATGGGTCCATTGGGCATGGAAAACATACATTATACCTATGTACAATCTTAAAAAATATTCCTTAAAAATCCAAAAGTGGATATCTTGACAAAATTCTTTCACTTGTAGGGTACCATGCATGAGTACCTCATACCTACAAATTGTCATGACAATCTGAAGAGTGGTTATAGAAAAGAAGCAGAAAATGTATGAAAATCACCCCCCCCCCCTTCCTTTTTACATAAGAAAAAAATTCATAAAAAATCAAAAAAATAAAATTTAAGCATAAAATACATATCAAAGCATTAAGTAAGTTAAATATGATAAATATGTAGTAAATGAGTGTGTAAAATCATACACTTATTGAGTTATTTAAAGAAATAGTGCAAAAATGTGCATTTCTGACTAAGTCCGAAAAGACGTCAAAAACGCGTCAAAAATTTGACTTCGAAGTGGAACCAAAAATAACAACACTTCTTAAGACATCTCTCTAGATCATCCTGATGCTTTCGGTTTGTCGATACATGCTTCGGTTCTGAAGAAGAAGTTTGTCAAAGGAGGGTACCCCCCGTGACCTACTTTTGGCTGTGGTGGCGCCACCTGTTGAAAGATCCGGACGAAAAACAACAACACTTGTAGGGGACCATGAGTACTTCAAACCTACCAAGTTTCATCAAAATCCCTTCAGCCGTTCTGAAGAAGAAGTTGAAAATGTGAAAAGTTTACGACGGACGACGACGGACGACGACGACGGACGACGACGGACGACGGACGCCACACTATGACAATAGCTCACTTTGAGCCTATGGCTCAGGTGAGCTAAAAAGGGGAAAAAATTTTGTTGGGGTCCCGCCGGGGTTTGAAGCCACTCCCCATGGGTCCATTGGGCATGGAAAACATACATTATACCTATGTACAATCTTAAAAAATATTCCTTAAAAATCCAAAAGTGGATATCTTGACAAAATTCTTTCACTTGTAAGGTACCATGCATGAGTACCTCATACCTACAAATTGTCATGACAATCTGAAGAGTGGTTATAGAAAAGAAGCAGAAAATGTATGAAAATCACCCCCCCCCCCCCTTCCTTTTTACATAAGAAAAAAATTCATAAAAAATCAAAAAAATAAAATTTAAGCATAAAATACATATCAAAGCATTAAGTAAGTTAAATATGATAAATATGTAGTAAATGAGTGTGTAAAATCATACACTTATTGAGTTATTTAAAGAAATAGAGCAAAAATGTGCATTTCTGACTAAGTCCGAAAAGACGTCAAAAACGCGTCAAAAATTTGACTTCGAAGTGGAACCAAAAATAACAACACTTCTTAAGACATCTCTCTAGATCATCCTGATGCTTTCGGTTTGTCGATACATGCTTCGGTTCTGAAGAAGAAGTTTGTCAAAGGAGGGTACCCCCCGTGACCTACTTTTGGCTGTGGTGGCGCCACCTGTTGAAAGATCCGGACGAAAAACAACAACACTTGTAGGGGACCATGAGTACTTCAAACCTACCAAGTTTCATCAAAATCCCTTCAGCCGTTCTGAAGAAGAAGTTGAAAATGTGAAAAGTTTACGACGGACGACGACGGACGACGACGACGGACGACGGACGCCACACTATGACAATAGCTCACTTTGAGCCTATGGCTCAGGTGAGCTAAAAAGGGGAAAAAATTTTTGTTGGGGTCCCGCCGGGGTTTGAAGCCACTCCCCATGGGTCCATTGGGCATGGAAAACATACATTATACCTATGTACAATCTTAAAAAATATTCCTTAAAAATCCAAAAGTGGATATCTGGACAAAATTCTTTCACTTGTAGGGTACCATGCATGAGTACCTCATACCTACAAATTGTCATGACAATCTGAAGAGTGGTTATAGAAAAGAAGCAGAAAATGTATGAAAATCACCCCCCCCCCCTTCCTTTTTACATAAGAAAAAAATTCATAAAAAATCAAAAAAATAAAATTTAAGCATAAAATACATATCAAAGCATTAAGTAAGTTAAATATGATAAATATGTAGTAAATGAATGTGTAAAATCATACACTTATTGAGTTATTTAAAGAAAAAGTGCAAAAATGTGCATTTCTGACTAAGTCCGAAAAGACGTCAAAAACGCGTCAAAAATTTGACTTCGAAGTGGAACCAAAAATAACAACACTTCTTAAGACATCTCTCTAGATCATCCTGATGCTTTCGGTTTGTCGATACATGCTTCGGTTCTGAAGAAGAAGTTTGTCAAAGGAGGGTACCCCCCGTGACCTACTTTTGGCTGTGGTGGCGCCACCTGTTGAAAGATCCGGACGAAAAACAACAACACTTGTAGGGGACCATGAGTACTTCAAACCTACCAAGTTTCATCAAAATCCCTTCAGCCGTTCTGAAGAAGAAGTTGAAAATGTGAAAAGTTTACGACGGACGACGACGGACGACGACGACGGACGACGACGGACGACGGACGCCACACTATGACAATAGCTCACTTTGAGCCTATGGCTCAGGTGAGCTAAAAACGCCATAAGCAGGAGAAGAAGGGAAGCTAGTTATGTGGAAGCTGAAACCATCACGCTTGTCATACAGTGAGGTGTTCAAATGGCCGTTTGCGTCGAAAGATAGAAGCACATCCAAGCACGAAGCGGATCTGTCACTCTTTGTTTTTTTTTCTCTTGATCTCTAGATCATGAGGACAGATTTTATGCAGATGATCCCTAATGTTCGGATAATCGGTGGACAACACGTCAGCTATGTATCTGAATGTAAAATCGAACTGAGATGCGAGGTGCTTTTGCTCAGTCGAGAGCAAGGTCTGGATGAAGTCAGCTTCGTATGAATATTAAACTAAGTTCACAAGCAGTGGGGCACAATTGATACCCATGGGATGCCGACCATCTGCTCGAATGCGGTTCCTCCAAACACCACACAAATGATGTCAATCAAAAACTCAATCATTTGGATGATATCGTCTTCAGTACACTTTTTGTTTGAATCAGAGTGTTCCTTCACGAAATAAGTATCCTCCCGCCCTATGACGTGGTATTATTACCATTTTTGAAAGAAATAATAATGGCAAGTCTGTTTTTGAGCTTTTGGCATGTGATGGTAGTGTAGAGCGTGGAGAAGTCGAAATACTTCGTGCTGGTAAGATAATTGAAATTGGTGGCTTTAAGATTTTCCAAAAGTTCCTTAGAATTCTTTAGGATCCACATCTAACGATTCCAATGCTGGAATAAGTTGTCTCGCAAGTATATTTAAAGAACATGCTTGATCCGAGTTAACATTTTCGTAAGCAAAATGGATAGAGGTTTTGTGGAGTACCTGGACGAACCAGCGATGAAGTGAAGCTTGTATGGATTTTTGTGCATTTTTGGAATCCATTAGATATATGGTAGTGTAAGATCAGAGTCATCAGTGTGAATACCGAAGGACTCAAGAACAGATTTGTGGAGCACCTGGACGACGTGATTATAAATGACGTGATTGTAAATTATTTCATAGAAGGATAAATCTGTAAGTGTGTATGTTTAATTTTCAGATGCTGAATTTCATCCAAGTTCTCTCTCATGCATTTGAAATGGTACAACAGTGCAAATTTAAAATTATTTGCCGCTTTGTCAGCAGGAACAATGATATATTTTTCATTTTTCAACATGGAAAATTGTCTGTTGTTAACTGAATGTTAAACGTCTTCAAATTCAATAGCATCATTTAAGACCAGATAAATTTGCAGCATGGACCAAACATGCACGTTTCGAATTCAATAGCATCATTTAAGACCAGATAAATTTGCAGCATGGACCAGACATGCACGTTTCGGGTACTTAAACCTCATCAGTGAACCTCAGTGTAAACAATGTAATATGTCCAAAAAGTGAAAATGATTATGTCCAAAAATGTACCGAAAGACGAAGCAGAATGAGTGGGATACAAGACCCATGTTTTAGAGATTTCAAGAAATTTTGTAACAGAAAATTTCAAATGCGTTGAAAAGACAGACGACCAACCGAAGTTGATCGAACTTGACTACATGTGCCCTCGGGGACTCTTGATCCACCAGCAGTGACACTCACCAAGTAGTTCAAATGTTAAACGTCTTCAAATTCAATTGAATCATTTAAGACCAGATAAATTTACAGCATGGACCCGACATGCCGAAGACAACCTATTCTTGTTTTAATTATTTCTCCGATGGATTTCAGTGAGTGTGTTCTGCGTCCTCTTTTTTGCCCACTGTCTGGCGTTGTTCATTTTTCCTGATTAGACGTATAGAGAAGTGAGTTGAGTATATTCTCATGATAGCAGACTAAATTTTCAGTAATGAAATGTGCAAAACAGTAACATCATATGTACATTTTTTTTGTAATTCAGGAATCGCGAAAATTTGTACTCACCAAAATAAAGACACCCTATTTTACCATACAATCGCGAAAGGGGTAGGGCCACGAAGCCCCTAAATCGGCCCTGTTTCTTAATATTTCAATAAATTGACCATTTTTTGTGATTTAATACTTTGTAAAGTTCTTTACCTAATTATGTGTTGGAGATTTTGTAAACAATGCATTTATCACTAGCTATAAGCCATTTGAAAACCCCAAACTCGGCGATTTTCCGTGAAATTTCTGCAAAACTAACATGTTTCTTTTAAAGTAAGCAATGGCCACAAGCATCGAGAAACATGAAAAATTTACTAATGAAAGATAATCATTATATCTTCTTGTCATAAAAGTTTTATGTTTCTCGACGCATGTGGCCACATCAAAATTCCCTAATAAAGACATATTTTCGAGCATATTTTACCATGTTTTGTAAATAATGTTAAAATGACGTAATTTTGAAGACGTTATAAGACTTCATATGATGCTTCCATTGGTGACACATTCCTTTCATTAAAAGCGGGAAACATTCATTATATTTTATGTAATGCATCAAGTATTTCTCATTAAGTTTGATTTTAAGGAAAATTGCAGGGCCGTTTTAGGGGCTTCGTGGAGCTACACCTCTGATACTCGTGACAATTTCTGGTCAAACAGTATTGCTATTGGAGGATTGACACCCATGCAAGCATCATAGTTCCATAAATAAACTTTTTAGGCGTCTATCGTTGTACGTTATTAAGGATTGTTTTTCGGCCTTTGCGCTTTATTGGAGTGTATTGGCAGTAGGTAATGGGAAAAAAAATATGTAAAGCACGAAGTGTTTTTTTTTTTTCATTCCCAACTGCCAATGCACACCGATAAAGCGCAAAAGCTGAAAACCAATTCTTATATTTACATTTTACGTGTCAATTAAGTTGTTTCTTTTTTCATCCCGTTTCTTTATAATTGAAATATCGCCGCGGAGGTAGAACGTTCAAACGAACGTTCGACGTATTTTGCTAGCTTCGAAAGAAAGGAGGGGATCTCCAACAACACCTAGTTGCAGCACCAGCAGCAACCTCCCAAAACACCCACTGTAAAACACAAAAATGACACGCACAAAAAGAGACGCAGTAGTACAACGAACTGTCAAATCACAGAAAAACATAAAACACAAATGACTACACATAAACCAACGAGACCAATGGGCAAACGGTGCCGACTTAGGACGGCCATCTGCCTCGTCAGTAGCAGACGGTGTGGTTATCCTGGATTACGTGCGCACAACCCTCCCACTATTCCGATTATCCAGAGGTCTCGAAGAACGTACAATTGTGGTGTAAAACAACCTCCTCACTGTCAGATGACCACACACAAACAAGACCGCAAGACGCAGGGGCCCAAGCAACACAGATGATTATGTAAATTGATATAAAAAGAGGGCATGCGTAATACGACCTGTGCTCTGCCGGCTGTAGCGAGCTAATGTATGTTATCACCCGAGGAGTCCGACTGACATTCAGAGAGGACAGGTGGTCGGGGCCCTGTCTTCTCTAAAGAGGTTTGGACAGGGCCCGTCATGGAGTCCCGTCGTCACAGTCAGTCAGCGTGCAAGTATTAAGGATGCGCTGGTACAAGACTGTAGATTGGTCAAGTACCAAGCCTAGTGTCCGTCTGGTGACATTAGGATCATATCCACGGTATAAGAGGCGTTTGATGATTCTGACGCATTTTCGATAGTAATTCTGTCTACCTTTGATCCTTCTAATTTTGTTGATCATGTCACCATAAAATGCAGGTTGCGAAATACCCAAAGTAATATACTCTGTTGCTTGTATGGGTCCGAATTTCAAAAGTAGTTGACAATAATTTTTGTAAAATTTCCAGAATGTCTTGACAAGTTTGTGAAAGCGAAAACCTTGACCTAAAAGTTTCTTTGTTATTTGTAAATTTCTATCATGAAAATCCAAAACATCAGAGTAGTACCTACTGTACGAAAGCATTGTAGAAAAATTAGAGAATGAATTTTGATTCTGGTTGTATTTTGAACATTTCAATTAAAACTGAATAAAAACTGAATCGTAAAAAATTGCAATTTTTTGCCAACATAATTAAGGTGGTAGTCTCACCATACCCCCTACATTCAATTTACTTCATAATTGCAATATTAATTAACTATGATGTCATGCGTCTTTTGCTTAAGTTTGAAAGAAATCGAACCAATCGTTTTCCGTGGGTCGCAATTCAAAATCTCCAAATTTTGCCCCCCTTTCAATGCAGAAAATGGCAACTTTGTCATGAAATTTGTTCTCAGATATTCAATGAGCCTGCAAATTTATTAATTATCAGCTTTGCAGTTCAAAGATAATACATACATCATTCCTTTTTATTAAAAGTATGATGATTTAATATCACCATACTATTTTAGACGCGATTTTTATAAAAAAAAAATAAGGATAAACATATACCTGTCTGAAGTTCCAAAAATTGTCACATTTACATAGCTCATGAACAAACGTATCATTTAATTTCAACAAAAAACTAATGGAAAAGAGATTAATTATCCATCTTAAATCTGTGCAAATTACAGGGAAATCGAACCTTTTTTTACCGAGTTAGCGCCATTTGGGTTACCCCTACCCTTTTTAGCTCACCTGAGCCAAAGGCTCAAGTGAGCTATTGTCATAGTGTGGCGTCCGGCGTCCGGCGTCCGTCGTCCGTCGTCCGTCGTCCGTCCGTCCGTCCGTCGTAAACTTTTAACATTTTCAACTTCTTCTCAAGAACGGCTGAAGGGATTTTGATGAAACTTGGTATGCATGAAGTACTAAAGGTCCTCTACCAAGTTTGTTCATTTCGGCTCGATCCCTTCAGGGGTGGATCCAGGGCGGGGTCAAATAGGCCCCGGAGGGTACCCCTCTTCAAAAATCTTCTTCTCCAGTTCCACTGAATGGATTGAAAAACTAATTGTATCTATGTGATCTAGAAGGATGTATGATTCAAGTTTGTTCATTTCGTTAAAATCCGACAACTAATTTTTGACGCGTTTTTGACGTCTTTTCGGACTTAGTCAGAAATGCACATTTTTGCACTTTTTCTTTAAATAACTCAATAAGTGTATGATTTTACACACTCATTTACTACATATTTATCATATTTAACTTACTTAATGCTTTGATATGTATTTTATGCTTAAATTTTATTTTTTTGATTTTTTATGAATTTTTTTCTTATGTAAAAAGGAAGGGGGGGGGGGTGATTTTCATACATTTTCTGCTTCTTTTCTATAACCACTCTTCAGATTGTCATGACAATTTGTAGGTATGAGGTACTCATGCATGGTACCCTACAAGTGAAAGAATTTTGTCCAGATATCCACTTTTGGATTTTTAAGGAATATTTTTTAAGATTGTACATAGGTATAATGTATGTTTTCCATGCCCAATGGACCCATGGGGAGTGGCTTCAAACCCCGGCGGGACCCCAACAAAATTTTTTTCCCTTTTTATTAGCTCACCTGAGCCAAAGGCTCAAGTGAGCTATTGTCATAGTGTGGCGTCCGGCGTCCGTCGTCCGTCGTCCGTCGTCCGTCGTCCGTCCGTCGTAAACTTTTAACATTTTCAACTTCTTCTCAAGAACGGCTGAAGGGATTTTGATGAAACTTGGTATGCATGAAGTACTAAAGGTCCTCTACCAAGTTTGTTCATTTCGGCTCGATCCCTTCAGGGGTGGATCCAGGGCGGGGTCAAATAGGCCCCGGAGGGTACCCCTCTTCAAAAATCTTCTTCTCCAGTTCCACTGAATGGATTGAAAAACTAATTGTATCTATGTGATCTAGAAGGATGTATGATTCAAGTTTGTTCATTTCGTTAAAATCCGACAACTAATTTTTGACGCGTTTTTGACGTCTTTTCGGACTTAGTCAGAAATGCACATTTTTGCACTTTTTCTTTAAATAACTCAATAAGTGTATGATTTTACACACTCATTTACTACATATTTATCATATTTAACTTACTTAATGCTTTGATATGTATTTTATGCTTAAATTTTATTTTTTTGATTTTTTATGAATTTTTTTCTTATGTAAAAAGGAAGGGGGGGGGGGTGATTTTCATACATTTTCTGCTTCTTTTCTATAACCACTCTTCAGATTGTCATGACAATTTGTAGGTATGAGGTACTCATGCATGGTACCCTACAAGTGAAAGAATTTTGTCCAGATATCCACTTTTGGATTTTTAAGGAATATTTTTTAAGATTGTACATAGGTATAATGTATGTTTTCCATGCCCAATGGACCCATGGGGAGTGGCTTCAAACCCCGGCGGGACCCCAACAAAATTTTTTTCCCTTTTTATTAGCTCACCTGAGCCAAAGGCTCAAGTGAGCTATTGTCATAGTGTGGCGTCCGGCGTCCGTCGTCCGTCGTCCGTCGTCCGTCGTCCGTCCGTCGTAAACTTTTAACATTTTCAACTTCTTCTCAAGAACGGCTGAAGGGATTTTGATGAAACTTGGTATGCATGAAGTACTAAAGGTCCTCTACCAAGTTTGTTCATTTCGGCTCGATCCCTTCAGGGGTGGATCCAGGGCGGGGTCAAATAGGCCCCGGAGGGTACCCCTCTTCAAAAATCTTCTTCTCCAGTTCCACTGAATGGATTGAAAAACTAATTGTATCTATGTGATCTAGAAGGATGTATGATTCAAGTTTGTTCATTTCGTTAAAATCCGACAACTAATTTTTGACGCGTTTTTGACGTCTTTTCGGACTTAGTCAGAAATGCACATTTTTGCACTTTTTCTTTAAATAACTCAATAAGTGTATGATTTTACACACTCATTTACTACATATTTATCATATTTAACTTACTTAATGCTTTGATATGTATTTTATGCTTAAATTTTATTTTTTTGATTTTTTATGAATTTTTTTCTTATGTAAAAAGGAAGGGGGGGGGGGTGATTTTCATACATTTTCTGCTTCTTTTCTATAACCACTCTTCAGATTGTCATGACAATTTGTAGGTATGAGGTACTCATGCATGGTACCCTACAAGTGAAAGAATTTTGTCCAGATATCCACTTTTGGATTTTTAAGGAATATTTTTTAAGATTGTACATAGGTATAATGTATGTTTTCCATGCCCAATGGACCCATGGGGAGTGGCTTCAAACCCCGGCGGGACCCCAACAAAATTTTTTTCCCTTTTTATTAGCTCACCTGAGCCAAAGGCTCAAGTGAGCTATTGTCATAGTGTGGCGTCCGGCGTCCGTCGTCCGTCGTCCGTCGTCCGTCGTCCGTCCGTCGTAAACTTTTAACATTTTCAACTTCTTCTCAAGAACGGCTGAAGGGATTTTGATGAAACTTGGTATGCATGAAGTACTAAAGGTCCTCTACCAAGTTTGTTCATTTCGGCTCGATCCCTTCAGGGGTGGATCCAGGGCGGGGTCAAATAGGCCCCGGAGGGTACCCCTCTTCAAAAATCTTCTTCTCCAGTTCCACTGAATGGATTGAAAAACTAATTGTATCTATGTGATCTAGAAGGATGTATGATTCAAGTTTGTTCATTTCGTTAAAATCCGACAACTAATTTTTGACGCGTTTTTGACGTCTTTTCGGACTTAGTCAGAAATGCACATTTTTGCACTTTTTCTTTAAATAACTCAATAAGTGTATGATTTTACACACTCATTTACTACATATTTATCATATTTAACTTACTTAATGCTTTGATATGTATTTTATGCTTAAATTTTATTTTTTTGATTTTTTATGAATTTTTTTCTTATGTAAAAAGGAAGGGGGGGGGGGTGATTTTCATACATTTTCTGCTTCTTTTCTATAACCACTCTTCAGATTGTCATGACAATTTGTAGGTATGAGGTACTCATGCATGGTACCCTACAAGTGAAAGAATTTTGTCCAGATATCCACTTTTGGATTTTTAAGGAATATTTTTTAAGATTGTACATAGGTATAATGTATGTTTTCCATGCCCAATGGACCCATGGGGAGTGGCTTCAAACCCCGGCGGGACCCCAACAAAATTTTTTTCCCCTTTTTATTAGCTCACCTGAGCCAAAGGCTCAAGTGAGCTATTGTCATAGTGTGGCGTCCGGCGTCCGTCGTCCGTCGTCCGTCGTCCGTCGTCCGTCCGTCGTAAACTTTTAACATTTTCAACTTCTTCTCAAGAACGGCTGAAGGGATTTTGATGAAACTTGGTATGCATGAAGTACTAAAGGTCCTCTACCAAGTTTGTTCATTTCGGCTCGATCCCTTCAGGGGTGGATCCAGGGCGGGGTCAAATAGGCCCCGGAGGGTACCCCTCTTCAAAAATCTTCTTCTCCAGTTCCACTGAATGGATTGAAAAACTAATTGTATCTATGTGATCTAGAAGGATGTATGATTCAAGTTTGTTCATTTCGTTAAAATCCGACAACTAATTTTTGACGCGTTTTTGACGTCTTTTCGGACTTAGTCAGAAATGCACATTTTTGCACTTTTTCTTTAAATAACTCAATAAGTGTATGATTTTACACACTCATTTACTACATATTTATCATATTTAACTTACTTAATGCTTTGATATGTATTTTATGCTTAAATTTTATTTTTTTGATTTTTTATGAATTTTTTTCTTATGTAAAAAGGAAGGGGGGGGGGGTGATTTTCATACATTTTCTGCTTCTTTTCTATAACCACTCTTCAGATTGTCATGACAATTTGTAGGTATGAGGTACTCATGCATGGTACCCTACAAGTGAAAGAATTTTGTCCAGATATCCACTTTTGGATTTTTAAGGAATATTTTTTAAGATTGTACATAGGTATAATGTATGTTTTCCATGCCCAATGGACCCATGGGGAGTGGCTTCAAACCCCGGCGGGACCCCAACAAAATTTTTTTCCCCTTTTTATTAGCTCACCTGAGCCAAAGGCTCAAGTGAGCTATTGTCATAGTGTGGCGTCCGGCGTCCGTCGTCCGTCGTCCGTCGTCCGTCCGTCGTAAACTTTTAACATTTTCAACTTCTTCTCAAGAACGGCTGAAGGGATTTTGATGAAACTTGGTATGCATGAAGTACTAAAGGTCCTCTACCAAGTTTGTTCATTTCGGCTCGATCCCTTCAGGGGTGGATCCAGGGCGGGGTCAAATAGGCCCCGGAGGGTACCCCTCTTCAAAAATCTTCTTCTCCAGTTCCACTGAATGGATTGAAAAACTAATTGTATCTATGTGATCTAGAAGGATGTATGATTCAAGTTTGTTCATTTCGTTAAAATCCGACAACTAATTTTTGACGCGTTTTTGACGTCTTTTCGGACTTAGTCAGAAATGCACATTTTTGCACTTTTTCTTTAAATAACTCAATAAGTGTATGATTTTACACACTCATTTACTACATATTTATCATATTTAACTTACTTAATGCTTTGATATGTATTTTATGCTTAAATTTTATTTTTTTGATTTTTTATGAATTTTTTTCTTATGTAAAAAGGAAGGGGGGGGGGGTGATTTTCATACATTTTCTGCTTCTTTTCTATAACCACTCTTCAGATTGTCATGACAATTTGTAGGTATGAGGTACTCATGCATGGTACCCTACAAGTGAAAGAATTTTGTCCAGATATCCACTTTTGGATTTTTAAGGAATATTTTTTAAGATTGTACATAGGTATAATGTATGTTTTCCATGCCCAATGGACCCATGGGGAGTGGCTTCAAACCCCGGCGGGACCCCAACAAAATTTTTTTCCCCTTTTTATTAGCTCACCTGAGCCAAAGGCTCAAGTGAGCTATTGTCATAGTGTGGCGTCCGGCGTCCGTCGTCCGTCGTCCGTCGTCCGTCGTCCGTCCGTCGTAAACTTTTAACATTTTCAACTTCTTCTCAAGAACGGCTGAAGGGATTTTGATGAAACTTGGTATGCATGAAGTACTAAAGGTCCTCTACCAAGTTTGTTCATTTCGGCTCGATCCCTTCAGGGGTGGATCCAGGGCGGGGTCAAATAGGCCCCGGAGGGTACCCCTCTTCAAAAATCTTCTTCTCCAGTTCCACTGAATGGATTGAAAAACTAATTGTATCTATGTGATCTAGAAGGATGTATGATTCAAGTTTGTTCATTTCGTTAAAATCCGACAACTAATTTTTGACGCGTTTTTGACGTCTTTTCGGACTTAGTCAGAAATGCACATTTTTGCACTTTTTCTTTAAATAACTCAATAAGTGTATGATTTTACACACTCATTTACTACATATTTATCATATTTAACTTACTTAATGCTTTGATATGTATTTTATGCTTAAATTTTATTTTTTTGATTTTTTATGAATTTTTTTCTTATGTAAAAAGGAAGGGGGGGGGGGTGATTTTCATACATTTTCTGCTTCTTTTCTATAACCACTCTTCAGATTGTCATGACAATTTGTAGGTATGAGGTACTCATGCATGGTACCCTACAAGTGAAAGAATTTTGTCCAGATATCCACTTTTGGATTTTTAAGGAATATTTTTTAAGATTGTACATAGGTATAATGTATGTTTTCCATGCCCAATGGACCCATGGGGAGTGGCTTCAAACCCCGGCGGGACCCCAACAAAATTTTTTTCCCCTTTTTATTAGCTCACCTGAGCCAAAGGCTCAAGTGAGCTATTGTCATAGTGTGGCGTCCGGCGTCCGTCGTCCGTCGTCCGTCGTCCGTCCGTCGTAAACTTTTAACATTTTCAACTTCTTCTCAAGAACGGCTGAAGGGATTTTGATGAAACTTGGTATGCATGAAGTACTAAAGGTCCTCTACCAAGTTTGTTCATTTCGGCTCGATCCCTTCAGGGGTGGATCCAGGGCGGGGTCAAATAGGCCCCGGAGGGTACCCCTCTTCAAAAATCTTCTTCTCCAGTTCCACTGAATGGATTGAAAAACTAATTGTATCTATGTGATCTAGAAGGATGTATGATTCAAGTTTGTTCATTTCGTTAAAATCCGACAACTAATTTTTGACGCGTTTTTGACGTCTTTTCGGACTTAGTCAGAAATGCACATTTTTGCACTTTTTCTTTAAATAACTCAATAAGTGTATGATTTTACACACTCATTTACTACATATTTATCATATTTAACTTACTTAATGCTTTGATATGTATTTTATGCTTAAATTTTATTTTTTTGATTTTTTATGAATTTTTTTCTTATGTAAAAAGGAAGGGGGGGGGGGTGATTTTCATACATTTTCTGCTTCTTTTCTATAACCACTCTTCAGATTGTCATGACAATTTGTAGGTATGAGGTACTCATGCATGGTACCCTACAAGTGAAAGAATTTTGTCCAGATATCCACTTTTGGATTTTTAAGGAATATTTTTTAAGATTGTACATAGGTATAATGTATGTTTTCCATGCCCAATGGACCCATGGGGAGTGGCTTCAAACCCCGGCGGGACCCCAACAAAATTTTTTTCCCCTTTTTATTAGCTCACCTGAGCCAAAGGCTCAAGTGAGCTATTGTCATAGTGTGGCGTCCGGCGTCCGTCGTCCGTCGTCCGTCGTCCGTCGTCCGTCCGTCGTAAACTTTTAACATTTTCAACTTCTTCTCAAGAACGGCTGAAGGGATTTTGATGAAACTTGGTATGCATGAAGTACTAAAGGTCCTCTACCAAGTTTGTTCATTTCGGCTCGATCCCTTCAGGGGTGGATCCAGGGCGGGGTCAAATAGGCCCCGGAGGGTACCCCTCTTCAAAAATCTTCTTCTCCAGTTCCACTGAATGGATTGAAAAACTAATTGTATCTATGTGATCTAGAAGGATGTATGATTCAAGTTTGTTCATTTCGTTAAAATCCGACAACTAATTTTTGACGCGTTTTTGACGTCTTTTCGGACTTAGTCAGAAATGCACATTTTTGCACTTTTTCTTTAAATAACTCAATAAGTGTATGATTTTACACACTCATTTACTACATATTTATCATATTTAACTTACTTAATGCTTTGATATGTATTTTATGCTTAAATTTTATTTTTTTGATTTTTTATGAATTTTTTTCTTATGTAAAAAGGAAGGGGGGGGGGGTGATTTTCATACATTTTCTGCTTCTTTTCTATAACCACTCTTCAGATTGTCATGACAATTTGTAGGTATGAGGTACTCATGCATGGTACCCTACAAGTGAAAGAATTTTGTCCAGATATCCACTTTTGGATTTTTAAGGAATATTTTTTAAGATTGTACATAGGTATAATGTATGTTTTCCATGCCCAATGGACCCATGGGGAGTGGCTTCAAACCCCGGCGGGACCCCAACAAAATTTTTTTCCCCTTTTTATTAGCTCACCTGAGCCAAAGGCTCAAGTGAGCTATTGTCATAGTGTGGCGTCCGGCGTCCGTCGTCCGTCGTCCGTCGTCCGTCCGTCCGTCGTAAACTTTTAACATTTTCAACTTCTTCTCAAGAACGGCTGAAGGGATTTTGATGAAACTTGGTATGCATGAAGTACTAAAGGTCCTCTACCAAGTTTGTTCATTTCGGCTCGATCCCTTCAGGGGTGGATCCAGGGCGGGGTCAAATAGGCCCCGGAGGGTACCCCTCTTCAAAAATCTTCTTCTCCAGTTCCACTGAATGGATTGAAAAACTAATTGTATCTATGTGATCTAGAAGGATGTATGATTCAAGTTTGTTCATTTCGTTAAAATCCGACAACTAATTTTTGACGCGTTTTTGACGTCTTTTCGGACTTAGTCAGAAATGCACATTTTTGCACTTTTTCTTTAAATAACTCAATAAGTGTATGATTTTACACACTCATTTACTACATATTTATCATATTTAACTTACTTAATGCTTTGATATGTATTTTATGCTTAAATTTTATTTTTTTGATTTTTTATGAATTTTTTTCTTATGTAAAAAGGAAGGGGGGGGGGGTGATTTTCATACATTTTCTGCTTCTTTTCTATAACCACTCTTCAGATTGTCATGACAATTTGTAGGTATGAGGTACTCATGCATGGTACCCTACAAGTGAAAGAATTTTGTCCAGATATCCACTTTTGGATTTTTAAGGAATATTTTTTAAGATTGTACATAGGTATAATGTATGTTTTCCATGCCCAATGGACCCATGGGGAGTGGCTTCAAACCCCGGCGGGACCCCAACAAAATTTTTTTCCCCTTTTTATTAGCTCACCTGAGCCAAAGGCTCAAGTGAGCTATTGTCATAGTGTGGCGTCCGGCGTCCGTCGTCCGTCGTCCGTCGTCCGTCGTCCGTCCGTCGTAAACTTTTAACATTTTCAACTTCTTCTCAAGAACGGCTGAAGGGATTTTGATGAAACTTGGTATGCATGAAGTACTAAAGGTCCTCTACCAAGTTTGTTCATTTCGGCTCGATCCCTTCAGGGGTGGATCCAGGGCGGGGTCAAATAGGCCCCGGAGGGTACCCCTCTTCAAAAATCTTCTTCTCCAGTTCCACTGAATGGATTGAAAAACTAATTGTATCTATGTGATCTAGAAGGATGTATGATTCAAGTTTGTTCATTTCGTTAAAATCCGACAACTAATTTTTGACGCGTTTTTGACGTCTTTTCGGACTTAGTCAGAAATGCACATTTTTGCACTTTTTCTTTAAATAACTCAATAAGTGTATGATTTTACACACTCATTTACTACATATTTATCATATTTAACTTACTTAATGCTTTGATATGTATTTTATGCTTAAATTTTATTTTTTTGATTTTTTATGAATTTTTTTCTTATGTAAAAAGGAAGGGGGGGGGGGTGATTTTCATACATTTTCTGCTTCTTTTCTATAACCACTCTTCAGATTGTCATGACAATTTGTAGGTATGAGGTACTCATGCATGGTACCCTACAAGTGAAAGAATTTTGTCCAGATATCCACTTTTGGATTTTTAAGGAATATTTTTTAAGATTGTACATAGGTATAATGTATGTTTTCCATGCCCAATGGACCCATGGGGAGTGGCTTCAAACCCCGGCGGGACCCCAACAAAATTTTTTTCCCCTTTTTATTAGCTCACCTGAGCCAAAGGCTCAAGTGAGCTATTGTCATAGTGTGGCGTCCGGCGTCCGTCGTCCGTCGTCCGTCGTCCGTCCGTCCGTCGTAAACTTTTAACATTTTCAACTTCTTCTCAAGAACGGCTGAAGGGATTTTGATGAAACTTGGTATGCATGAAGTACTAAAGGTCCTCTACCAAGTTTGTTCATTTCGGCTCGATCCCTTCAGGGGTGGATCCAGGGCGGGGTCAAATAGGCCCCGGAGGGTACCCCTCTTCAAAAATCTTCTTCTCCAGTTCCACTGAATGGATTGAAAAACTAATTGTATCTATGTGATCTAGAAGGATGTATGATTCAAGTTTGTTCATTTCGTTAAAATCCGACAACTAATTTTTGACGCGTTTTTGACGTCTTTTCGGACTTAGTCAGAAATGCACATTTTTGCACTTTTTCTTTAAATAACTCAATAAGTGTATGATTTTACACACTCATTTACTACATATTTATCATATTTAACTTACTTAATGCTTTGATATGTATTTTATGCTTAAATTTTATTTTTTTGATTTTTTATGAATTTTTTTCTTATGTAAAAAGGAAGGGGGGGGGGGTGATTTTCATACATTTTCTGCTTCTTTTCTATAACCACTCTTCAGATTGTCATGACAATTTGTAGGTATGAGGTACTCATGCATGGTACCCTACAAGTGAAAGAATTTTGTCCAGATATCCACTTTTGGATTTTTAAGGAATATTTTTTAAGATTGTACATAGGTATAATGTATGTTTTCCATGCCCAATGGACCCATGGGGAGTGGCTTCAAACCCCGGCGGGACCCCAACAAAATTTTTTTCCCCTTTTTATTAGCTCACCTGAGCCAAAGGCTCAAGTGAGCTATTGTCATAGTGTGGCGTCCGGCGTCCGTCGTCCGTCGTCCGTCGTCCGTCCGTCGTAAACTTTTAACATTTTCAACTTCTTCTCAAGAACGGCTGAAGGGATTTTGATGAAACTTGGTATGCATGAAGTACTAAAGGTCCTCTACCAAGTTTGTTCATTTCGGCTCGATCCCTTCAGGGGTGGATCCAGGGCGGGGTCAAATAGGCCCCGGAGGGTACCCCTCTTCAAAAATCTTCTTCTCCAGTTCCACTGAATGGATTGAAAAACTAATTGTATCTATGTGATCTAGAAGGATGTATGATTCAAGTTTGTTCATTTCGTTAAAATCCGACAACTAATTTTTGACGCGTTTTTGACGTCTTTTCGGACTTAGTCAGAAATGCACATTTTTGCACTTTTTCTTTAAATAACTCAATAAGTGTATGATTTTACACACTCATTTACTACATATTTATCATATTTAACTTACTTAATGCTTTGATATGTATTTTATGCTTAAATTTTATTTTTTTGATTTTTTATGAATTTTTTTCTTATGTAAAAAGGAAGGGGGGGGGGGTGATTTTCATACATTTTCTGCTTCTTTTCTATAACCACTCTTCAGATTGTCATGACAATTTGTAGGTATGAGGTACTCATGCATGGTACCCTACAAGTGAAAGAATTTTGTCCAGATATCCACTTTTGGATTTTTAAGGAATATTTTTTAAGATTGTACATAGGTATAATGTATGTTTTCCATGCCCAATGGACCCATGGGGAGTGGCTTCAAACCCCGGCGGGACCCCAACAAAATTTTTTTCCCCTTTTTATTAGCTCACCTGAGACAAAGGCTCAAGTGAGCTATTGTCATAGTGTGGCGTCCGGCGTCCGTCGTCCGTCGTCCGGCGTCCGTCCGTCCGTCCGTCGTAAACTTTTCACATTTTCAACTTCTTCTCAAGAACGGCTGACGGGATTTTTGATGAAACTTGGTATGCATGAAGTACTAAAGTCCTCTACCAAGTTTGTTCATTTCGGCTCGATCCCTTCAGGGGTGGATCCAGGGCGGGGTCAAATAGGCCCCGGAGGGTACACCCTCTTCAAAAATCTTCTTCTCCAGTTCCACTGAATGGATTGAAAAACTAATTGTATCTATGTGATCTAGAAGGATGTATGATTCAAGTTGTTCATTTCGTTTTAATACAAACCGCAAAGCAGTACTGCGATATATTTCAGGAGATACAGTGCAAACGGAATAGATTTTATACTTGGAACACTTTCATAATCTGTATCTGTATCTGTATGGTACGTTGAATTACCAATACTGGCTTGTGATCAACGGAATGAGAGAGCGCATAAACTTACTTAATCGCGCTTCAGGCTGATCTAAAGCTTCCACAGTCCTTGACAGCACTTGATGGTTATCCAGTTCGTTCCACTCTGTGACTGTACGTATGAAGAATGAGTTCTTCCTGATGACGGAATTACATGTAGGTATGTTAAAGCAGCGAGTATGGTTTTGAGCTATGAACAACGTTCATAATGGTTATCATTCATGTACTTGGAACACTTGCATATACTTGTTATCATGTATAAAGTTTGCTCGAATTTCCTCTGTCTTAGACTCTCTTAGATGAAGTAATTTACGGACTGATTTCTTGAAGAAACGTCTACTGAGTAATCTCTTCCTCTGGATTTTGAGAATGCATAGGACATTTAATATCTGAAATTCTTGAAAATAATTCCGTACAGAGTTCCTGAAATCTTCCAATGAAATGTTGGACCACAGAAGCTGTTGTTTTAATAGAGAAAATAAATTATTATTCACAACCTTAAGCCACTGTGTTCGTCATCTTGTATGTATAATATTTCTAAGAGGAACACAGAGGCCTGAGGTTGTGAATAATAAAACATTTTCTCTCATAAACGACAGGATCCTGTGTTAAGACATTTGGGAATTTTTATCTGTTCAAATAATAGATACATAATGAGTTTTTATCGGACCAAATAACTTCTTGTCGGCAAATCCAATGCAACCGATACATTTCATGAACTCTCTCCGCTAACCACTTGTCCGTGTAACAGACCTATGATGAGGTAAAACAATTAGTTAACAGTAAATAACGATGTCGTAGGTCTGCTAGTTGGACAAGCTTAACAATTTCATGGGCCTTTTAATTTGTTTCAAACTGCGAAACCTTAGAGAAACCACTTGAGTTGTTGAACAGCGTATGCTGAAATGCGACGCTCCTTCTCGCCTGTTGAAATATGCATAGGCAAGAAGCGTCGCATTTCAGCATATTTACTGAAAATTATTTGTTCAAGTGGCTTCACTGGGTCATGAGGTTTGATACAACATACACTGCTTTTTTGGAAAACAAACTGGCACAACTTCTGCACAACTTACTTGAATTGATGAATATTGGATCAAAACGATTTTAACTGTACGTTTCATGTATTTGAGATGAAATCAATACTATTCAAAAGCATAATTCATAGATTTCAGTGAATAAAGGCAAAACCGAAAAATCTTTGTTTTTTATGCCCCTGGAATAAAAGATTCGGGGAGCATAAAGTTTTTGGCCTGTCCGTCTGTCTGTTTGTCTGTCTGTTTTCCGAAAAACTTTAACATTGGGCATAACTTTTGAATGGAAGCTGGTGATAGAGGTTTCATATTTCACATGTGTATTTACCAAAATTTTTGACCTCATGACCATAACCTTGACCTTTCACGTACTTCTCAAAAACTTTAACATTGGGCATAACTATTGAATGGTTATAGTGATAGGGCTTTCATATTGTACATGTGTATTCCTTGTGACAAGATCTTTCCATTGATACCAATATTATGCTGACCCTGACCTCTCACATACTTAACAGAAAATGGTGTTTATACTAACAAAGATGCCGCCGGGGGCATTCTCGTTTCACAAACACAGGCTTTATAATTTCTGGCATGCTAGCTATCAATAATGAAAGGTTTTGTGTTCAATTTTAAATAAACTTAATTTGTGAAATCATTTCATTGTTTTATTCTTTTTCTGCTGCACATTTATGTGGAATTTTACAATATGATTTTATTTTTGATGTTGCATAATTGAACTATACTAGCTGGGCATATGACGTTGGACCACTTTATCCGTTTTTTTTTTCTCAAATCAGTAAAAAAGTTATTGTTTTGAAATGTGACTATTTTTTTTTTGTACCTTTAAAGGTTGTCTGAAAAAAAAAAACACTTCTCTGCATCCGCCAAAAATCTTTTTAGAAAGGTTGTGGGCTAAAATCCTGGTACTGGCACTATCAGTATTCAATGTCAGTATGTCAGTTAGAGCGTGCATGGGTATCAGGTGAGCGTTGTGCCCCCTGGGGCTCTTGTTTTAACATCGCGATACGTTACGTCAAGGTTAAGCATAGCGTTGTATGTCCTGTCGGCAATTCTTTTTATCAACATCTTTACACGAAATTGTAATATTAATTTGAATAAATAACAGTTATCATTATTTCAAAATTTAGTCGTCGTTCGTGCATTTGACTTAGTTGATATGCCGATTAAAGAAGGGAAGCAACCGAACAAAAAGTAAAATCTAAAAAAAAAGGAGATAAAAGAAGGAAATTGAAAAAAAGGAAAAATATGATGAACTATCATATGCGCAGGTATAGATGGAGTTGAGTTGTTTAGAACCGAACAACCCCCCCCCCCCATCCTGGACCTCTCCTTTTGAAATTCATACAACTTTATTATTTTCCCGATTTTTAGCTCACCTGAGCCAAAGGCTCAAGTGAGCTATTGTCATAGTGTGGCGTCCGGCGTCCGTCGTCCGTCGTCCGTCGTCCGTCCGTCCGTCGTAAACTTTTAACATTTTCAACTTCTTCTCAAGAAAGGCTGAAGGGATTTTGATGAAACTTGGTATGCATGAAGTACTAAAGGTCCTCTACCAAGTTTGTTCATTTCGGCTCGATCCCTTCAGGGGTGGATCCAGGGCGGGGTCAAATAGGCCCCGGAGGTACCCCTCTTCAAAAATCTTCCTCTCCAGTTCCACTGAATGGATTGAAAAACTAATTGTATCTATGTGATCTAGAAGGATGTATGATTCAAGTTTGTTCATTTCGTTAAAATCCGACAACTAATTTTTGACGCGTTTTTGACGTCTTTTCGGACTTAGTCAGAAATGCACATTTTTGCACTTTTTCTTTAAATAACTCAATAAGTGTATGATTTTACACACTCATTTACTACATATTTATCATATTTAACTTACTTAATGCTTTGATATGTATTTTATGCTTAAATTTTATTTTTTTGATTTTTTATGAATTTTTTTCTTATGTAAAAAGGAAGGGGGGGGGGTGATTTTCATACATTTTCTGCTTCTTTTCTATAACCACTCTTCAGATTGTCATGACAATTTGTAGGTATGAGGTACTCATGCATGGTACCCTACAAGTGAAAGAATTTTGTCCAGATATCCACTTTTGGATTTTTAAGGAATATTTTTTAAGATTGTACATAGGTATAATGTATGTTTTCCATGCCCAATGGACCCATGGGGAGTGGCTTCAAACCCCGGCGGGACCCCAACAAAATTTTTTTCCCTTTTTATTAGCTCACCTGAGCCAAAGGCTCAAGTGAGCTATTGTCATAGTGTGGCGTCCGGCGTCCGTCGTCCGTCGTCCGTCCGTCCGTCCGTCGTAAACTTTTAACATTTTCAACTTCTTCTCAAGAACGGCTGAAGGGATTTTGATGAAACTTGGTATGCATGAAGTACTAAAGGTCCTCTACCAAGTTTGTTCATTTCGGCTCGATCCCTTCAGGGGTGGATCCAGGGCGGGGTCAAATAGGCCCCGGAGGGTACCCCTCTTCAAAAATCTTCTTCTCCAGTTCCACTGAATGGATTGAAAAACTAATTGTATCTATGTGATCTAGAAGGATGTATGATTCAAGTTTGTTCATTTCGTTAAAATCCGACAACTAATTTTTGACGCGTTTTTGACGTCTTTTCGGACTTAGTCAGAAATGCACATTTTTGCACTTTTTCTTTAAATCACTCAATAAGTGTATGATTTTACACACTCATTTACTACATATTTATCATATTTAACTTACTTAATGCTTTGATATGTATTTTATGCTTAAATTTTATTTTTTTGATTTTTTATGAATTTTTTTCTTATGTAAAAAGGAAGGGGGGGGGGTGATTTTCATACATTTTCTGCTTCTTTTCTATAACCACTCTTCAGATTGTCATGACAATTTGTAGGTATGAGGTACTCATGCATGGTACCCTACAAGTGAAAGAATTTTGTCCAGATATCCACTTTTGGATTTTTAAGGAATATTTTTTAAGATTGTACATAGGTATAATAAAATATTCCCGCGTTTCGTCAGTAAAGCGGGAATTATTTTTCTGATAGGTTCAAAATAACCAATGAGAAAGCGTATCGTACTCACGTGAAGTGAGTATCGATGTCATGTGATACCAAAGGTTTGGTCATTCTAGGCCCGAACTCCGTGCAGTCAAGTTTTAATATCCATTTATTAAATTTTCACACGTTGTTATATATATATATATTTTTTCATTTGTATATGTCATAGTGAGGTCTGTCACTTAAGTAATCTTGATGACATGACACCGTGCTAAATGGCACAGGCAACAGATACAGGTTTCCATAGTGAATTTACTTTGGCTTTATCTATGGTTTTTCCTGGCCGGTCATTAATACTCCTAAAAGATTACTGGCATTTAATCATGCTTATGATATTTAGAAATTTATGAAAAAACTAAGCATGTGTGTTTATAAAGTTATAACTTTAATACATAGAATATGAACAAATCTATTATATGTGTGAATGAATAGATTGTTATTTGTATATTAAATGTACATGTATATGTTTCTGAATATAGCAATATAATATATGGCCGGCAAAGAACACACGTCGGGCAGTTGCATATATTGTGTTTGTTTGGTTGTTATGAAGTATAGAGAAGAATGTATGTTTTCCATGCCCAATGGACCTATGGGGAGTGGCTTCAAACCCCGGCGGGACCTCAACAAATTTTTTTTCCCTTTTTAGCTCACCTGAGCCAAAGGCTCAAGTGAGCTATTGTCATAGTGTGGCGTCCGTCGTCCGTCGTCCGTACGTCCGTCCGTCGTAAACTTTTAACATTTTCAACTTCTTCTCAAGAACGGCTGAAGGGATTTTGATGAAACTTGGTATGCATGAAGTACTAAAGGTCCTCTACCAAGTTTGTTCATTTCGGCTCGATCCCTTCAGGGGTGGATCCAGGGCGGGGTCAAATAGGCCCCGGAGGGTACCCCTCTTCAAAAATCTTCTTCTCCAGTTCCACTGAATGGATTGAAAAACTAATTGTATCTATGTGATCTAGAAGGATGTATGATTCAAGTTTGTTCATTTCGTTAAAATCCGACAACTAATTTTTGACGCGTTTTTGACGTCTTTTCGGACTTAGTCAGAAATGCACATTTTTGCACTTTTTCTTTAAATAACTCAATAAGTGTATGATTTTACACACTCATTTACTACATATTTATCATATTTAACTTACTTAATGCTTTGATATGTATTTTATGCTTAAATTTTATTTTTTTGATTTTTTATGAATTTTTTTCTTATGTAAAAAGGAAGGGGGGGGGGGTGATTTTCATACATTTTCTGCTTCTTTTCTATAACCACTCTTCAGATTGTCATGACAATTTGTAGGTATGAGGTACTCATGCATGGTACCCTACAAGTGAAAGAATTTTGTCCAGATATCCACTTTTGGATTTTTAAGGAATATTTTTTAAGATTGTACATAGGTATAATGTATGTTTTCCATGCCCAATGGACCCATGGGGAGTGGCTTCAAACCCCGGCGGGACCCCAACAAAATTTTTTTCCCTTTTATTAGCTCACCTGAGCCAAAGGCTCAAGTGAGCTATTGTCATAGTGTGGCGTCCGGCGTCCGTCGTCCGTCGTCCGTCGTCAACTTTTAACATTTTCAACTTCTTCTCAAGAACGGCTGAAGGGATTTTGATGAAACTTGGTATGCATGAAGTACTAAAGGTCCTCTACCAAGTTTGTTCATTTCGGCTCGATCCCTTCAGGGGTGGATCCAGGGCGGGGTCAAATAGGCCCCGGAGGGTACCCCTCTTCAAAAATCTTCTTCTCCAGTTCCACTGAATGGATTGAAAAACTAATTGTATCTATGTGATCTAGAAGGATGTATGATTCAAGTTTGTTCATTTCGTTAAAATCCGACAACTAATTTTTGACGCGTTTTTGACGTCTTTTCGGACTTAGTCAGAAATGCACATTTTTGCACTTTTTCTTTAAATCACTCAATAAGTGTATGATTTTACACACTCATTTACTACATATTTATCATATTTAACTTACTTAATGCTTTGATATGTATTTTATGCTTAAATTTTATTTTTTTGATTTTTTATGAATTTTTTTCTTATGTAAAAAGGAAGGGGGGGGGGGTGATTTTCATACATTTTCTGCTTCTTTTCTATAACCACTCTTCAGATTGTCATGACAATTTGTAGGTATGAGGTACTCATGCATGGTACCCTACAAGTGAAAGAATTTTGTCCAGATATCCACTTTTGGATTTTTAAGGAATATTTTTTAAGATTGTACATAGGTATAATGTATGTTTTCCATGCCCAATGGACCCATGGGGAGTGGCTTCAAACCCCGGCGGGACCCCAACAAAATTTTTTCCCTTTTTAGCTCACCTGAGCCAAAGGCTTAAGTGAGCTATTGTCATAGTGTGGCGTCCGGCGTCCGTCGTCCGTCGTCCGTCGTCAACTTTTAACATTTTCAACTTCTTCTCAAGAACGGCTGAAGGGATTTTGATGAAACTTGGTATGCATGAAGTACTAAAGGTCCTCTACCAAGTTTGTTCATTTCGGCTCGATCCCTTCAGGGGTGGATCCAGGGCGGGGTCAAATAGGCCCCGGAGGGTACCCCTCTTCAAAAATCTTCTTCTCCAGTTCCACTGAATGGATTGAAAAACTAATTGTATCTATGTGATCTAGAAGGATGTATGATTCAAGTTTGTTCATTTCGTTAAAATCCGACAACTAATTTTTGACGCGTTTTTGACGTCTTTTCGGACTTAGTCAGAAATGCACATTTTTGCACTTTTTCTTTAAATCACTCAATAAGTGTATGATTTTACACACTCATTTACTACATATTTATCATATTTAACTTACTTAATGCTTTGATATGTATTTTATGCTTAAATTTTATTTTTTTGATTTTTTATGAATTTTTTTCTTATGTAAAAAGGAAGGGGGGGGGGGTGATTTTCATACATTTTCTGCTTCTTTTCTATAACCACTCTTCAGATTGTCATGACAATTTGTAGGTATGAGGTACTCATGCATGGTACCCTACAAGTGAAAGAATTTTGTCCAGATATCCACTTTTGGATTTTTAAGGAATATTTTTTAAGATTGTACATAGGTATAATGTATGTTTTCCATGCCCAATGGACCCATGGGGAGTGGCTTCAAACCCCGGCGGGACCCCAACAAAATTTTTTTCCCTTTTATAGCTCACCTGAGCCAAAGGCTCAAGTGAGCTATTGTCATAGTGTGGCGTCCGGCGTCCGGTCCGTCGTCCGTCCGTCGTAAACTTTTAACATTTTCAACTTCTTCTCAAGAACGGCTGAAGGGATTTTGATGAAACTTGGTATGCATGAAGTACTAAAGGTCCTCTACCAAGTTTGTTCATTTCGGCTCGATCCCTTTAGGGGTGGATCCAGGGCGGGGTCAAATAGGCCCCGGAGGGTACCCCTCTTCAAAAATCTTCTTCTCCAGTTCCACTGAATGGATTGAAAAACTAATTGTATCTATGTGATCTAGAAGGATGTATGATTCAAGTTTGTTCATTTCGTTAAAATCCGACAACTAATTTTTGACGCGTTTTTGACGTCTTTTCGGACTTAGTCAGAAATGCACATTTTTGCACTTTTTCTTTAAATCACTCAATAAGTGTATGATTTTACACACTCATTTACTACATATTTATCATATTTAACTTACTTAATGCTTTGATATGTATTTTATGCTTAAATTTTATTTTTTTGATTTTTTATGAATTTTTATCTTATGTAAAAAGGAAGGGGGGGGGTGATTTTCATACATTTTCTGCTTCTTTTCTATAACCACTCTTCAGATTGTCATGACAATTTGTAGGTATGAGGTACTCATGCATGGTACCCTACAAGTGAAAGAATTTTGTCCAGATATCCACTTTTGGATTTTTAAAGAATATTTTTTAAGATTGTACATAGGTATAATGTATGTTTTCTTACCAAAAAAGAAAAGAAATTCTCAAATCGCACCGGGTTATACACATTGATACTACTTTTGAATGAAGAAATTTTATTTGAATCACAAAAAAAAATGCCGTAAAGATTAAAAGTACACAACTTTTTAATATTTTTTCAAAGCCATGCACCTGGTTCCGGACCGGAATTATTCGAATTTTATGATCTGAGGACCCATTTTCACACGTATTCTTCCACACATGTAGATGGTAAACAAAGACGCCATGTTTCTTGTGTTACAAATTTGATTGGTTCAATACCTCCCTGCCCCCTTTCACACGTATTCTTCCACACATGTAGATGCCTCACACACTTTAAAACTATATTCAAAATTTTATTTCATCTATCTAGTAAACAATCACGGGAAGACAATTCAAGATAAACATTGTGTGTATTTTCCACCAATTGTTGAAAATAATAAGAAAATAATCGGAACTATTTGACCAATTGTTGAAAATAATAAGAAAATAATCGGAACTATTTGACAGGACAATGACCTAGATATGCATCTTCGTCCCCAAGGCGCATCGTATTCCGCTAGGCGCTTCATTGCAATACAAACCGCAAAGCAGTACTGCGATATATTTCAGGAGATACAGTGCAAACGGAATAGATTTTTATACTTGGAACACTTTCATAATCTGTATCTGTATCTGTATGGGTACGTTGAATTACCAATACTGGCTTGTGATCAACGGAATGAGAGAGCGCATAAACTTACTTAATCGCGCTTCAGGCTGGATCTAAAGCCTTCCACAGTCCTTGACAGCACTTGATGGTTATCCAGTTCGTTCCACTCTGTGACTGTACGTATGAAGAATGAGTTCTTCCTGATGACGGAATTACATGTAGGTATGTTAAAGCAGCGAGTATGGTTTGAGCTATGAACAACGTTCATAATGGTTATCATTCATGTACTTGGAACACTTGCATATACTTGTTATCATGTATAAAGTTTGCTCGAATTTCCTCTGTCTTAGACTCTCTTAGATGAAGTAATTTACGGACTGATTTCTTGAAGAAACGTCTAATGAGTAATCTCTTCCTCTGGATTTTGAGAATGCATAGGACATTTAATATCTGAAATTCTTGAAAATAATTCCGTTCAGAGTTCCTGAAATCTTCCAATGAAATGTTGGACCACAGAAGCTGTTGTTTTAATAGAGAAAATAAATTATTATTCACAACCTTAAGCCACTGTGTTCGTCATCTTGTATGTATAATATTTCTAAGAGGAACACAGAGGCCTGAGGTTGTGAATAATAAAACATTTTCTCTCATAAAACGACAGGATCCTGTGTTAAGACATTTGGGAATTTTTATCTGTTCAAATAATCGATACATAATGAGTTTTTATCGGACCAAATAACTTCTTGTCGGCAAATCCAATGCAACCGATACATTTCATGAACTCTCTCCGCTAACAACTTGTCCGTGTAACAGACCTATGATGAGGTAAAACAATTAGTTAACAGTAAATAACGATGTCGTAGGTCTGCTAGTTGGACAAGCTTAACAATTTCATGGGCCTTTTAATTTGTTTCAAACTGCGAAACCTTAGAGAAACCACTTGAGTTGTTGAACAGCGTATGCTGAAATGCGACGCTCCTTCTCGCCTGTTGAAATATGCATAGGCAAGAAGCGTCGCATTTCAGCATATTTACTGAAAATTATTTGTTCAAGTGGCTTCACTGGGTCATGAGGTTTGATACAACATACACTGCTTTTTTGGAAAACAAACTGGCACAATTTCTGCACAACTCACTTGAATTGATGAATATTGGATCAAAATGATTTTAACTGTACGTTTCATGTATTTGAGATGAAATCAATACTATTCAAAAGCATAATTCATAGATTTCAGTGAATAAAGGCAAAACCGAAAAATCTTATCTTTGTTTTTTATGCCCCTGGAATAAAAGATTCGGGAGCATAAAGTTTTTGGCCTGTCCGTCTGTCTGTTTGTCTGTCTGTTTTCCGAAAAACTTTAACATTGGGCATAACTTTTGAATGGAAGCTGGTGATAGAGGTTTCATATTTCACATGTGTATTTACCAAAATTTTTGACCTCATGACCATAACCTTGACCTTTCACGTACTTCTCAAAAACTTTAACATTGGGCATAACTATTGAATGGTTATAGTGATAGGGCTTTCATATTGTACATGTGTATTCCTTGTGACAAGATCTTTCCATTGATACCAATATTACGCTGACCCTGACCTCTCACATACTTAACAGAAAATGGTGTTTATACTAACAAAGATGCCGCCGGGGGCATTCTCGTTTCACAAACACAGGCTTTATAATTTCTGGCATGCTAGCTATCAATAATGAAAGGTTTTGTGTTCAATTTTAAATAAACTTAATTTGTGAAATCATTTCATTGTTTTATTCTTTTTCTGCTGCACATTTATGTGGAATTTTACAATATGATTTTATTTTTGATGTTGCATAATTGAACTATACTAGCTGGGCATATGACGTTGGACCACTTTATCCGGTTTTTTTTTCAAATCAGTAAAAAAGTTATTGTTTTGAAATGTGACTATTTTTTTTTTGTACCTTTAAAGGTTGTCTGAAAAAAAAAACACTTCTCTGCATCCGGCAAAAATCTTTTTAGAAAGGTTGTGGGCTAAAATCCTGGTACTGGCACTATCAGTATTCAATGTCAGTATGTCAGTTAGAGCGTGCATGGGTATCAGGTGAGCGTTGTGCCCCCTGGGGCTCTTGTTTTAAAATAAAAAGTCATCGTTTCAGATTGCCGAACCGGACAATTTACCCCCTATCTACTATGATGCATTTTTTTCTTCTAGATGAACTTCTTATCAAACTAAGGTATTACACTAATCACGCTCAAATAAAATCGAAGTAATCATGGTCATAATTATCAGATAACATCAGATTTCTTTCGATATTTACGGAATGAATATTAAACATGCCGTAGGTCAAGGGATTCATGTAGATACTGAAAATATCAAAAGAATAATGAAAATTAATGTAAAATCTCGGAAACATATTTAATCTAACAGTAATGCTCAATTTCAGGAAATAACACAAAGAAATGAAATGCATACTGATGAAAATCGATAATTTAGAGAGCAACGGTTACCTCCGTTTACCGCGCGGGAACTTCCCTTATTATGACGTCATGATTAAGTCATGTAGATGCATGTCGTAAAAACAAACGATGGTGACGTTACGCCAGACAACAAACGTTCGCGAGATCAATTTTGAGTTAAGTCCCTTACCCTGAGACTACCATCTTAAGACCAAGTGGAGAGTTAAACTGGAGAAATGTCACGGAAATTGGAAGGAAACATTTGAAAACTCACACCAACACACTGTTAAATGACCACATCCCTTTATACAGCACAAAGTCGATAATTCAGAAAATCATAAACCAAATGCATAACAAAATCAGGATAAAACAGGAACCAAAGCAAACAAACAAAAACCTCCACCACATGAAAAGAAGCTTCAATTTGGTAGAATTGTCACATCCGGTTACTTCTATTTGGAAGATAAAAAATATAATCTTTGGTTGGATGGTTCAAATGGTCTATGACAGAATATCATCCATCATTCTAGAGAGTTGGACATCATAGTGAATGACGAGTTCCCATATCGACCGTAGAACTTCCTCAGTGACGATGTTAGTCGGTCACAAACGTATCCCTGACTGGGAAGCTTATCTGAAAGATGCCTAGCCCTCAGAATAAAATCTGTATATTTGGTACTTGCTATTGCATAGCGTATCAACTGAGATATGAACACGCCATAAGCAGGTGATGAAGGGATGTTGCTACTCAGAAAAGGAAGGTTTGTGATGCTGAAATTGAAGTCCTCATGTTTGTCATAGAGTGAGGTGCTCATGTGACCATCTGTGTTGTAGGACAACATTATGTCCAAATAGGATGCTGAATTATTTGTCTCTGTAGTTTCTCTGACTTCAAGCTCCGAAGGATAGATTCTGCTGAGGTAATCCGCGAATTTTGGATTATTAATGGACAACACATCGTCTATGTATCTGTAAGTGAAGTGGAAGTCAGGCTAAGTATCATTTCCCTTCAGAGACCAAAGATTGAATGAGTAAAGAGTAAAGAAAATATCGGCAAGGAGTTGGGCACAATTGGTCCCCTTTGGAATTCCGACAATTTCTTGGAAGACCTTTCCTCCAAACACCACAAAAATGTTGTCGATCAGGAATTTAACATCTGAATAATATCTGTTTTAGTGAACTTATTTTCAGTATCGGACTTTCCTTTTACATAGTAGGTTTTGTCATAGTTTACAACAATTAATAAATTATTAGTATTTGCGATTGCCTGTTAACGCATTACTTATGTTTTTGCGAGTCTTTCTTTCAATATAAAATGTGAGATTGTTAAATCAAAGGCTTTCATCGAATGAACTATACTAAAATGAGTGGATTTCAGATGTTCTAAACGTTCCTTCGAATTCTTTAACATCCACATCTGGTTGATACCGCTACGGGAGTATACAGTCGAACAATATTTTTGAAGTCCAGATTTTATTTCAGATAAAACTGGTGAGTCAGATCAACACAGATATAGTAGATATAGTAGAACATTTTGAGGAACCAGCGATAAAAAGTTGTTTGTGCGGATCTAAATTGTTTGTGTCGAAGACAAAAGAAGCGAGAGCTGATTTGATTTGATCAAGCAGAAAGGTTCATTGGGGTGTAAGTGTGATTTTCAGGTGCCGAATTAAAACCCAACTCTTTAAGAAGACTGTCGAAATAGTACTTTTTGCAAGTAAATTTGTAATTATTTGACGTTTTCTCTGCTGGTGTGATGACATAATTTTCTTGGAGGTAGGTAAACTCTGTGATAACCTCAGGGTCTTTAAGGACAGACTCGAATCTAATGTTCCATTCGAAAAGGGTGTCCTCTTTCTTTGCCCAACTTCTAGCATATTCCTCACAAGAGTCATGATAATTTTGAAATTTTGGTTCCATGTAAAGAAGGTACTTTCTCTGTATTTGGGACCTTTTTTTAACAATTCTCTCAATTTGCCGTTCTTAAACCTATGAAATCAAAAGGTACCATTGAAACCTATGAAATCAACAGATAAAAATAAATCAATAAACCTATGAAATCAATAGGTATAAATATATCAATAAACCTATGAAATCAATAGGTATAAATAAATCAATAAACCTATGAAATCAATAGGTATAAATAAATCAATAAACCTATGAAATCAATAGGTATAAATAAATCAATAAACCTATGAAATCAATAGGTATAAATATATTAATAAACCTATGAAATAAATAGATACCATTATTCACACTTCTGTAAAAGAACCCTGTTTCTGAAACTAATTAGAATAATCAATATTCGAGAACAGCCGTGCGAAAAAATACATATCGCGATCGATATTTTCAGAACTTAATTACCTAAACATTGCACAAGATTCGCTGGTACTCGAAATATTTTGATATGTATAATTCCATGAGAAACAAAAATAAATTCACTGTTGATAAATGTCTCAAGTGGATCAAATTCTTATCCTAAATATTGAATCCTTGATCCACTTATTCAGAATTCGCTCATCCAAACATAGCGTCTTTCTGTGGACGACAGTTCAGATCGTCCTTGAACTTCATTTGTAAATAGTTTATTCGATATTAATAAACCGCGAATGAAATCCATTTCCATAGAAAAATGAAATTAAAGGATCTGAAGCGAAAAAAAGAGCAAAATGTTGGAACGCTGTAAGAGAAATACTCGCCATAACGTCAAGAAACAATCAGGTATCCGTGACGTCACAATGTTCCATAATTACGGCTACAGACGGATAACATAGTATCATTATTAAGGCTAAACAACCAATGAAACTCCTAGAAATCTATAGGTTGCACTCCATAGTATTGGTCATTGAAAATTGAGCGTTTTGAATGAAAGGCATGCAATAGTGGACGTTATATCAATAATTTTATATTGCTCATACAATATAAAGCTACATATCAATAAAAAGTACTCTTATTACTGATTACTTCTATTATTCTTGATTTCATCTGAACAAATCCTGTCAGTCAGACATGCTGTTCAAAGTTATAGCAGTACATTAGAAGATGACATGGAAATGGGGCATGACCCCTCAAAGTGACTCAAATTTGACATCCTTCTCAAATGATTTTCTTAACAAACTGTATGTCTATTTGTTGTGTATTTCTTATTCTATAATATGTTCAATTTATTTGAATTTTCACCTGATGCAATTCGAGAAATATGACGTCAAAGTTTTCTTACCTAAATACAGCATTCATTTCTTTGCCCAAGGCTAGTCACATGACCTCTTACTTTCACATCCGGTCATACTATACATATGAGGTATACAATGGAAATAATGTGCTTTTCGCAAGACAACAAGCTAGTTCTTTCTTCCAAATATCAAAAATCATAGTTATTTCAATAATAAAGCTCACATAATGAAGCTGGACCCCATCTGTCCCCTATTTGAAAAATCATCCCTAGCCAAATTCCAAATGCGACACTGCGGATACTATGTAGTGTAACCATATGCAGTGTGACAAATCCGTATAACTACACAACTTATCATTATGTAGAAATATTTACTGTTAAATTGAATAGGGAATTTTCCTTTAATTACTGTATCATGTGTATACGTAGAATCCTTCGCTGTGTATAAACTTTCGCTACTTTTGCGGTCGGCCGCTTACCGCGAAAGTTTGTCTCAGCGAAAGTAAATACTTAAGGCATAACTCAAAGGAACCTTAGATAAAACCGCGAATTATTGTCCATGCGAAAAGCTTTCTTTTTATAAAACCTCGAAAGAAAGTACCAGCGAATTATTCTACTTATACAGTATTTTAAATAGAAATAATTTTATTTTACTTGTATCTATGATTTTGATTGTCATTGGAAGTATCTTATACCTCCATTGATTGGTTTGCTTAATTGTCACGCCCACATCCGGAAATTTTATTCAGCTGTGTATGACATAGAAACTCAAAGGAAATTAAAATTGGATAAGTACTGATTGATTTACTGATTTCAAACAAAAATTAATTCATTCATCACGGTATGAATTTCTGCTGAGCTACTGTGGTTTCCTTCATGGAAAGAATACAGAAAAAATGGCTTCAGTATGGGCAGTTACTGAAAGTTAAGTATCTTTCAAAAGTCGATGTAAAGTAGGAACTTATAATTAACTTACATAGTTACATGTATAAACTTTCCTATCTATATTATACGCTCCCTATTATATCACAGACGCACGTAACATATAGTGATTTGGGCAGGCTTTATTTCGGTTATTTAAAGCAGATCAACGACAACCCTAATCAAACTTAATCTTTTACAAATCTCTCTACTGAAAGCCAAACTCCAATGAGATAAAGAAGAGCCTGACGATAACCTCAACAGTACTCACACTAGAGCACAAAACTGAGCATCGACGGACACCTAGTAAGCTAGAGGTGGGACCAGGTGCCCGCGAGGAGTAAGCATCCCCTGTTTTGATAGCCGCACCCGCCGTCGATCTTCATCCGGGATTTTCTCTTATTGTCCTTTTGTCAGCCTTTACTTTTATTGTTCTTTTCCGTATTCAGATGACGTCACTTTTGACCCTATTTGTCCACGCCTGTATCCTGATTGGAGTTAACAGCATGTTACAACCGAAAAGGGTCAAGGACACTTATGAGAATTCCTGTCTACACAATGCCGTCTTTAATTTTAATTCTTCTTCAACAAATTATCTGGAGCCGAAGTGTCAAACACTATTCATGGACAAATATACGGAAATGAAGAATTTCCTCAACTACACCGATATGCAAATGAACTATCTATATTCTCTAGAGAGAGCTGTATTACGAAAATATGAAAAGAAACAAAATGGCCGTCATAAGCGCCAAACGGGAATGATGGCACGACAAGAGTGTAGAACATTGAGCGATGGTGCGCGCGGAGCTCTCTTTGGCGCCATTGTTGATCTGAAGACTCCAACAGGCGGAATGGTAAAAATTAAAATTAGTTTTATAAAGCTTCTTAGATACCATTTATCCATGCATTTAAATTATATATACTGGTAAATCGCAATTTCTATAGAGATGGTTTTCTTAATTTCTAGTCACGGTACGACACAATAGCTGGTATGCATAGTTTCGCTGCATATCGTTACGCTCACCTGGGTCCTAGCTTTCTTGGATGGCATAGAGTGTACCTAATTATGTAAGTTAGATAAGATATCTTGTCATGTCCTTCTCTTTTACTTTTCAACTTTTGTAACATTCTTTATCAAACCTTTAACGAATTCGTTTGAAAATTACCGTTCAAATGATAAACGTCTTCAAATTCAATAGCAACATTTAAGAACAGATAAATTTGCAGCATTAACCAGACATACACGTTTCGGTAAATATGTTACATGTAGAACAGTCTAGTATCTTTCTAGTTTGAAAAAAAATGTATAAGATACATGTAGCATGTAGGATGAAATGGCAAATATGGACAATAAACATATCCCGAAAATCACAAAACTGAAGGCATACAAAATCAGGATTAAACAGGAACCAAAGCAAACAAACAAAACCCTCCACCACATGAAAAGAAGCGAACTCCCGATATAGGAGTGAGACCAGGTGCCCAGGAAGAGTCATCATCTCCAGCTTGTATGCAACACCCGTCGCTTCAATTCTGCAGACATATAACATCCGGTTACTTCCATTTCGGAAGATACAAGTATAGTCTGTGGTTGGATGGTTCAAATGGTCTTAGACAGAATATCATCCACCATTCTGGACAATGGGACATCATAGCGTATGACAAAAGAAAGGAGGGGATCCCCAACAACACTAGGTTGCAGCACCCAAAGCAAATACCCAAAACACCCATGCAAAAAACACAGAACAGACACCCACAGAAAGAGACGCAAAAGGGACAAGGAACACCAACTCACACCATAGAAACATGAAACATAAAAGACTACACATAAACTAACGAGACCAAGTTCCCCGTATCGAAGATGGATTAAATTTTATCCTATCTAATCCTATCTTATCTTATCCAATCCTATCTAATTCAATCAGATCCACCTCAGCAGATAACACGAAAGGTCTATATGGATGTTAACATTTCGATTTGAGTGGAATTAGTGGTACATTCTCAGATGTTAACATTTTAACACAAAGTTTTCTATATAATGACATCTTTAGTTTCCCAACTCTCTGAGCTAGATAAATAATTGTTTATCATACGATAGGTACAGTACAGCAGAAATGACAGATATTAAATTGACACTAACTCTAGTCTTGTTGAATACGTTACAAGAATACCTATGTTCTTCTTTTGAATATTGCCTTCATTATATAACTTTCAGGTATGAAGAAGCGTTACAGGAGATTCGTTCAGATGTTGTGTTGTGCTACTGGGATTCAACGTTAGATTTTCTCATGCCAGGCAGTACCCAGAGGTTCACCGTAGCATTTTCTGCCGATCTTTTTGGTAACGGCCGAGGTAATGTAATCAATGGCGCTTTTGCGAACTGGCAGCTACCTGGAGGTGGAACTCTACGAAGAAATATTGCTGCAGACCGATTTCCAGGGCCTCCTCCCAGTTTGACCCGACCTGGAATTGTCGATCTTATTGCAACAGATCCCTCAATAACTTCTCATACTCAGATTGTGCGTGGTGGCACAGGTTTTACAGACCCCGATACTGGAAGAGTTCACACTTGGGAACAGGAGCACGACAACACTCATGTATGGGTGGGCGAGATAATGCAGGATGTCGTTGCAGCACCAGGAGACCCTGTATTCTTTTTTCACCATACCTTCATAGATTACGGATGGGAATTATTCAGACAAAAAATCAATCCAAATGGAAACATTGACCTTCGCAATGATTATCCAAATGTCGGGGGATTCCATGCTCCGGATGCACCTATGTTCGGATTTCAAGGAATAACAAATAGAGATGGATATTCTGATGAGTATACTAGAATGTACGCACCTCATCCAACTTGCAGTAACGGGTGCGGTGGATCAACACAATTCCTTTACTGTCCTGACGGTGGTCCTATGGCAAATCCTAACAGAAGATGCATTTCGAGAGACATAAACTCGGACTTGGTGCCAGCAGCGGCGGTCGCTCCCGCTGCTGCAATGCAAGCTATGGCATCTGGACCAGAAGCAACTATGGCAAGATTTGGACCAGCAGCTACAATGGGAATGTTCGGCCCAGCAGCAACACGGGCAGGATTTAGCCCAGCAGCAACAATGAGTATGTTTGGACCTGCAGCATCAAGAGCACTATTTGGACCAGCAGCCATGACACGGGCAGTTCCTGCCGTTGGTTCTGCAAGAGTTTCTGTGGAGGCTACCGATGCTGTTGCAGTTAGATCAGCATTGAGCGAACCGCCTCCTCCGGTTTCTGGGATATCATTTGAATCATCCTTTTCTGATTCAAGGCTTTAAAAAGCTTGTGCTCTTACGACTTTGTCGTAGATAAGGTCATCCAATTATCTTTCCGGAATATTTCCGGTTTTTTTTTCTTCCTCTGCATGTACCAAACAATGCCAAACTCTATTTTAACAACAATTTCTACTCTCTAATATCAAAATAAAAAGGGATATTTTGCCGAATTCACAATTTGTTTTTATCGTTGAAAGTGTTCCATAATAATTGGTATGTAATTCTTGAAAATATTTTTTCACAAAACGTCAATGGCAATTCGACATTTTCGAACGCCCTTTGAAATATGGAAGTCTATTGAAAGAAAGCGATGGAGAAAAGAAAATTGTTTCCTTTATGAGTGTGATTTTTTTCAGATTAAAAGGAACACATAAAAGTTTCTTTGCAGGCTACTTATCATTGGCGGACCCAGTGCCCATTTTGTCAGGGGTCAAGGGGCGAATTTTGCCGATTAATGCTGAAAATGGGCTAAAATATAGGGGGTTTTTTTTTAAACATTTTAGGGCAGAGCCGGGTGTTCCCCTTCTTCAATCCGCCACTGCTTATGCTTCCATAATAATGAAGAAAAAATTGCACTCGAATTTCTTCTTGAAAAGCAAAAGTTGGAAAAAATTCTATAGAGTGAGATAAGTCTGTGTTTATATCTTGACTATCGGGAGACAGACTCTATGCTTCGTGTTTATTGAAAATTGCATGCTGTAGCAAGTAAAGTAAAAGGTGACAGAGCTTGGTATACTTTCGAAAATGCAGATATTACAATAATACACAACTTCTAATGTAGTCAGTGTATGTAAGAAGTTATTTTGAAGTCTCTACATGAATGAGAATGGGTGGGACATGAGCGAACCATGTTCTCATTCATACAAAAAACTCAAAACACTAGATGACAACTACCCCGACAGGGAAAGACGCTTGCTTAGCATGAGAAAGGTCCCGAGTTCGAGCCTAAAGTACAGCGAGATTTTTTCAATAATATTGTGGGGTAGCCTTTAATGCGAAATAAATTCTGCTAGCGTGTCTTTCTTAAACAATCTGTAAACTTGTCGTCCCATACGACTTAGCCATTGTAAAGTGTTGATACCACTCGTCCCAGACGAGAATTCCAGCCGTCCCAGGCGGCAAAGTATTTTTTATTAACAGTCGTCCCAGACGAAAATTCCAGTCGTCTCAAACGACAAAGTGTTATCCAAGTGTTGTTTAAATTAAACAAAGTAAGTAAGTTATTATTATATTCACACTTTGAACAACATCAAAAAATAAATAAATCCAAAAGCAGCGTAAGTACCAAACAATCAAACTAACACAATAATACTAATCTGATATTTATAAAAACGGGGCTCTATTCATACTATCAGACAAGGATCGACACTATGTAAACAAATATCATGGCATCTGATTGGTCAGTGTGGAGGACTGGTCAACACATACATAATTAGTGAAGGATAGACATTTCCATGAATACCTATACCATAGGTAATGAAACAGCGATGTAATTAAGCTATTAAAAGTACAAATAAGGCAATGAATAAGATTAAATATTAAACTTGTTAAAGATAATTAATACAAGCAACGGTAAACAAAACACCATTACACGCCGTATATGAATACTGTATACAAAGAGTCTTATACAAATAGATATGTTAATTGCTTCCCAATAAAAGGGAAGGATCTCCAGCATGACCACCCTGCACATATCCAGCGAAACAAACCCATAAGGGTATGACACATAAATAACATCCGACAAAACTACAAACCGCAAAAAGACGCAATATTCACTAGAACATCACACAAAGCAATCCAAACAGACGTACATAGACATCAAACATAAATGACAAGAAAAGAAGGGATATCCAACAACGCCCGGTTACAGAACTAACAGCAAAACCCCAAAACACCCACTACAAAAACATAAAGCAAACACGCATAGAAAGAGACGGAAATGGTACAGTGAACGCTAAATTAAATAGAAACATCAAGCATAAATGACTACACATAAACCAACGAGAGCAATGGGCAATCGGTGACGACTTAGGACGGCCATCTGCCTCGTCAGTAGCAGAAGGTGTGGTTATCCTGGATTATGTGCGCACATCCTTCCCACTGTTCCCACTACCCAGGGGTCTCAAAGATCGTATAATTGTGCTGTAGAACAATCTCCTCACTATTAGATGACCACACACAAACAAGACCGCAAAACGCAGGAGCCAAAGCAACACAGATAAATATGTAAATGGATATAAAAAGAGGACGAACGTGATACAGTCCGTGCTCTGCCTGCTGTAACGAGCTCATGCATGTTATCACCCGAGAGGACCGACTAACATTCTGAGAGGACAGATGGTCGAGGCTCTGTCTTCCCTAAGAGGTTTGAACAGGGTCCGTCATGGAGTCCTGTGGTCACAGTCAGTCAGAGTCAAGTCTTAAGAATATGCTGGCACAAGACTGTAGATTAGTCAAGTACCAAGCCTAGTGTCCGTCTGATTACATTAGGATCATATCCACTGTACAAGAGGCGTTTGATGATTCTGACGCAATTTCGATGGGTATGCTGTCTACCTTTTGATCCTTCTCATTTTGTTAATTAATATGTCACCATAAAATGCTGGTTGTGAAATACCCAAAGTAATATACTCTGTTGCTTGCATAGGTCCGAATTGCAAAAGAAGTTAACAATAATTTTTATGAAATTTCCAGAAAGTATTTACTAGTTTGTAACAGCGAAAACCTTGACCTAAATATGTCTTTGTAATTTGTAAATTCAACTATGTAAATAAAAATATTACATGCTATAGCAAACCGGATACGTTGTGAAATGTAGATACCGAATGACGGTAATCTAGGAACATCAGCGTTAAAGAAGTTCTCTAGTCGTCGAGATTTTCGTGTATATTACAGTTCATATCAAACTAAATTCCAACTAGAAATTTCCCCATTATGTAATCTCTTTCATAGCTGATATAGACCAATTTATATTTTACCACCTTTTCCAATTTCTCAAAATAGCTGTACACACCGGAAGTACGTCAGAAGTGTGTAAAAGGGAACCACGTTTCAAAACGCTATATATAGAGATGTACATGCATGTCGTGGAAACATGTACTAATGTACTCTTATAAATGCCAAAATAAAAGACATATCAAATGAGAGTGTATGATTGATTATAAATATGATAAAAGAGCATTTAATAATGAAACCTAAATATTTACATTAAAACTACTAATGTACATGATTTATCTATGTGTTGATATATTTTAAACTACTTCAAGAATCCTAAAGTTTATCTCAGAGAGGGATTCTAAGGCATATATATAGATAAAAAATCTCAAGGGAATCAACCTTCCTTTCCCCCGGAAAGAAAATGGGGGTTGGGGTAAGCCGTCTATTTCGAAAAAAAAATACATACTACATGTACTAGTAAAACAAAGAAAAAAAATCTGCATTTTTGGCGAATCCAAGGGGTCATGACGTCCTAACCGTCTAGATCACGCTTGTAGATGGTATCCTATTTACAAAATTCTATAATTTCCCCGGTAATCTGACTCCCTCACGTTCAGCCTATTGATACCACCCGCCTTTGTTGACATTTGTACCTCCCCACTTCCAGTCGACACGTACGTACTTCAATAAATATTACCTTCCTTACATTGGAAAAAGCATGCCATGTACATGTTAAAAGAGGGAGAAATTATGTCTGTGAAATATCGGACGGGTGAGAATTAAATGTAAAAATATAAGTCATCGACATGTTCAATGTACTTATTTTTGTGAGCGGGGAAAAAAGAAAGAAAGAAGGAAAGATACAAGCTAGATTGTTACATGTTTACAAAATTTTCGATAGATTGCGGAAGAAGTCGCGACTGAATTTCGGAAAGAAATATAATTGATAATCATAAACAAGATACCATATCAAATACTTGTACATGTATTCCGGATATCTATTTTCTTATTGTTCTGGGCAACAGAGTAATCATATTCTTTTGGAGCGAAGATAGTATAGATTATTAATAAATTAAGTCTGTCTTGAATTCTTGTAATGTACCTCGGAAATGAAAATCTTTCTCTCTCTCTCTCGTACTGAGATACTCGATCACTTTATGTCAAGTTGACGAAGAACGCTCGTTACTTTCCGTTTAATATTGAAACGATAAGAATTTCATTTTATTTGCATAAATGTTGTCCAAGAGGAAGGACAAGGTAATGCACAGGTCATTACATGTCCATGATTTCTATTCAGAAGCGAAAAAGAAGCCCTTTGATTCAGATGTACAAGTATAAGCTTCCCCCTCTCGATAAAAGCACCATCTGATGAGTTTTGACATCACTATCGAAAATGCTTCAGAATCATCAAACGCCTTTTATACCGTGGATATGATCCTAATGTCACCAGACGGACACTAGGCTTGGTACTTGATCAATCTACAGTCTTGTACAAGCGCATTCTTAAAACTTGCACTCTGACTGACTGTGACGACGGGACTCCATGACGGGCCCTGTCCAAACCTCTTTAGAGAAGACAGGGCCCTGACCACCTGTCCTCTCTGAATTTCAGTCGGACTCCTCGGGTGTTAACATACATGAGCTCGCGGCGGCAGAGCACGGATTGTATTACGTACGCCCTCTTTTTATATCCATTTACATATTCATCTGTGTTGCTTGGGCCCCTGCGTTTTGCGGTCTTGTTTGTGTGTGGTCATCTGACAGTGAGGAGGTTGTACACCACAATTGTACGTTCTTCGAGACCTCTGGGTAATCTGAAAAGTGGGAGGGTTGTGCGCACGTAATCCAGGATAACCACACCTTCTGCTATTTCCGTGGCAGATGGCAGTCCTAAGTCGGCACCGGTTGCTCATTGGTCTCGTTGGTTTATGTGTAGTCCTTTGTGTTTGATGTTTCTGTGTTGTGCGTTGACGTTCCTTGTCCCTTATGCGTCTTTTTCTGTGCTTGTCTGCTTTGTGTTTTTGCGTTGAGTGTTTTGGGGTTTTGCTGTTGGTGCTGCAACCTGGTGTTGTTGGAGATCCTCTTATGTTTTGACAATTGATAATAATTTTTTTCGTGAGAAAGCGTGGAGTACATATGTGAAAAGTCGTATGAAGAAATCGTATTGGCTTTTAGATTTCATTTGTCAATTACTTTCCCTGAATTTTAATAGACCAAAATAAATTTACATCATTCCTGTTTAGAACTGTTTCACAATATTTTGCTATGTGGTCCTTTATCGCTGTAAGTGCTGACGTCAGATTTCTAGACGAAATTGTAGTTGAGCAGTTGCTAGGATTCGCAATGTATCAAAATGTGTAAGGAGACTAAGAAATTTGTGTATCAGGGGGTTTAATCAGTACGGCACTTCGTGTATGCATGCAGAAAAAATACTCCTTTTTGCGTACAAAACACACTCACATATCAATATTTTCCCCCTTTTTCTTCGATAATTGAAATATGACGGAACTCCCTCGTTGTCTATTCGACCCTTTGATTAATAAACCTATGATTTCTCAATTAATTTTGTTCACCCCTCTTTCCATTCGAGCGTGAAAGCTGCATAACTAACTCTCTACAGCGCATTTGAATGAGCATTGACTAGGTAAATTCATAATTTTCATAATTTATATAACATTCTCTATTTCTTAAATATTGAATGTAAGGAAAATTTAAATATGATGTATAATAAATAAACATACATTATATTATGTATAAAATGATACAGAAAATGAAGAACAAGTTCAGAAATATACGTTGTACATGTATACAGGAATATGAATAAATCGTACGTTGTTTAACACTAGTAAATGAACGATTACAGACTTAATGGAGATTTACTGACATTCTCAAGGCAACATGACATCATATAACGGCATTGTAAGAGATTAGCAATGAAAATAGTCCTCAAACAAGTATGGCAGCAAATAGGCCATATGACAGAATCTCCAAAATTCTACTTCCAGAATAGTTTTCGATATATACATGATATAGGAACAATCCATATTTCTTACTAGAAAGAACTACCCTTAATAAATCCATACTGATCCCGATTGTTATTCAAGATTTTTTTCACATTATACCTCCTATATTCTTTTACTTGACGCCATTTCATATTTACCTATTAATGCCCGTTTGTGTGGGTACTATTCTCTCATAGTGTTGCTTTTAGAAGGTAAATAGTGCCCTCGCTGACGCTCGGGCACTATTCCTTCCAAAAGCAACACTATGAGAGAATAGTACCCACACAAACGGGCATTAATGGGTTTAGTGCATCACATGACTGTAGAATCAATTAATTAATTAATTGCAATTTACTCGAGATATCATAGAAAAGTGTTCTTCGCTTATTGCTATTTACATTCATGCATTGTTCATGACGTCATAATACTTCCTAAGGGACGTAACTCTGTTAAGCAAAAAGCAATAGTGCCCGGGTGCCGGGCACTATTCTCTCATAGACCCCGCGTGCTTAACCAATGAAATTCCAAGGATTTATCATGTGATGCACTAATTATGTTTATGACACGTTACATTAAGCGCCGTTCTCAAGAAATAATAATATTTGGACGTATTTCAATCAATAACGATGAAATTAGGTTTCTATTTCAAAGAGTATTTATGTGGAAGATAACAGTGATGTTGTATCTTCGTACCAATCCATGTTAGGATCTTCGTCTGTATTGCAATAATCATTTTCAACAACTTTAATTTCCTTTTCCAACTTTCTATATTTATACCCTCCGCAAACAAAGTTTGTTTTTTTTTTGGGGGGGGGGGGGGGCTATATAGGAATCAATCTGTCTGTCCATCACACCTTGTCCGGAGCATAACTCCTCGTTCAAAAGCTTTCAAAATTTTTGTCAGCGATATATCTTTCAAAATTTTCGTCAGCGATTGCTTTCAAAGATTTTGAACGCGCCGAGATGACGAAAATTTGAAAGCTATCGCTGACGAAAATTTCATTAACAAAGATTAGTGAACGAAATTTTCGTCATCTACTTTTCGAAAGCTTATTGGTAGCTTTCAAAATTTCGTCATCTCAGCTTTCAAAAAAACTGACGAATATTTAACAAACCTTTCGCATTCAGCTTTCAAAATGTCGCCATCTCGGCGTTTAACTTTCGACTGGACGGGGCTGTATGTTGCGAGGAGATGATTACGTGTAAAATGTGTTCTCAGGGGCAACCTTTTTGTAAATATCGCCTTTCTACTGCATATAGCTCCTTACATTTTGCTTCAACCATAACCTTTAACCAAAATGTTGAAGGAAGACAGACAGACGAACAGACAGACAGACAGCGACAATCTATAGAGCGGAATTGCGATGCAATCCGGCAAACTATGTTTAATCATTCATTGTGAAATGAAGTAATCATTCGTAAATGACAAATGAGCAAGTAAAGTCCTGCTCTTTAAGTTTATTCTGAGTCTCTGACCGTTATATGCATATCAGATATATCAACTTGTTTCGTTATAACCTTTTGTAGATCGGTTTCAATCTCTCTCTTTCCCAAATGCATTGAACATTATGTTTGTATTTTAAGTGCGCAATGTACAAAAAGGGTCTTATTCCGTTGCAATGCGTACAAAAGCAGGCTTGTTCTCAATTTTTTTTTTCTGTGAAAATCTGGTTTTAGAAAGGCAGAGGATAAAACTTTAGCTTCCTTTAATGGTAATGTAAGTAAGTATGTATACACACAAATCAGGATATACGAATTATGGAGTATAATGAGTTTTTAAGAAAGTTGCCTTCAAAAAGTAAACAAGTCATCTTGTGGTTCAGCAGGCTTCCCGACAAAATTAGGCACCTTGGAAGGACCGTGACTGTATAGATAATTAGGTGATATATTTCGCTACCGAATGATTATAAGATTATCTTTCTCTTTATCTTGAATATATCAAAAAATGCAAAATTCAATCGAACAACCTTACATAAATGAAGCGGCAGTTTACTTCATATTTTTTTCAAGCGTATATGAAAATGCGTACTGATTAAACCCCCTGTGTATGCGGTATATTGTAGGAAGATCCATTTAAGAAATAGGGATGTTGAATGAAAACATTTCCCTATCATATTTGCTCAAAATATTGGCGACAGTTCCGTTGCTTTTGATATAAGTGTTTGTGGACGAAAGTTCCGAAACTAAAGTTGATATAAAGTAACGTTTTCAAATGATTATGGTGTTGTTGGCTGCTTTATCTGCTGGAGCGAATACAAATTTTTCATGTAAATTTACGTTATTTGGATTTGAAATATCTTTCAGATTTAGAATTTGGATTTTTAAAAAGATGAGGATTTTGTGTAAGTTACATATTTGAATGTCATAGATATCCAAAATTTGGTTTTTCCAGTCACTCAGAGAATGCGATTCCACTCCTTCCGATTTACACCATCGTTTGGTGTTTTTATCTAAGGCTTCCTTTAGTATTTCGCGACATTTAATAAAATCTATCTTGGATGGGATTCTTTACTTCGGTCCTTTTTTAGGAGACCACGGAGCTGCTTGTTCTGAATAATTGAAAATTCACCTGTAATAATATGACCAGCTGGTCAGACGTTGCACATTCTCAAGAGACAGGTCTTGATTTAGTATTTAAGGATATGATGTTACTTCATTGTAGTTAGATTCGAAATTTGTAATAGTTTTCTTATACTTGTAACTACGAAAGCCTATAGAGCTCTAATGGTCGCTGAGAAAATTATTTTTTTTCCTTTACAACTCAAAACTTACGCGTTCTATCGGAAAAATTTCACGTTGTAACGCAAATTTCACGCTTTTTATTGAGAAACTTTCGCGTTAAAACACAGAGCTTTCGAGTTATAACGCGAACTTTACGCGTTATATTGCGAAATTTTAGGCGTTATATTGCGAACATTACGCGTTATATGACGAAACTTTCGCGTTATAACGCGAAATTTACGCGTAATATCGCGAAATTTTCGTATAATAAAGCGAACCTTTTGCGTTATTATGCGGAGCTTTCTAGTCATGTCACGAATATTTAGGCGTTAAATTGCGAAAAATTCGCGTTATATATCGCGAACATTACGCATTATAACGAGAACTTTACGCGTTATATCGCGAAACTTTCACGTTTTAACGCGAATATTTCTCGTTTTAACGCGAATCTTTCTCGTTTTAACGCGTAACTTACGCGTTATGTCGCAAAATCAAAAGAAGGCTCTGTACGATGAATATATGTATGAAAAATCAATAGCCTTCCGTTGATAGTATAAAATATATCTGCGTTCAATTTTCTTAACATTAAATGAAATATAGGCTTAAACTTTATGTCAGACTAAGTGCAGTTCAAAAGTATAGTAAACATGGTGAATGTATTTTGGAGATATGAAAAGGTCTTCCATTGATCGAATGAGATATATGTGTTTACTAATCTTCCTTAAGCCTCAGTCACACTGTGTTTACTTAGCTCCTCGATTAACCTCGACTTAAACATAGTGTCATCAGAGATGACACAGCTCATCCCGATTGCAACATTAGAGTGGTTTAGTTACACGTGCTTTCAACGTGTGCGTATGACTCACAAGTACACGTCACCGTTTGACGTCACAATCAGAAGCCGTCGTTTAGTGATACGTACTGCAATGCCGTCGACTCAGATTTAGACTGAGGAGGTATTACCTGGGGGATTCGTTTGTATCTAGCTGCTCAGTGACAATAGAAATAATGAAGATATGAGTAAAGTTAAGTTTTATATAATATATTACATGAAATTCAATAACGAACAAGTAAAAACTCTGAGAGGACGAATGCACTGAAGATTCTGGAGCCAATGAAAGAAAGATGGAGAGCTTAGACGTCAACCGATTTTACACAGGAATCTAATTTCACAATAACACATACGTCACCAAGGGTGTCACAAACTGGTAATTAATTAGATTTCAAATATTTTGACGGTTTAGACAGGAAACACAGGCTCTAGAAGTATTATCGGGTGAAAGGAACACAGAATTTCACTTTTTCTCAACACAGATCACCACACAAGGGGTCCCACCGGTTCAAGGTCAACAGTGGTATCACTACTAAAATGGAAATATCACCAGAATATGAGATTTATTTATTTATTCATTTGCTAGAAATAACTTTATTAAAATTCATCATAAAGATGCATACATCAGTAGGCATAATTTCCGCTATTGCTGGTTAAGTAAGGGTGCCACCAACTACTGCCACCAGCCAAGGTTATCGCTACCAAGATTCTGCAACCAGCCCTCGTGTCACCAGAATATTAAATATTAGTTTGCTACCGCTTGGTTCTCTTGCTGCTATTTTGATACCTCGTAGTTACAAGAATATTAACTCAACTGCTACCAACAATTGCTGTCACTAGTCGGAGGGACCTGAATGGCAAAAGAATATGACCGCTTCGCTGGTTATAAAGGCGAACTTTCGTAACCAACTCCGTTCGGGCCTTTACCTCCGCCGTCATTACGGAACTCACCGTACCGTTTCGTATCCTACTTGTATTGTAACAGCAATGGTGGCGATCGAACGAAATACAAACTCGCTGGAGAAAAACTATCAAGTTTCTAACGGATAAAACACATTTAAGTGGAAAATAAGTAAGTTTTAAACAAACTGCAGTCTGCAGAATTTAATCATATCCCTCTTCACTCATGTAAAGCCGTATTTCATTGTAAAACTTAGCGAATCGTCCGTCGTCTCAGAACACGTTATTTAAGAAGGACCAAACGCTATTATCATTCTAGAATTCCATCGCAAATACTAAACTTAAAACATGACTATGACATCATCCCATTGTCTAAACAGTTCTTTCGATGTGATATTGTCTCAGCATGATCCTTTTTCCGTCCAAAAGTTCACCTGTAGCTGTCCATTAAGTTTGCCAAAACTGTCCATTATTAAAACAAAATGGACAGTTAAAGGTAACTTAATGGACAGTCACGGGTAAAAGTTCGGACAAAAGAATCCTGATTATGATGACATATTAATATCACACAGAAAGAAATATATATCCCAAGGAAAATTGCTTTCCAAGTTTCTTTGATAATTCCTATTTCAAATTCCATATCCATTAATATTCCTCTTTTTGGGTAAACATGTTCCTCTATATTAATAAACGAAAGAATCCATCGGTGCGCGGATATTGTGATTTTATATTTCAAGCTCGTAGGTCCGAAAATACATATATGTAAAATGAAATAGAAGTAAATTAAATACATGTAAAATAAAGTAAGTAAAACTACAATTGAATTCTGACGCAATCCCAGACGAATTACATCCTATTTTTTGCGTTGTCTTAGAAAAATACTTACAAACACCGCGACAGTCTATATTCAAAACATGACGCTTCAATCAAAAATGATCAATTAGTTTTTCAAAAGCAAAAATAAAAACGAGGCCCATACGAAAAAGACGCTGTATACCACAAGCGTGGCTACATCGAAATGAATTATTTTCTCAACAACTCAGTGATTGACCTCGACATGAAAGTGTCCGTTATTGAGACAAAAGAAATCGATCGGTTGCCAGTTGCACCTGATCATCATCCCTTGACCAATGATACGGTTCTTGATTTTGTGGTGTCCAAATTCTGCAAAAGGATCTACCTTTGACTGTCAATTATTTAAACAATAGATAACATGTTTTAAGTGAGAGGAAAGCCTTAAACTATCCATTATGTCAGAGAAAGAACTGATCTCGGCCCTGACGGGCCTCGATCAGTACTTTCTCTGACATAATGGATAGTTTTCGGTTTTTCTCCCTAACTTAAAGTAATATTACCGACTTAGGAGATTTCTTAATCACTTCTTATGATTATTTTCTAGCCAGCATTACAGTACGAACCGGTGAAGGTCTAAGTAGAGCTATGTAAAAAGGTGTACGTGCAGCTAGCTACTTTTCAGTCAGTTTAATATGCAAGAAATGTACACTGAGATTCGTAAAATCTCGACGTAATGAAAGTTAAAATCCTAAACTTTCTCTATAACACCGGAAACTGGAAGTTCAATTAAAGATAAGTGTGAAAATTCTCAAAGAAGTTACCCGTTCTGTCATTACGTGTAAATAATGTCGAAGGGTTCCAACTCTATACCTTCTTGAAGAAAATTCCGAAGCAAACCAAAAACGTGCCGTTTACACGTCCATTTGATCAAAGACCGCAGGAGGCGATGATGACGTCATACGTACACTTCGCGCTAAAACTTGTAACTAAACCTCTTTATTATATCCTGGCCAGTATCTGAACCTAAATTGCACCAAGTATCTCCAGATGCATCACCACTCATACAAGTTTGATTGATAAAGGACTTGAATTAAGCTTGAAATGAAGATGTCTAATTTTACCTTACCTGGTCTGGTCACTCAAGTATGAAGTGTGATTCAGATGCAACATCCATAATAGAATTACAGTAAACATCTTCAGATACCTCACCCATACAAGTTTGGTTGATCTAGGACTTCAAATAGGCTGGAAATGGACTTAACATTGCTGCTCAAGTGTCAAGCTCAGATGCAGCAACCCTATCAAGCATTGCAGTAAGCATCCTCAGATGCATAATTATGCAGAAGGGTTCCAATTCTATACCGTCTTGAAGAAAATTTCAACCAATTATCATGCACCCAGACACGTGTTCTGAATATTAATTCTCATCAGTGAAGCTTTCATCCAAAGTGCTTTTCATAAGCCACCCAAATTCATTTCACCAGCGCCTCTCTGCTTTTATTCTAAGAATTTAAATTACAGACAGTGCGCAACTTCAAATTTCCTTCAGGGTCCATTTAGAAGCATATCCCAGGGTAAGGAGGGGATCTCCAACAACAAGAGTTTGCATGTAGTTTCATAGTCCCTTTATTGCTCTAAGATCAGATTGATATACATTTACGTCTGTTTTCTTTACTTCACATTGTTATGGGTCAGAATACCCCAAAACGCCAGCAAAAATCAGACAAAGACAGAATATAAATTTACAAGTTTAATTATGTACAATATATATATATATATATTTCAAATGATTACAACTTACAATACAATGTCCGGATCAAAGTGTCCGTTACGGTCCACAAAGTCTATCGAATGTATGGTTTCCGGTAATCACAAACATTCTCGAAAGATCGGTGTCCAAACGTTGTTAAATGGATTAAAGTCTCAACAAATAAAGTGTCCCAGTATATCAGAATAGATGAATGAATCGTGTCTACGAATGTGTACGAATGCCCCATCAACACAGTTCCTCAGAGGTATATATACTTAATACAAAATGAATTTACCAGAAGCTTCTAGAACAATGACTCATTACAAATGATTAACAATAGAGAAAATTCTAGAAATCACAGTCATGTGATGATAATGATGTAACAAAGAACATACTGGAATATTCTCTAATGAGATAAACATGACATAGTAAAATCTAGAAAGAATTATTATGAAATCATTAAATAACATGACTAAGTACATGTGTACCTACACATAAAGTAAAACTAATATAACACATGACCCACAACAACATTCTGCTGAATCTACGCAGACGAACGTGACATTTTTAATGCTAGAACATTTTGCCCATTCATAGAAAGTTTTGGAATCTTGAATCATGAACTTTCCGCTTCTTATTGCTTCATCAGCCAAACTTTTCACTGTGCGTCCTTCACCATCGTAGGGTCCTTTGCCGTGTCCCGCTTCTATCCCATGGGTTCTTTCATGATTAGCTTAAGATGCAAAAGGTATGTTTTATATCATCGCTTTAATACAAACGGTAATGTTCACTAGAAGGTGAGCGCAGACTTGTTTGTGTGCAAAAATGTTTGCTATATGAAAATAAATAATAAATCTACCTTGTTTCAAGACAACTCTCTTATGTACTTAGCATACCTTAGGCATGGATAACCTTTTAGGTCTTTTAAAACACTTGTGCATTCATTTATATTTGAATTAGTCCCATTCCTAAACAGACCTTTTGTAAAATAATCCATTGACTTATCTTTATTATTTCATCTTCTTCAAAATATTATTTTGCCTTCCCTCCCACATCTTCTTAACCATGTGCTCTGGATTCTGCGAAATATTTAAGCCTGCCATTTTGATAGCTTTAGCTATGATGGCTATGTTCTGGTGTTTTGTACACAGACATGTATTGCGTCTTTTAAGTGACATCAACATGATGTTTCTCTTTTTTTGGTCTGATTCGTTTGAATGTAGTCAGAGAAAGTTTTACTGTCTGATTCTCCGACCTGAACTTTTTGTACATACTATCGAGAACTTTTTCACCCCTTTCAGTTTTCTTAACATCCTTCTTTCCTGGTTGGGTCCGACTGTTGTCATACCGCTCCAAGAACTCAATTACTTTACTCCCAAACATTGTCTTTATGTTTTGCCGTTTTGTCCAAGCAGTAGAAAGGGACTTTAATTTAACTTTCGACATTTTGAATCTGTTCAGCCCTGTCTTATCAGCTAGAGATTTCATCATACATACTTTTTTCAGTTTTTGCCGCCAACCACGCTATAAACAGCCTTCTTCCTGGTTTTCATGACGGTTTTTGTGTAGCATTGATCTCCCTCAATAGGACAGATGCAAGTAGAGAGGGCTTCTTCAAAACGTTTTTTTTTTTCTGTTGATTTCTCTTCTTCGTGTTACATTAGAACTTTCTGACATCCATGAAAAATATATCATTGTTCCAGCATACAAAGCGTCAAACAAATCTTTTCGGCCATTTACATTGTTTAGACTGAGGATCGCTGACGAGGGTTTAATACCCGAAACGTGCATGTTTGGTCCATGCTGTAAATTAATCAGGTCTTAAATGATGCTATTGAATTTCAAGACGCTTAACATACACACTTACAAATTTATCTGTATCTGAAATACTAGACAGTCACAAATATGTTCTTGAGTCCTTTGGTATTCAAACTGATGCCTCTTGATCTTGAACTACCTTATATCTACTGGATTCCCATAATGCTCAAAAACTCAATCGCCGGTTCGTCCAGGTGCTCCACAAAATATCTATCCATTTTGCTTACGAAAATATCAACTCGCATCAAGTAAGGTCTTCAAACATACTGCGAGACAACTAATTCCATAAATGGAATCAATCATATGTGGATCATAAAAGAAATCTATGGAACATTTGGAAAGTTTAAAGCCAGCAATTTCAATCATATTACCAGCATAAAGTATTTCCACTTCTCCACGCTCTACACTACCATCCCACACCAAAAACTCAAAAACAGACTTGCCAATATTATTTGCAACACCTTTCTTTCAAAAATGGTAATACGAGATACAAATACCGTATCACAGGGCGGGAGGATACCTATTTCGTGATATGAAAGAACACTTTGATTCAAACGAAAAGAATACCGAAGACGATATCATCCAGATGCTTCAGTTTATGATCGACAACATTTTTGTGGTTTGGGGAGGAACCGTATTCTAGCAGATAGTCGGAATCCCCATGGGTACCAATTGCGCCCACTGCTTGCGGACTTATTTTTATATTAAATGTACCGTGTTGTTTCAGGGATTATTTCTAAAAAACATTTGGAAAAAAATCAAAACACATATGTTATAGAATACATTTAGAACATGTGGTCTACTTTGAACAAAAAGATGTTGACAATATATCCATGGAGAGTTGCAAATAAATAAAACAAAGATACCATAAAGATTAGAAAGAAATCTGCCCTAGATTGTTTTCACTGTTCCAGTAAACATAATTAGTAAACAAATTAGCATCTCTTTGCACTTTCGATCCAAGAAAAAAAATATAGTGAATATTGTCATTTTTCTTAATTCTATCGGAGACAAAACTTTGTAAAAATGTTCGTTAGTGAAAGTTACGGACATTTTAATAAAGGCAACGCAAGCGTAGCACTCCATAGCAAATGCATAGTCTATTTAATAAGCAACCATAGGGTCCATCTACAACGAAAACATATTTGGATAGTTGATGCCTCTATGATAATCGCTTTGTCTTCGATACTGATCACAAGAATTTAAGCCAAGGTCCAGAGTGACCTTGACCTTTGAACCTTGACCTCAATAGGATTAACATAAATAGGGTTAATCCTCTCCCCATAGGGATAATTTGTGGAACGTTTGATGCTTCTATGATGATTGCTTTGTCATCCATACTGTTCACAAAGGTTTTTAAGCCTAAGTCCACAGTGCCCTTGACCTTTGACCCTTGACCTTGAAAATCAATAGGGTTCTCCATGGGGATTATCTGTGGACGGTTATGTTTCATGAAAATTGCTTTATTTTCTATGTTGTTCACAAGAATCCGGACATACACACACGGCCGCACGGCAGCGATGCTATATCCCCTCCGCAACAGAGTTGCGAGGGGATAACTAAAATATGCCCCATTAGGCAAAGTATAGCACAAATATGAATTTAAAGACGTGTAACACATGGTACATTCGTCTATTTTTTATTCATAAATTGGAATACCTACAACACATTTTAAGCATTTAAAACAGTTTCGATAACTTCTTTTTACATAATTATAAATGAATTACAATGTAAATTGTGCTTACCCCATAGAACTTCAAAAACGTGCCAAAAATGAGTTAAAGAAGATCCTGACGATAATCTCAACAACACTCACAATAGAGCATTGAACTTAGCATCGACGTACCCTAAAAGTACTACTTCTAGAATAGAACAATTGCGCTCTACAACGACCACGTGCTTTCCAACTTCGGATCCAAAATCTCGACAAATTGAATTGCTTTTTTAAAACTCTTCTGATATTAACGTAACGAACGTTCAAACCATTTACATTTGTGGATCATTGGTTTTTTTTTTTTTAATTATTTTATTCAAATAATTATAACCTTTCTATCCTTGATATAGGGAATGTTGAAAGGTCTGTAGACCATCTCTTAAATTGAAAATGATAGGGCTTTCATATTACACATGTGTATTCCTTGTGACAAGCCCTTTCCATGGATATCAAAATTTTTGACCTTGTTACCTTGACCTTGGAGTTTGACCTACTTTTCAAAAACTTTAACCTTGACCATAACTTTTAAATGAAAAGTGGTAGGGCATTCATATTACCCATGTGTATTTTTTGTGACAAGACCTTTCCATGATCACCAAAATGTTTGACCCTGTGACCTTGACCTTGGAGTTTGACCTACTTTTCAAAAACTTTAACTTTGTCCATAACTTTTCAATGGCATGTGATAGGGCTTTCATATTTCACATGTGTAATTCTTGTGACAAGACCTTTCCATGGATACCAACATTTTTTACCTTGTGACCTTGACCTTGGACTTTGACCTACTTACTAAAAACTTTAACCTTGACCATAACTTTTAAATGGAAAGTGATAGGGCTTTCATTTTACACATAAGTGTCCCTTGTTACAAAATCTTGTCATGGATACCAGACCTTTTTACCTGAAGGTTGGAGTTTGACCTACTTATCAAAAACTATACCCTTGTCCATAACTTTTGAATCGTAAGTCATAGGGCTTTGATATTTCACATGTGTATTCCTTATGAAAAGATCTTTCCATGGATAGCAAAATGTTTGACCTTCTGACCTTGACCTTGGAGTTTGACCTCCTTTTCAAAAACTTTAACCTTGTCCATTAATTTTCAATGGCCCTTGATAGGGCTTTCACATTCCACATGTGTATTCCTTGTCACAAGACCTTTCCATGGATACCTAAATCTTTTACCTTGTTACCTTGACCTTGGAGTTTGACCTACTTTTCAAAAACTTTTATCTTGTCCATAACTTTTCATTGGCAAGTGATAGGTCTTTCATATTTCACATGTGTATTTCTTGTGACAAGACCTTTCCATGGATACCAACATTTTTTACCTAGTGACCTTCACCTTTGACTTTTACCTACATACTAAAAACTTTAACCTTGACCAAAACTTTTGAATGGAAAGTGATAAGGTTTTCATATTACACATGTGTATTCCTTGGGACAAAATATTTCCATGGATACCAAACTGATTGACCTTTTGACCTTAAGATTGGAGTTTGACATACTTATCAAAAACTTTAACCTATTGCATAACATTTGAATGGAAAGTGAAAGGGGTTTGATATTTCACATGTGTATTCCTTGTGACAAGACCTATCCATGACTACCAAAATATTTGACCTTGTGACCTTGACCTTTGAGTTCAAACTACTTTTCAAAAAACTTAAACCTTTTCCATAACTTTTGAATGGAAATGGATAGGGTTTGGATATCTCACATGTGTATTCCGTGTGAAAAGATATTTCCATGGATACCAAAATATTTTACCTTGTGACCTTGACCTTTGAGTTCAACCTACTTTTCAAAAAACTTTAACCTTGACCATACCTTTTGAATGGGAAGTGATTGGGCTTTGATATTTCACATGTGTATCCCTTGTGAAAAGATCTTTCAATGGATACCAAAATGTTTGACCTTCTGACCTTGACCTTGGAGTTTGACGTACTTTTCAAAAACTTTAACCTTGACCATAATTTTTGAACGGAAAGTGATAGGGCTTTAATATTTCACAAGTGTATTCCTTATGACAAGACCTTTCGGTTGATAACAACATTTTGACCTTGTGACCTCGTCCTTGGAGGTTGACCCACATTTACAAAGTTCAATCTCGATTTTAAGTTTTGGATGGTAATTTAAATGATAGGACTTTAATATTTAACATGTGCATTCCTTTTCATAAGCCCTGTCCCTTGGTAACAAAACAAAAGTTTTGATCCTTTGACTTTTTCTTGGAGTTTAATCTTTCATATTTAGATTTTTGATAATATATGAGATATAATGAAAACATAAGAAGAATGGGGGTGTCTGTAAGCATTTCTTTAAAGACAAACAACCAAAAGCGGGCGACCACAGTTCGTTGAATATGATTTTTTGATTTAAATTGTCTATGGTCTAGTTGTACACCTGACATATGGTTTCTGCCCTAGACCCCCAGGGTCATAGAAAATGGCTGAGATCCTGTATCATTCTATGTTATTGTGTACCTGTAACTCCTCTGAAACCAATAGAAAAATTAAGTCCTTTTGTATTTTACTCGGTCTATGGTCTAGTTGTGCACCTGACGTTTTGTTTCTGCTCTAGATCCTCAGGGTCGCGGAAAATGGGTGTGGCTGTTTCTCCTATCACCCAAGTTCACTAATACGTATCATTTGATGACCAATGACAAAACAAAGCTGATTTCAGTCGACAGGACTGGAAAAAAAGTAATAAATACACTTAACAAACATCAAGTCACGGGGAACGACTTTAACTGCTCAATACTGCAACACGAAATAAGGATGTGTTCCAAATGTTAAACATTTTCAAATCTAATAGCATCATTTAAAAACATATAATATGCACAGCCACTGTAATTGCCTGAGATAAAGCTTTCAAGACGATTGTTATTGATTTCCGTATAAATGACAGTGTGACGTCATAACGCCCGACATAGCGGATGAATTTGAATTGAATATCAACAAGTTTAAAATCCTTTCCTATGCAATGTAGCAAGTTGGAATAACATTTTATAAAAAGACGAATTCAATTCTAAAATCATCCCACTAAGTCCTTACCTCTTTCAGAAACTGTGTCTTGACGATTACAGAATACGGCATCAACAACAAGCGACAGAGGCAGTTGCAGCTACAATAGCTCTCTGTCGATTGATGTCACACCCAGTACACTCAACGGAATATTTCGAATGAAAATTTCTTGTCATATTCAGCGTTATTTGTGATAATTTCAAAATAGACTACACGTAAACAGTACACAGTATAAGAAAAATCCATAAACTAACGCTGTCAACATTTCATGATTTCACCGCGCTGCAACTAACTCAAACGGATAACAGAAATGGGAATACATTCCGCAAACAAAATTAGTTCCAAACAGTCAACATCTAGAGAGTAATAAATAACTTGTTTGGTCATATTTGGTCATTATTCCATTTTAATTTCTAATTTGTAATACTTGATATATCACAATGCAATAATTTATGACATTTCAGTCATACTGAATAAGCGTGACGTTGCCATCAGGACACTCCCGCTGTTCCTTTCTAAAATTAACTCCCCTCCACATTGGTGGACGGATTCGCTTAAAAAATAGAATTGGGGCCTTTCTTTGTTCTATTTTTGGCTTTGAAAGCGCATATATATATAGAATAAGAGTCTAACGCGCATTATATCAAAATAAATGCATCAGCCATTGTAATTTATTTCTGCATAAACACACAAAATAAGACACTTATTATATAAATATATTTGCAGCATGGACCAATATTCATGTACAGGACAGGTGTTTCGGAGTCATGTTGTCTAACCCATATGAAATATATTTGCTTTTAAAATCAGCAAAGTAGACTGAATTTACCATATGGATTTGTCCATCAAATGATTCAAGGTTTACATTTCTTTACCTTGTCCGACAATTATTTAATTTTTACTGCATAAAACATGACTTCATTAAGTATAAAAATATCTCCTTGATCACGGATATCTTTCCAAATATTTTCTATGCGTCTTTGCCGTCAATGTTGATTGACAATGGACAACCTCTTTTTTAACGTATTCTCTTATATTAGGAACAAAGAGGGCAATTTAATGTCCTTTGTAGAGAAGATATTAATTAAACTATTTCAGTTTAAGATAAAAAGATATTAGTACCTTTATGCGCCTTTACAGGAAGAGTTTTTACGAATAATTTATTTCTGTTAATGAATTCTTTATAGTGTAACCTTTGGCAGTAATATTAATAAGAATTTTCATTTCTGTGCACATTTCTGTCACATACTGCTACGGACAAGGTAAGAACATAATTAGGTCTTAAATCTTCATCTAATTGTAACAGTTATTTATTGTTTTAAAATAGTTCGATCTTAAATGATATCAACAAGATGAATCCATAATTAATAAATTTTGTTCCAATTAACGTTTGGGTTTTTTTTTGTGTTTTGTGTTTCTTACAATGCCCTTTGAAGGAAATTATAAGGTTCCATGATTAGTAAAGAGCGGGCGCCAGATTTACAAAATTTAAGGAATTTTCGTAACTCTCGATCGCCTAGTTCTTCTGATAAACTATAACTCGCGATGGTTGGTTTCTGAATTTGTATTAAGCATGTATAAATGCTATTAGAAAGGACAACATAATCTAAATGAAAAAGGTTTTTTAAAAGCTTTTATTTGATGATGAAAGTTACGAAAAATTATTCCTAAACGTTTTCGTAAGTACTTTTATAAAACACGATACTGTATTCTTCACAAAGGGAAAATAATCTTCTTAGATTGATCTAAATAACCATGTAGCATTTCTAGACTATATTTAAGAAATAACAACTAGCTAGCCGTGGATTGTTGTCCAGTATTTCCCCGAGTCGAATGAACCAATGAAATTATCACCGAGCCGCGAATCGACGAGGAGAATTACTGGACAACAAATCACAGCTACATGTAGTTAGTTATTAGTTCTATTCAGATACTTAGTATTGTTCTACAGACGACAATGGGAGGAGTTTAGTTTAGCTAATGTGTATTAAACGTATTGTTTCACTAATCCATATACTTCTTCAGTATAACATTAAAACATTCAAATCGATATCAGAGTACATGTATATGACATATGTTCTTTTCATTTCTGCATGTGGGGAATTGACTACAATTGAAACTTATTACCACTTACTGGCCGGAATTTATTAATGTCGATAGATAGAATTGTCTCTTTCTTTTCATGAAAATTGATAGATGTTTTAATGGCATTTTTGTCAAAGAATCATGGGTAAGTCATGAACCCTTCATCGTAAAATAGATCCGAGTCATCTAGTACCTCCGAAGATCGTCCAGGGAAATACACCACTCTTCCTTTTTAGATTATCTTCGAACGAATGTTGACTCTTAGCATATTGTGTGCAAAAATAAATCACACTACATGACGTGATTACTATAGTAACATAGACGCAGGAAGAGCTACATTACTTGTCACTCCAGTACAGTACTAGCAAGACTTTGGTGCAAAATCAATGAAAACTGCCCTAAAGGGACGAATTATACCCTGCCCAATATTTTTTATCATTTCTTCAACGCAATCGAAATTTCCTGTTGTCAAAATTTATTGAAATTTCCAAAACGTGGGTCCTTTAGCATCATATCCCACACATCCTGCCGCGTCTATCGGTACATTTTGAGAGATAATAACTTTTACACGCTTTTGCCATGCTACATTGTTTTAATCACTGACGAGGGTTTAGTGCCCGAAACATGCATGTCTGGTCCATGCTGCAAATCTATTTGTTCTTAAATGATGCAAATGAATTTGAAGACTTTTACCATGGGTAAAAATCGAACAAAAATAACCCTTAATTTTACCCTTATTTTTGACTTAAAATTTACCGATTTTGGCTTGGCATAGTAAGCTTCCTCAAAAATCTATTACAAAACTGAGTGTATTTAGTAAGAAAGGAAGTAACGAAGTCCTAAAGGTATGAAAATGAAATATCTGCTACAATGGTATTCATGGCAACACAGTATCTAAAAGCAGGTAATTCCATGGTCTTTAAAGAAACACAAAAAGTCTGATCTCGTTGTCATGGCATCCAGCAATCACAATGACCAAAAACCTTTAATTTTGAAATCAGGGCATAATATATACCCTATATGCAAAAAAATCATGAAAGCCCATGACATGCCGTGGCACCAGTATTTTGTTGGTAACGGCTCTTCAAAATGCAAAAAATACTCTTAGTCAAAATGCAATATCTCTTGTATAACCTTTTGGACTGCAATTCCGTTCTTCATGTAGATCTTCCATTAATTGTGTAAAGTTTCATTATAATTTGTCACATGGTTTTGGAGGAGTTGCGATGACAAGTCTTGACATTGAAAAATGCATGAAAAATCTTAGTCCAAGGGCCGTAACTCAGGTCTAACGTTTCGATAGCAATCCCCTTTCTTCATGCACAGATCATTGTGTAAAGTTTCATTGGTTTCGGAGGAATTGCGGTGACAAGCCGACAGACGGACGGGCGGACGGACAGGGTGAATTCAGTAGCCCCCCTCCCGCAACTTTGCAACTTTGTTGCGGGGGTGTAAATATCTCTGATGAAATGGCTTTGAACAACTACTGAAGAGTATTTAGCACAGGGTTTTTTTTCATAAATGATATCTATTGAAGACAGACAATTCACGTAAGGACAGTCACAGGACTGATTTTTTTTAATCTCAATACTGAAGAGTTCGCTGTATGGAACTCTCGAGTTTCCGTTTTGACTTCGTTGATTATTACATTGTTATATACTTAGGTGGCAACTATTCTGCTCATATTGTCACGCACCTGAATGAGTAGAGAGACCGGTTCTCAAACTGAACATCTAGGGCAGGTCAATTATGTTTTAGCTAATATTAAAAACATTGGTGTGACGTCATGCATTTGTTCTAACAGTCTAAAATTTACCTTTGTCCAATATCTAATCTTGGTCGCGTTTATTAGAAAAAAATATACGCGACCTAGATTTGATATTGGACAGTCATAGGTGAATGTACTTTGACAGTTTCATGTTGCCCGTTTCAATCCACGTGACAAAATGCCTATTTAATTCCAAATTATGCGATTTCTTTAATTTTACGTCATTTTTTCGGATTTTACAAAATCCAGCTCAATCAAATAAATCTAAGAAAATTCCGATGATCTCATGATTACATGTAAAAAGTTCAACCCGGTTGGCTTTTTTTGTCTTTATATCAGTGAGAAATATTTTATTTCTCTATTGTAAGTCCCCGCTAATTCTTCTCGGAATTTGTCGGCACTGCATCATTCACAAGAAAACGACAACTTTTATTCTATTCAAACTAATTCATGAATTTCACGTTTGAAGTAAAATGGTTATATTTTCTTCTTCAATTTGAGGGAAAATACCTGTTTTTCATTTGAAAATTCCATATTTCTGGGGAAAAAAATTATAAATTCAATTTCCTAGTTACAATACAGATTTAATGCCTTTTTTCATATAGGAAGTAAATCCTCTTATGAAATAAAGTAAAATGAAATGCAATAATTCATTAAAGTCAACATTTTTGGGTGAATATACATTTTTTGTACAAAAACCATTTATTTTGAGAAAATAAGTAGTATTTATTATAAGCTGACCAAATGTGCACATTTTAGCTTAAATTGGATGCTGTTTCTTCCTATGAATAGAAAGGAATGACAAATATGGATAATGACTATATCCCTGTATACAGCACAAAATCGATAATTCAGAAAATCAGAAACCGAAGGCATACAAAATCAGGATAAAACAGAAACCAAAGCAAACAAACAAAAACCTCCACCATATGGAAAGAAGCGAACTCCCGATATGAGAGTGAGACCAGGTGCCCAGTTATTGATGAGAATCTGTATTATTAATTTCCTGTTTTTATTTGTTTTATATAAACATGTACTTTGCCCCAAATATGTCATTCAAATTAACAAGAGAACGCCTAAAAGTTATCAATTAGAATAAGCCAGAAAAGATTGCTCTGATTGTTTCGCTGGTTTGGAGGGTAAAAATTTTCATCTAGAAATGATGATTTTTGGAAAATCTGTATTTCTATAAAATTCTACATCCTTAAGTATATTCAAGGTGTTTTGGGTATGCAATATTTTGTTCTTGTTAGTTATATGAATTTAGGCGTTCTCTTGTTAATTTGAATTACATTTTGGGGGCAAAGTACATAAAATAAAAACAGGAAATAAATAATAATACAGATTCTCATTTTTCAAAATATATATTCCCTATTTTACTGTTTATTTGGCTTACTTATTCATCATTTCACTTCAATTTTGTGTACCATTGTTATATTTTGGGTGAAATACATCAAGTAAAGACAAGCATTCATGTTTAAAAATCTAGCAATACATAACTTGAAAATAAGTTTTATGGCATTTTCAATTAATTACATGCATACTTCCTTTTCCATTTCGTTTTTTACATTTTTACCCCAAATATAACAATTGCTTTCAAGATTAGAAGAAAATGATGAGAAAGCTAAATAAGAAGAAGAATTTGATAGGAAATGAAGATAATACAAGTGAAAATTTGAAAAAAAAAGATAATTTCTATAGTAATATTCTTGATTTTTATTTATATAATAATACGGAGGGTTCCAACACTATACCTTCTTTAAGAAAATTTCAAACCAATGTTCATGCACCAGACTCGTGTTTCTAATAATAGGGTCTCATCAGTAATGCTTCTAGCCAAAGTGCTTCTCATAAGCAGTTCAAATTAATTTCACTAGCGCCCTTTGGCGTTATTTTTGGAACTGTACTGCATTTACTTTACAGAGAATGCGCGGCTCCAAAATTACTGTAGGGTCGATTCAGTAGCATATCCAAATAAAATCTATGTTCAAAATAGCATTGGAGGGATGGTGCTAAGATGTTAACATTCTTAAATTTCTATGATATTTTTCGATGAAATGACAAGTTTCCGAAAAGCAAAAAATATGCACCAGACACGTGTTTTGAATAAAGCATACGTTTTTCTGAATGAGTTACAGAAGATTCTGACGACAGTCTCAACAGCACTCATAATTGAAATTTTTCATCGTGACGAACTTCGAACTTCCTCCCGGGCACCTGGTCCCACCTCTAGCTTGCTAGGGGTCCGTCGATGCTTAATTTGGTGCTCTATTGTGAGTGCTGTTGAGATTATCGTCAGGATCTTCTTTAACTCATTTATGTCACACTTATGCCCTTTGCCATGTGGAGCTCGTAAAAAAGTTCCCCGCGAGGGGTTTGACAGTAAGTGTTTTGAATATTTTCCCCTGACATTGTCGCCATAGCACTTTCTATATAGATGTGGCCTCAGACAGTGCATGTATTCTATATATTCTTTTCATTTTCGTGCGTGAACATCGACGGCGGGTGCGGCTAGCCAACAGGGGATGCTTACTCCTCCCGGGCACCTGGTCCCACCTCTAGCTTGCTAGGGGTCCGTCGATGCTTAATTTGGTGCTCTATTGTGAGTGCTGTTGAGATTATCGTCAGGATCTTCTTTAACTCATTTATGTCACACTTATGCCCTTTGCCGTGTGGAGCTCGTAAAAAAGTTCCCCGCGAGGGGTTTGACAGTAAGTGTTTTGAATATTTTCCCCTGACATTGTCGCCATAGCACTTTCTATATAGATGTGGCCTCAGACAGTGCATGTATTTTATATATTCTTTTCATTTTCGTGCGTGAACATCGACGGCGGGTGCGGCTAGCCAACAGGGGATGCTTACTCCTCCCGGGCACCTGGTCCCACCTCTAGCTTGCTAGGGGTCCGTCGATGCTTAATTTGGTGCTCTATTGTGAGTGCTGTTGAGATTATCGTCAGGATCTTCTTTAACTCATTTATGTCACACTTATGCCCTTTGCCGTGTGGAGCTCGTAAAAAAGTTCCCCGCGAGGGGTTTGACAGTAAGTGTTTTGAATATTTTCCCCTGACATTATCGCCATAGCACTTTCTATATAGATGTGGCCTCAGACAGTGCATGTATTTTATATATTCTTTTCATTTTCGTGCGTGAACATCGACGGCGGGTGCGGCTAGCCAACAGGGGATGCTTACTCCTCCCGGGCACCTGGTCCCACCTCTAGCCTGCTAGGGGTCCGTCGATGCGTAATTTGGTGCTCTATTGTGAGTGCTGTTGAGATTATCGTCAGGATCTTCTTTAACTCATTCGTACTTCGCACTTCGAACATTGAAGAATCAGTGAAGTAGCTACCATTCACGTATAAACTCATTATCGGAGTCATCTACATCTTGATTCGTATACTCAATGGAATTTGCATATTGGACTTCCTGTACTACTGATGCGGTTTTTTGCCAACCCAATTATAAAATTAAAGTGCGAAGCTCGATGTACGTAGCGGGAAGTTCGTAACGGTGAAAAATGTCAATTAGAGCACAAAATTGAGCATCGACGGAACCCTAGCAAGCTAGAGATGGAAGCAGGTGCCCGTTAAGAGTACGCATGCCCTGTTGGCTAGCCGCACCCGCCGTCGATGTTCACGCACAAAAATGAAACAATATACAAAATACATTCACTGTCTGAGGTTATCTCTATATAGAAAGTGATATGTGGACATTTTCAAGGAAAATATTCAAAATACTTACTGTCAAACCCCTCGCAGAGAACATTATTACAAGCTCCACACTGCAAAGGGCATAAGTGTGACACAAATGAGATAAAGAAGATCCTGACGACAATCTCAACAGCGCTCACAAAAGAGCACAAAATTGAGCATGGACGTACCACTGGCAAGCCGTGATTTTAATTTAATATAAATTAATCTTCTAAAAAAATAACAAGAGGGCGCTAGTGAAATGAATTTTGGCGGCTTATAAAAATATTTTGGATGGAAGCATCACTGATAAGAATTTGATATTCGAAACACGTGTCTGGTGCATGAAAATTGGTTTGAAATTTTCTTCCAGAAGGTATAGAGTTGGATGCTTCCGTATTATAAATTTAAACACATATTTCTTGTTGCAATGCAGAGCAGTTAAAATCGTTTCCAGTGACTTGATGTTTGTTAAGTGTATTCATTACTTCGTTCCAGCTCTGTCGCTTGAAAGAAGCTTTGTTTTGACCCTTTATCAATTTAACATCATATACATATTTTAGCTATTTCGGAAAGTTGCCGTTTCATCGAAAAATATCATCGAAATTAAAGGAGGCTAACATCTTAGCACCAATCTTCCAATGCTATTTTGAACATTGATTTTATTTGGATATGGCACTGAATCAACCCGACAGGAAATTTGGAACCGCGCACTCTCTGTAAAGTAAATGCACAAATTTAACTTCTAAAAATAAAACCATATGGCGCTAATGAAAATAATTTTGGTGGCTTATGAAAAGCACTTTGGCTGGAAGCATCACTGATAAGAATTTAATATTCGAAACACGTTTGTGGTGCATGACAATTTGTTTGAAGTTTTCTTTCAGAGGATTTAGAGTTGGAACTCTTCCGTATTATTTCGACTGAACAATCAAGTTTTATCTTTAAAAAAACCCACTGTACTAGTAATGCCGAAGGGTTCCAACTCTATACCTTCTTGAAGAAAATTCCAAACCAATTTCCATGCACCAGATACGTGTTTCGAATATTAAATTTTCATCAGTGATGCTTTCAACGGAGCCACCCAAAATAATTTCAGTAGCCCCCTCTTTAATTTTTGAAGTTAGATTTTTACATTTACATTACAGAGAATGCGCGGTTCCAAATTTCCTGTAGGGTCGATTCAGTAGCATATCCAAATAAAATCTATGTTCAAAATAGCATTGGAGGGATAGTGCTAATATGTTAAAATCCTTTAAATTCGATGATATTTATCGGTGAAATGGCTAGTTTGCGAAATAGCAAAAAATATATATATGTCATATTGATAAAAGGCCAAAACAATGCTTCTTTCAGGTGACAGTCCTGGTATGAAGTAATTAATACACTTGACAAACATTAGGCCACGGGGAACGATTTTATCTGCTCCACACTGCAACGTGAAATAGTGCCTATGTTAATAATGCCGAAGGGTTCCAACTCTATACCTTCTTGAAGAAAATTTCACACCAATTTCCATGCACCAGACACGTGTTTCGAATATTGAATTCTCATCAGTGATGCTTTGAACGCAGCCACCCAAAATAATTTCAGTAGCGCCCTCTTTTATGTTTTGAAGTTAGATTTTTAGCCAACTTTTATTCGTTGCCCCAATGCATTTTCAAACACTAGAGATATTCATCTATCAGAATGTATGGATCTCGTTAATTCACCTTAAATGGTACTAATGACTCCAAATTTGGGAGTATGGCTCATGGACGATATGGGAGAATAGTGCCCGGCGACCGGACACTATTGGTTTTTGCTTTTAAGAGAGTAATGCGCATTGGGTACCGCTACTTTTGACTAAATTTTAATCGAGGTCAAACTTATTAATGCCCATTTGTGTGCGTACTATTTACGTATTAATGCCCGTTTGTTTTTGGTATATTACCAGAGTGTCAGCATTAGTGCATCACATTACTGCGATATCAACTTAAAAATGACAGACATAGGTATTAGATTTTTATATCAGATGCCCCTTTCCAGAATGATAAGTGACATTCTGGATTGTGATTGAATGGATGTCATCATTACCAAACAAGACTTATCTGATGAGTACACCAATATGAACATCGGGACAATCACCGAATTTGACACGTTTCCATGGTCTGTTGCGACGGGTGTTGCATGCAATCAGGAGACGCTGACTCTCCCCAGGCACCTGGTCTTACGTTTGAATTTTATTCATTCCGAGATTCGCAACCGTTCCTATAGAAAATATTATTTTGCCTTGCCTTGCCATCTAGACTTTGAGACTGAATAACTGATAGGTACTTCTTAAATGTTCATTTTACACTGAAGCCGTTCTAGTTTATTTTCACGAGAATACAACACAATACTCTCCAAGCGACGAAACTCAACTGTAAAGCAAAATGCAAAAGTGGTCTGTAGCCGGGCACTATTCTATCATAGTCCCCACGTTCTCAACCAATGGAATTCCAAGGATTTATCATGTGATGCGTTTTAAAATATCTCATGATGTTGCTTTTGGAAGAGAAGGGAAGGGTATCAAGCATGACGACTCTGCACTGACCCAGCGTATCAATCCCACAAGAAATGAGATAAAGAAGATCCTAACGACGATCTCAAGAGCACTCACGATAGAGCATTTAAATGAGCATCAGCGGACCTCTAGCAAGCTAAAGTTGGACAAGGTGCCCGGGAAGAGTAAGCATTCCCAGTTTGACTAGCCGCTCCCGCCGTCGATGTTCACGCACGAAACTGAAAATAATATCTACAAAACATGCACTGGCTGAGGTTATGTCTATATAGAAAGTGCTATGGCGACCATGTCAGGGAAAAATATTCAAAACACTTACTGTCAAACCCCTCGTGGGGATCGTTTTTACGAGCTCCGCACTGCAAAGGGCATAAATGTGACACATAAATGACATCAGACAAAACTACAAAGCTCCACACTGCAAAGGGCATATGTTTGACACAAATGCGATAAAGAAGATCCTGACGACAACCTCAACAGTACTCACGATAGAGCACAAAACTGAGCATCGACGGACCCCTAGCAAGTTAGAAGTGGGACCAGGTGCTTAGGAAGAGTAAGCATCCCCTGTTTGGCCAACCACACCCGCCGTCGATGTTCACGCACGAAACAAAACAATATCTGCAAAACATGCACTGTCTGAGGTTATGTCTATATAGAAAGTGCTATGGCGACCATGTCAGTGAAAGACATTCAAAACACTTACTGTCAAACCCCTCACGGGGATCGTTTTTACGAGCTCCGCACTACAAAGGGCATAAATATGACACATAAATTAGGCTTTTCAACGAACGCTAGGTGTCGACTGAGAGTAACGACAACTCGTACACAAAGTGTCAGAATCGGAACCTTTCGCGCTTCTTCATAAAAATATAGCGCAAAAATCACTTCAAATCATGAATTTTCTCAATTATTTACCTCTTTTGGATTGTTGGACAAAGTTGGTAGGATTCAATATAATATTTTAATTTGTTTCATGTACTAAAGCTAACAAAAGGACAGAGAAAGATAGCACAAATTTGCACATCCGATTTTTAGACCCGGTTTCAAATTTTCATGTGGTAATATATTGGAGGGGAAATAACTCCTTAATAATATCTGTAAATTGCGAGACCCTTTAAAATAAGAAACGATGTGAAAATTAACGAAACGAAACGAAAAACAAAATCACAAATTCTACCATGAAATAATTCGTTTACGATCTAATTGTGTTGATTTTTCCCTTGCACGCCTTCTCACATGTACCGCGGGAAGTGCGAGTCAAAGATGAGTACGTCTTGTATACATGTTAAAGTATCTGTGAAAGACCATCTAATAGCTGGCAAGTTTTAATATGGGCATGGATGTAACTGACTTCGTTAAAATTCAACGTGTAACTCAGTCTGCTTATAATAAAGGAGAAAAGGGGGGGGGGGGGGTATATATAGATATTCACTAAAAATGGTAGATCCCGAACTTCTCAGTCTAAAATAAATATCAAAAATAAAATTTTCTGATATGCATGACTGTTTTATTGAGATAAATGTCATGAGTTAGAAAAAAAAACTCCCAAACAAAATTATATGAAATATATCGATAAGTAGGCATAACGAAGACGGCATCACTGAATAGTAGCCGGATATAAGAAAGAGAGAGCGCGGCATTATCCATAACATTGAAATATTATTTCAATATTACGCAAAAAATAGACGGCAATTACCCCAACCCTAAAACAAAAAGACGTATAAATGAAATTGATATAGATTTCAGCTGTACTGCTCAGACGAGTGGAACTGATGCAATTACCCCTCGTCCACAATCTTTAAAACAAATAGTATCTGCATTATGTGCATTTAGAGGGAGGAGGAGGAGGCCGCCCAGGGGGGGGGGGGGAGGCAGGGGGCCCACCTTCCCCCTTTCAAACTAAAGTTAATTATTCGGATAAGGCTAGTGGGAACTTTCGCGCATCCGATTCAGATTTTACAATGCATTCTGCTTTCTATCTTTTATGTTTTGTTTTTGCTATTGTGATTGAATTGATCGCTGCCATATCTATAGCGGGTTAAGGGGAATTGTAAATTTCAAATTTTGATTTTAAATATATGAATATTATGCAACGAAAAAAGTTACTGATGAATTTTGACCATCTTTTTTGAACGATTTTTAAAAAAACATTCGCTAGCTCTCCAGTTTTTACCACTTTAATGTATATGATCAATTCAAAATAATACAGCTTTTCGATGTACCCGTTCTCCCTAAAAAGAAATAAAGAATAGATAAAGACATTTTCTGACATTTCACTCCAGATGCAGTAAAAACTCGCTCGCTCGCTATCGCTCACCTATATCACTTAATTAAGCATAAATATAATTCATTTGAAAGGACTCCAGAGGGAGATATGAGAATACGTGTATGTCAATCCCCTCCATTACTCCCCCCCCCTCCCCACCTTTTTTTTTTTTTTTTTTTTTGCTTACCAATTTTTCTTTGAACAAAATTCTTTCAAGTTGGACTGTAACCAACCCTACCCCACCCCCGGTTGGGGTCCTTTTTTTCTTTGCTCGTCAGATTTCGGTGAACAATATTTTCTTCGCCCAAGCCCCCTTTCTAAAATCCTGAAATCTTAGATCTGCCACTGGTCCATTTCTAATAGTGTTAGGGCTGTGCTCTACTTCCCTACATTTATTTTCAATATTTTATAGATTTATACATCGCTATGTATACATTTTTATGAGTTTTGTATTAATGTTTACTCAAAATTCCGCTCGTCACTTACAAGTGCGGATCTAGCGGGTGATGGGTTAGGGATAAGTCCGAACCCTCTCCCCTTCCCCATTTGAATTTACAAAAAAGGAAGAGATTTTTTCTCCAGATTTTATATTTTTTTCAAAATCATAAATGATGATGAATCGGCAGAGCGTTCATAATCAATCATTTGGCTATCCGATGCGATTTTATCGGTTATTTATACGTTACGCAGATTTGTTCCATTTACTCTCAGTCTGAAAAATATACTTTTTCAGGACAATGATTACTGCAGCACTTCATATGTTAATATTAATACACTTGATCACTTAAATGACAAAAAAAAAAAAACCCACTTTATTTCTGGAAAAAAGAGTCAGGTTTTACTTATTCATATATTTATTTTTTTAGGCACAATGTTTCTGAACCTCTCCTTTTCTTCTTTTTAAACTCAACTGAAAAAAAGAAATTGATGGGCTATACTTTATTAATTTAACTTTTTTATCTATTTATTTATTTATTTTATTTTATTTTATTTTTATTTTTTTTTTTTTTTTGCTGTTCAGCTTTGGTAATAAACTCCTTTTACCTCAGAACAACCATGAAATAGAAGACTACTCTGTACATAGCCTTTTAGTCGTTTGTTTGATTCGTTTAATCAAGAATATGGATGCCTGTTACATTTGTACTTAACACAACTTGAGACAATTCAACTTGAAACCTTTTCATAAAGATTCGTTCTTTAAATCGATCACGTATATAATCGATTATTGAGAGCCATAATCGATTATCAGAATCAACTATCAAGCAATAATCGATTATTTGCGATTATCGGTACATGCACCTACTTTTGGACACAAACCATGAATGTGGAAAAAACTCGTTTTCCAGTACCTATTTATGACGAAATTTCATTTCGAGTCATTAACCGCACTTATCTGAACCAGAATGTTCTGTGACTCTATGCGTGAGTTCAATTTTTTTCTTCAGTTGTTTTTAAATCATGTTTTGGATAGGCTGACCACTCCCCCCCCCCCCCCCCCCACCAAACTTTTTGCGGAGAAGAAAGAAAAAAAGTTTCTTACATCAATTAAAAAAAACATGTTTTGAAGAAAGAACTACGTACGCAATCGATGTTTTAAGCAAATTTTGCTAGGCTTTAAAACTTGAAAATAAGAAAACCGATGTCGACCAGTAATTGTTCAGTGAAATATGGGATGGGAAAAACCCTCCCCCTCCTATCCTTCTAGTAATCCCTGCATGTAGCTGTATTATAGATACTTGAGTTTGTTTTCAAAGTGAAGAATCATGACGATATGGACGTTTCTTTTACATGTCTAAAGCAAAACATCCACGCAAAAAAGAACAGGGATATCTCAAATGTAGTGTATTCATCTAGTACCTCCGATTATTTTTCCCCTTAACTCAATTTAGAAATCTGAAAATCGTGAAATTTTCACTTTTTTAAAAAATTTGTTTTGTTTGCTTTTGTGAACAACTTGTATTAAATACCGTTTGATTCTAAATTTTTCATAAATGTTGATTAAGTAAGTTCAATGATCACACGAACCTGAAATTAAATTTTACAGGGCTTTTTCTATGATGTCTGCGTCGTTTACTATTACGTTTTTTTTATTCTTTGTCAAAAAAAATATAATTATAACAAATTTATTTCGTTTGGTTACTTTTCATTTCGTTTCTTGTGCGTTTCATATTTTAAAGGACCCCGTTAAACTCGGTTACTCAAGATGAGTCCCGGGAATCAAATGTTTGTAAAATTTTACAGTTTGGATTGCCTCCCTTCTTAAGAAGATTTCATCTGAAATTCGGTAATAGAAATTAATTATTTTTCGATAATTAGCATGTTTTTCTCATTTCAAAGTTCCTTATTGCTATTCAGACACAGATACAAAAGTCGTGAAACACTTTCAAAGGAAAATTCTTGGATTTTAAAATTTAGTTGAAAGCCCTACATAAATGACACAAGACAAAACTACAAACCGCAAAGAGACACAACAATATTCACAAGAAGATCATACAAAACAATTGAAACAGAAACATCAAACATTAATGACAACACATAAAAGGAAGGAGACCAATGTGCACCCGGCATCGACTTTGGACGGCCATCTGCTATTAGCAGATGGTGTAGTTATCCGGATTACGTGCACAAAACCCTCCTACTTATCCGGATACACAGAGGTCTCCATAGACGCGCAATTGTCGTATATACAAAGCACTTCTCACTGTAAGGCACGGTCCATTTGATATTCTGGGGGGGGGGGGGGGGGCTTGGGTTTTTTCGAAAAAAATAATTTTGCTCTGAATCTTGATGAAAAAAGAATAATCATAAAATTCGCTTAAAATTCTTGAAAAAGAATAATCATAAAATTCGCTTAAAATTCTTGAAAATTTTTTGGCTCGCTTCGCTCGCCACAGTTTTTACTTTCTATAAAAATTTTTTGGCTCGCTTCGCTCGCCATTGTTTTCTTCTGTTATGGCAAGTTCATATTTGAAAATATCAAAAGTATATGCATGTGACTGAAACAATTAAAATGCTTTAATACAGTATCACCATAGTGTCTAATTTTATATACAAGCTTGGAAGGAGAATTTAATTAAGTTTTTCACTAGTTTTCATTTCTACATGTAAAAATTGGCATCAGGCCCTCTTACATGTTACATGACCTTATATACATTTAGTATACTGAAAATTATATGTCACATATTGTAAAAATCTTTTATCTCTCTCAGTTTAGAAGTGAATACAAGTTTTACATAAAAATAAAGTAATGTTTAAAGTAATTTAAGTAAAAATAAAGAATTTCTATTGAAAAAACACAAACATTCTTAATATAATCCACATCAATTGTTATAAAAAAAATTTCCTTGCTCCAACTTTGCATGAAAAAAATAATTTTGCCCCGGTCCGGGGCTTAAAAAAATAATCTTGCTCCGACAAAAAACCCAAGCACCCCCCCCCCTGAATATCAAATGGACCTAGCCTAAGGTGACATCACAATGGAGATAGTAAGCGTAGAGCCATCTTTTAACACAGATTCTATGTAAATGGATCTAAATCATTCTATAGCATGCGTATAATAGCTGACGTTCGGGCACTTATCCTTCCAAAAGCAACACTATGAGAGAATAGTACCCAAAATAAGTACTTAGTTGCAAAGTGTTGTTCGTTTCGTTTCACGACTGAAATCATCTTTGAGGAAGTTCTTCTGTTGCTACGGGGATATAATAAAAGCATAGCAGATCCCCTTTTCCAGAATGATCAGTGACATTCTGTATTGTGATTGAATGGCTGTCACCATCACCAAACAAGAAATACTTACCTGATGTGTACATCAATATGTGCATCGAGACAATCACCGAATTTGACAAGATTTCACGGAGCTGTTGCGACGGGTGTTGCATGAAATCAGGAGACGCTGACTCTCCCCGGGAACCTTGTCTCACTTCAGAATGTTATTCATTCCGAGGTTTGCAACCGTTCCTATAGAAAATCTAATAATTTTGACTTCAAGTTGCCTTCTCTACCTAAAGACTGAATAACTGATAGGTACTTCTTAAATGTTTATATTGAAGCAGATTAACGACTAGTATAATCAAATTTAATCTATTATATTTACATATGCCCATTCGTTTGTATAGAATTTACACTGTGATTATAGGAGTATAACAGCAGTGGCGTGATTTGAACTATGACGTCATAGTAAGTTGGCTTGATTTGAACTTTGACGGTACGTAGTAACAGAGCCTTAGCAACGTAGTTGTAAACGTATTTTAACGTCATTAAAGCTTGAAAAACTGGAATGTAAATATATATAATAACTGTCTTTTGGAATGTGATTATACTGTGATAACCTACAATGGATCCAGGAATTATGTTTCTCATAATGCGCTAACGCGCATTATGGAACATAATTCCTGGATCCATTGTAGGTTATCACAGTATAATCACATTCCAAAAGACAGTTATTCTATAAATATTTACATATGCCCATTCATTTGTATAGAATTTACACTGTGATTATAGGCGTATAACCGCAGTGGCGTGATTTGAACTATGACGTCATAGTAAGTTGGCTTGATTTGAACTTCGACGGTACGTAGTAACAGAGCCTTAGCAACGTAGTTGTAAACGTATTTTAACGTCATTAAAGCATGAAAAACTAGAATGTAAATATACATAATAACTGTCTTTTGGAATGTGATTATACTGTGATAACCAACAATGGATCCAGGAATTATGTTTCTCATAATGCGCTAACGCGCATTATGGAACATAATTCCTGGATCCATTGTAGGTTATCACAGTATAATCACATTCCAAAAGACAGTTATTCTATAAATACATCCCTCTAAAGCCAAACTCCAAGTTTCATCAGAATATTTCTCTATTCTTTTATGTCATCCTTTACTTTGATTGTTCTTTTCCTTATTCAGATGACGTCACTTTTGACCCTATTTGTCCTCGCCTGCATCCTGATTGGAGTTGACAGCATGTTACAACCGAAAAGGGTCAGGGACACTTACGAGCATTCCTGTCTACACAATGCTGTCTACAATTTCAATTCTTCTAGCACAAATTATCTGGAACCGAAGTGTCAAACACTTTTCATGGACAAATATACGGAAATGAAGAACTTCCTGAACTACACCGATATGCAAATGAACTATTTATATTCCTTAGAGAGAGCCGTAATGAGAAAATATGAAAAGAAACAAAATGGCCGTCATAAGCGCCAAGCGCCAATGATGCCTCGTCAGGAGTGTAGAACATTAAGTGATGGTGCGCGCGGCGCTCTCTTTGGTGCCATTGTCGATCTGAAGGCTCCAATGGGCGGAATGGTAATAATTATTTTATAAATTTACCACTTAATGACAATACAGTACGTGGTCAACTTTCTAGGTAAAATCTGAAAGATTCGAGAGGAATGAATTTCTACAAATATCTATTCGACAATATAGGCTTCTTATAAATGATACATAATCCTTCAATATCGTCCTCAATTTCTTAGCATTTTTCCTTCAAATGGTATTTTGCCAAATCTATGAAAAAAACGTCATTATATGAGGCTCATTTTCAACAAACTTGTTTTAAGTTCACATCGAGCGGGCTTCTTAACAACGTGTTTGCAAAATGAAAAAGTTGTTAAAGGAAAAAGTTCTTCACGATCCCGCTAATTGAAAATACATGTTTAATCTAAAATTATCATTTTTGTTGAAAAATTAAGAGAATGGTTTTCGATTTTGGGAGCCAATTGTACCAGAAACCATACAGAAAAATACATGGTCCTTTCATGTATTTACACCCGTATCCATATCGAAATGATTCGCAAAATTATCAATACTACTTCATGGGCATTCAATCTAAAGATAAAAACTATTGAAGATATAGACGTTTAACATCAAAACAATTGTAAAGTAATTACGGAGATTTTACCATACGTTTTCTTTCTATTACCTTTTTAGATAAACTTATTCGAGTTTTTTTTATAATGTTTTTTTTTTTTCATTTCTAGTCTCGATACGACACGATAGCTGGCATGCACAATGCTGCTGCATTTCCTTTCGCTCACCAGGGGCCTAACTTTCTTGGCTGGCATAGATTATACGTAAATATGTAAGTTCGATCACATTTCTTTCCTATCCGGTCCTTTCCTTTCACTTTTCTGCTTTTGTAACATTCTTTATCAAACCTCAAACTTCAGTCAGATCCACCTCAGCAGATAATAAAACAAAGGAGGGGATCTCCAACAACACCAGGTTGTAGCACCCACAGCAAAACCCCAAAACACCCAATGCAAAAACACAAAGCAGACAAGCACAGAAAGAGACGCGTAATATTACAGGTCTATGTGGATGTTCACATTTCGATTTGATTAGAATTAGTGGTACATTCTCAAATATCACCATTTTGACACAAATTAATGATTTCTATATATATATATATATATATGTGTGTGTGTGTGTGTTTATTATTAAGACAATCGTCCATTTTCCCAACTCTCCTTCCTAAAGAAAAATTGCTCTTTACTATGATATGAACAAGACAGCAGAATTAATAGATATCACGTATTGACAATACTTCTAGTCTTGTTGAATATCAATGTTAAAAGTCTTCAAATTCAATAGCATCATTTAAGAACAGGTAAATTTTCAGCATGGACAAGACATGCACGTTTCGGTTACTAAACCCTCGTCAGTGATCCTCAATCTAAACAATGTAATATGCCAAATAGTGTAAACGTTATTATGTCCAAAAATGTACCGAAAGACGTTGCAGAATGGGTGGGATATGATGCTACATTACCCACTTTTTAGCAATTTCAAGAAAATTGATTAACAGAAATTTTTGAATGAGTTGAAGAAACGATCAATCGAAGTTGATCGAATTTGGCTACATGTGCCCTCGGGGACTCCTGGTCCACCAGCAGTGACACTCACCAAGTGGTACAAATGTTAAAAGTCTTCAAATTCAATAGCATCATTAAAGAACATGTAAATTTTCAGCATGGACCAGACTTGTACGTTTCGATTACTAAACCCTCGTCAGTGATCCTCAAGCTAAACAATGTAATATGCCAAATAGTGTAAACGTTATTATGTCCAAAAATGTACCGAAAGACGTTGCAGGATGGCTGGGATATGATGCTACAGGACCCACTTTTTAGAAATTTCAAGAAAATTTGTTAACAGAAATTTTTGAATGAGTTGAAGAAACGATCAACCGAAGTTGATCGAACTTGGCTACATGTGCCCTCGGGGACTCCTGGTCCACCAGCAGTGACACTCACCAAGTGGTACAAATGTTAAAAGTCTTCAAATTCAATATTATAAATGTTATTCTTTTGAATATATCCTTCATTATTTTCAGGTTTGAAGAAGCGTTACAGGAAATTCGTTCAGATGTTGTTTTGTGCTACTGGGATTCAACGTTAGATTTTCTAATGCCAGGCAGTTCCCAGAGGTTCACCGTAGCATTTTCTGCCGATCTTTTCGGTAATGGCCGAGGTAATGTAATCAATGGGGCTTTTGCGAACTGGCAGCTACCTGGAGGCGGAACTCTACGAAGAGATATTGCCGGAAACCGATTTCCCAACCCTCCTCCTAGTCTTACTAGACCTGGAATTGTCGATCTTATTGCAACAGACCCCTCAATAACTTCTCATACTCAGATTGTGCGTGGTGGTACAGGTTTTACAGACCCCGATACTGGACGAGTTCACACTTGGGAAGAGGAACACGACAATACTCATGTATGGGTGGGCGAGATCATGCAGGATGTCGTTACAGCACCAGGAGACCCTGTATTCTTTTTTCATCATACCTTCATAGATTACGTATGGGAATTATTCAGACAAAAAATCAATCCAAATGGAGACATAGACCTTCGCGAAGATTATCCAAATGTTGAGGGACCCCATGCTCCGGATGCACCTATTGGTGGATTTCCAGGAATATCAAATAGAGAAGCGTATTCTGATGAATATAGTAGAATGTACGCACCTCATCCAACTTGTAGTAACAATTGCGGTGGTTCAACACAATTCCTTTATTGTCCAGACGGTGGTACTATGGCAAATCCTAACAGAAGATGCATTTCGAGAGAAATAAACTCAGATTTGGTGCCAGCAGCGGCGGTCGCTCCCGCTGCTGCAATGCAAGCTATGGCATTTGGACCAGAAGCAACGATGGCAAGATTTGGACCTGCGGCTACAATGGGAATGTTTGGCCCAGCAGCAGCAAGGGCAGGATTTAGCCCAGCAACAACAATGGGAATGTTTGGCCCAGCAGCAACAAGGGCAGGATTTAGCCCGGCAGCAACAATGGGAATGTTTGGACTTGCAGCATCAAGGGCACTATTTGGACCAGCAGCCATGAGTCGGGACGTTCCTGCCGTTGGTTCTGCAAGAGTTTCTGTGGAGGCTACCGATACTGTTGCAGTTAGATCAGCATTGAGCGAACCGCCTCCTCCGGTTTCTGGTATCCAATTCCAATCTTCCTTTTCGGATTCAAGGATTTAAGAATCTTATGCTCTTACATGTACGACTTTGTCGTTGATGAGTTCATCTAATGATTTGAAACATATTCCAAGATCATTACGTCTTTTTTCTCCCTATGCATGTGCCAAATATATAATGCCAAATTTTATCATAAGCACAATTGCTATTCTCTAATATCAAAATAAAAAGGGATATTTTGCCAAATTCAATTTGTTTTATTTTCGAATGTGTTCCGTAACAAACAATTTCAAGTTGTTTTTCAAAATCATTTTTCACAATCCGTCAGTTGCGATTCGATATTTTTGAACTTTCTTTGAAATATGGAAGTCAATTGAAAGAAAGCGAGGGAGAAAATGTAATTATTCATTTATGAGTGATTTTTTTTCTGATTAAAAGGAGCATATTAAACAGTTTTGGTTTTTTTAATGCTACTTACTTGTATCAGTGGCGCATCCACATTTTTTTTTTATAATATTGGGTCAGTGTCGGGGGACACCCCCTGTAATCCGTCACTGCTTATGCTTCCATCAAAAAGTAGAATACTACTGAAATAAACTTTTGCACTCCAATTTTTTATTGAAAAGCAACAAGAAATATGCATTTTTGTCGAAATGTATTCTGGTTTATCGACTTTGAGTACAATGACAGTGTTGCGAAAGATTTGAGTGAGACTCATAACAATACAGGGGTCAGAAACTTGTGTCATTTTGACTTAATTTGCTTCATATACTGGTATGTCTATATACTATGACAAATATGGGTAATGACCATATCCCTATACACAGTACAAAATCGATAATTCAGAAAATCATAAACCGAAGACATACAAAATCAGGATAAAACAGGAACCAAAGCAAACAAACAAAAATCCTCCACCTCATTAAGGGAAGCGAACTCCCGATATGAAATACAAAATCAAAACAGGAAACAATATTCTCCACCACATGAAAGGACAGGAAGAGTCCGCATCTCCTGCTTACATGCAATACCCGTTTAATCCGTCACTGCTTATGCTTCCATCAAAAAGTAGAATACTATTGAAATAAACTTTTGCACTCCAATTTTTTTTATTGAAAAGCAGCAAGAAATATGCATTTTTGTCGAAATGTATTCTGGTTTATCGACTTTGAGAACAATGACAGTGTTGCGAAAGATTTGAGTGAGACTCATGACAATACAGGGGTCAGAAACTTGTGTCATTTTGACTTAATTTGCTTCATATACTGGTATGTCTATATACTATGACAAATATGGGTAATGACCATATCCCTATACACAGTACAAAATCGATAATTCAGAAAATCATAAACCGAAGACAAATCAGGATAAAACAGGAACCAAAGCAAGCAAACAAAAATCCTCCACCTCATTAAGAGAAGCGAACTCCCGATATGAAATACAAAATCAAAACAGGAAACAATATTCTCCACCACATGAAAGGACAGGAAGAGTCAGCATCTCCTGCTTACATGCAATACCCGTCGCTTCAATTCGGTAAAATTGTCACTGCCGGTAACGTCCATTTCGGAAGATACAAGAACTTCTGTGGTTGAATGATTCAAATGCTCTTAGACAGAATATCATCCACCATTCTGGACAGCGGGACATCATAGTGTATGACTAGTTCCCCGTATTGACTGTAGAACTTCTTCAGTTACGATGGAAGTCGGTCACAAACGTATCCCTGGCTAAGAAGCTTATGTGAAATACGCTTAGCTCTCAGAATAAAATATGTATATTTCGTACTTGTTCTGGCATAGCGTATCAACTGAGATATGCACAAGCCATAAGCAGGCGATGAAGGATGTTGCTACTCAGAAAAGGAAAGTTTTATTATCCTGAAATTGAAGTTGTCACGTCGACGTATTGAAGGTAACCAGCGAATTTTGGATAATTGATTGACAGCGCACCGTCTATATTATCTGTAATTAGTGAAGTTAAAGTCAGAAGCCAAGTATCTTTTCCCTTCAGAGGAGATTGAATGAATTCAGCTTCGTACGTACGAGTTAAGAATATAATGTCGGCAAGGAGTGGGGCACAATTACTTCCCATTGAAATTCCGACAATATCTAATTTAAATGTTTTTATGTTCGTCTGTGTTTGAGTGTGGGTTTGTGTGAGTGTTACAAAAAGAAGGGAGGAGATCTCCAACAAGACCCCGTTGCAGCATCAACAGTAAAACACAAAAACACCCGATGCAAAAACACAAAAGACGAGTACAGCACGAGACGGAAAAGAGACACACGACATGTAAACATCAAATACAAAAGACTACACATAAACCGACGAGACCAATGGGTAACCGGTGCCGACTTTGGACGGCCATCTGTCACGCAAGTAGCAAATGGTGTGGTTATCCTGGATTACGTGCGCACAACCCTCTTACTTCTCCAATTACCCAGAGGTCTCGAAGAACGTACAATTGTGGTGTAAAACATCCTCCGCACTGTAAGATGACATCACACAAACAAGACCGCGAAACGCAAAACGCGAAACGCGACCGCGAACCCTGTATACTGCGAAACAAAGTATCTTTGTTTCGCAGTATACAGGGAGTGATGGATTTCTTCACATAACTTTGATGCAATTCAGTTTAACATAGAATGTCAGTTTTAAAAGTTACATCTATGAATTATAAGAATTTGAAAATGAATTTGAGGATCATTGACGAGGGTTAAGTACCCAAAAATTGCATGTCTGGTCCATGCTGCAAATGTATTTGTTCTTAAATGATGTTATTGGATTCAAAGACGTTTAACATTTGTACCATTTGGTAAGATTTACTACTGGTGAACCAGGAATCCCCGAGGGCACATTTAGCAAAGGAGGGGATCTCCAACAACACCAGGTTGTAGCACCCACAGCAAAACCCCAAAACATCCAATGCAAAAACACAAAGCAGACAGGCACAAAGAGACGCGTAAGGGACAAGGAACGTCAACGCACAACACAGAAACATCAAACACAAAGGACTACACTTAAACCAACGAGACCAATGGGTAACCGGTGCCGACTTAGGACGCCCCTCTGCCACGGAAATAACAGAAGGTATGGTTATCCTGGATTACGTGCTCACAACCCTCCCACTTTTCCGATTACCCAGAGGTCTCGAAGAACGTACAATTGTGGTGTAAAACAACCTCCTCACTGTCAGATGACCACACACAAACAAGACAGCAAAACGCAGGGGCCCAAGCAACACAGATTAATAATGTAAATGGATATAAAAAGAGGGCGTACGCAATACAATCCGTGCTCTGCCGCCTCGAGCTCATGTATGTTATCACCCGAGGAGTCCGACTGACATTCAGAGAGGACAGGTGGTCGGGGCCCTGTCTTCTCTAAAGAGGTTTGGACAGGGCCCGTCATGGAGTCCCGTCGTCACAGTCAGTCAGAGTGCAAGTTTTAAGAATGCGCTTGTACAAGACTGTAGATTGGTCAAGTACCAAGCCTAGTGTCCGTCTGGTGACATTAGGATCATACCCACGGTATAAAAGGCGTTTGATGATTCTGACGCATTTTCGATAGTGATGTTGTCTATCTTTGATCCTTCTTATCTTGTTAATAATGTCACCATAAAATGCAGGTTGTGAAATACCCAAAGTTATATACTCTGTTGCCTGTATTGGTCCGAATTTCAGAAGAAGTTGACAATTATTTTTGTAAAATTTCCAGAAAGTCTTTACTAGTTTGTGAAAGGGAAAACCTTGTCCTAAAATTTTCTTGGTAATTTTTAAATTTCTACTATCAGTTGATCGTTTCTTCAGTGCATTTTAAAAAATTATGTTATCAATACTTCTTGAAATTCTTAAACGTGGGTCCTGTAGCATCATATCCCACCCATCGTGCTACGTCTTTCGCTACATTTTTTGACATAGATATCTTTCACACTCTTTGGCCATATTACATTGTTTAGTTTTAGGATCACTGACGAGGGTTGAGTACCCGAGCCGTGCATGTCTGGTCCATGCTGCAAATTTATCTGTTCTTAAATGATGATATTGAATTTGAAGACGTTTAACATTTGACAAAAAAAAAATAGAGATAAAAAAGGCATTAACTCGTGGACGAGAAGACTTATTTCGCCTCTAGGTTTCTTAAATCCAAAAGTTACTTCCTTAACTGATTCACTTCTTTAATAGCTTGATAAAGCTACAGAAATGAAAATTATATTGTAATGAATCTGCCTGGTATAAACTACTATGTGATAGCTTGCCTCATGGTATCAATTATATATACAATTTAATGGAGAATATATAAAATCTGTGTATGATAAGATTCAAAACCCCTTTTAGAAAGATGTTTAAAATGATGTTTACTTGATCACAGAAATTACAGAGAAAGAGGAAAACATTTTTTCACAACCTTTATGGTTTAATGACAGGATAAAAATAGATAAAAAAAAATATTTATGTATCACAAATTGGATTAAAGGGGATTATATTATGTTGGCAATGTAATAAATGAAAATGAACAATTTTTCTCATACACAGATTTCTGTAATAAGTTCAATTTGAAGTCAGTCTTTACACTTCATTTTGCAATTATATAAATATTGTAAAACAACTTGTTGATAGGTCATCAGAAACATTTGTATATATTTTACCACATAGATCAGAGTTAACAAGAACCTTTATGAAAAATAAGAAAGGGGTTTAATTTTTTTATCAATCTATACTACTAAACAAATAGTGTTTTTTTTCTAGCCAGTTCAACGCTGAATCGACAAGAGTTAATTTTAGTGTATGAGATACACAGAAGCTAACCAATTTCTAAATCTCTTATCATTTGTGCTATAATTTCATCATACATATCTTTTAAATGCCAGTAGCACATGTAGCTTGTATTATTACATGAACAAGTGGAGTGAAAATGTGAGTGTGTGAAGTGTCTTTGTCTATGTTGCCAAAAAAAAAACCCTCACATTATTTTCTCAGTGACAAACATGGATAATGACCATATCCCAATTCATAGTACAAAATCGATAATTCAAAAAATCATATATAAACCGAAGGCATACCAAATCAGGATAAAACAAGAACCAAAGCCAACAAAGGAAACCCTACACCATATGAAAAGAAGCGAACTTCCGATATGGGAATAAGACCAGGTGCCCAGGAAGAGTCAGGATCTCCTGCTTGCATGCAACACCCGTCACTTCAATTCGGTAGAATTATCACATCGGCTTACTTCCATTTCCGAAGATACAAGTATATTCGGTGGTTGGATGGTTCAAATTGTCTAAGACAGAATATATCATCCACCATTCTGGAGAGTGGGAAATCATAATGTATGACGAGTTCCCCATATCGACCGTAGAATTTCTTCAGTGACGATGTTAGTCGGTCACAAACGTATCCCTGACTGAGAAGCTTATCTGAAAGACGCCTAGCTCTCAGAACAAAATCTGAATATTTGGTACTTGCACTGGCATACCGTATCAACTGAGATATGAACACGCCATAAGCAGGCGATGAAGAGATGTTGCTACTCAGAAAAGGAAAGTTTGTGATGGTGAAATTGAAGTCGTCATGTTTGTCATAGAGTGAGGTATTCATAAAAGCTTTTAATTTATAGTTTATTTTATGTGAATGAATATGAGAAAAAAATATACAATATTATAATAGTAACTGTTGGAAAAAAATCTTGTAGAGTGAAATAACACAGTGGGTATTCTCGCAACGCAGAACATTCGTTTTTTTCTATAATTTCTTTTAATTTAGAGTATTAATCACAAACATAGGTTAATCAAAGATTACATAGCTCGCCCATACAGGTTTTTGTCAGAAACCAGGTTAAAGTTTTTGAAAAGTAGGTCAAGGTCCAAGGTCAAGGTAAGTAGGTCAAAGGTCATGGTCTCAAATGAAAAGTCTCGTCACAAGGTATCTACATGTGAAATATCAAAGCCCTACCTCTTATAGTTCAGGAGATATAGCCCAGGTTAAAGTTTTGTCTACGGACGACGACGACGACGCCAACGACGCCGAGGGTATGGCATTAGCTCTCCGGACTTTTTCGTCCCGGCGAGCTAAAAAGGGGTATGTGATACAGTGTAAGGATACCTTTGCAATGAGTTTTATCCAAAATAAGAGAAAAAATGTCTTTTTATAAAGCTGTAAAACGATCGGCATGATTCATGTAGATGAAAGTGAAAGTAGAACGCCGATCGTGTTTTTGCGTACTAAAAAGCTAATATTCCCCTTTCATTATAGGCTAGCTATGACATTTTCACACAGCATCACATTCTCGTTTTTCTTAAAAATGATCTACATTGCACAAAAATATAGATAACCACCGTGAATAAGTCTGTGTTTATATCCTGACTGTCGGGAAACAGACATCTATAAACAGTCTACTCTCGATAACTCGAACTTCAAGGGACCATCAGAAATAGTTCGACTTATCAGGAGTTCGACTTATTGAGTACATGATCAGCAATCTATTTTTCGAAAGACTTATTTCTCTTTCTCGGTTACCGTTCACAAACTTTTGTGTTGTCCAATTTTAGTGACCAATCTAGATTTAATGTTTGTAATAACGACTCCATGGGAAGAAAATATCAATTATCCATCTTCTGATTTCTTATAAGGAATTGGTTTTTGTTTAAGAATTGAAATAAATTTGTGGTTCGAGTTATTGAGGTAAATTTTCAATGTAAAATGAATTATGGGACTTAACAATTAGTTCGACTTAAGGATAAGTTCGAGTTATCGGAATTCGAGTTATCAGGAGTAAAAATGCATAGAAACCAATGAAAGAGAATCGGGACTTTAAAAACAGTTCGAGATAAGCGGAAATTCGAGTTAACCGAGTTTGAGTAATCGAGAGTAAACTGTATATGCTTCGTGTTTATTGAAAATTGCATGCGGTAGCAAGTAAATTACGTCGTAAAAGGTCACAGAGAATTGTATATAGAAGGTCACAGAGGTTTATATATACAAGAAAACGCATGTATTCCAATCATATATAGAACTTCTTATCTAATAAGTGTAGAAGTTATTTTGAAGTCTCTACATGAATGAGAAGTTGGTTTGGCGCTAGCTATCCATGTTCTCATTCATATAAAAACTTCAAAACATTAGATGACAACTAGCCCGACAGGGTAAGACGCTTGTTTAGCATGAGAAAGGTTCCGAGTTCGAGCCGAATTGCCAACAATATACTGTTCGGCTTTTCGTAAGGTTGAAGACGCGGGTTACTCACCGATTCTTAACAAATATAACGATCGATTTGAGAACCTTTGGTTGGCATCTAATAATATCCATTAGGCCTATATCTGTCTAATTCGTAACCACTCAAAAGACAGAAAAATAATTTTAAAAACTTCTTTTTCTACAATTCAATATCTCTCACTAACAGGATTTCTATGTCAACGAAAGATAACTCAGATACTACTAAATATTTTTCTTTTTTTATTTTTGAATATACTAGAAGTATTTGCATAAAGGCAATCTGTCTAATATGAGTAATGAATTCTGAAACAATAAATGAACAAAATAATTACACTATAGAGTAGGAATCCTCGATTTTTTGTGAAGAAATATGTATTTCTTAAAGGAAATTTAATCACTTTTTCCATTATTATAACAAGTAGTACTAAAACCACTGCTTATAGATACCCTTTCAAATTCAAAATGAGAAAATGAATGTGATCATTTTCGACAATTTTCTCTTACTTTATTCTAGATTGGTAATGAATTAAACTGTAGAGAGCCCCTCAATTTTTTAAAAATTTATTTTATTTATTTATTTATTTATTTATTTATTTATTTATTTATTTATTTATTTATTTATTCCTTTATTTTTCCAAACGTGACTTTATTGTTGTTTACTTATTTATTTATTCATTTGTCTATTTATTTGTTTGTCTATTTATTTATTTTGGGGGGTGTCTTTAACTTTTCTTGAACAAAAAAAAAGAATATCTTCATATGAAAATATATAAAGCCCTCGTATCGTATACTAGTACATGTATATTGGTATCTGTGAACAGATGCATTTCACTTTAACAGGTACATGTTATCTCTATAAACAGATAAAACATGAGGTCGTTTCCACTTGAATTTTTCTCAATAAAGGAGCAGCAGATGTCCATATTTGTTTGAGGTTTAATTTCCATACGGTCGCGTGCCATTGAAATAAGAGCAATAATGGCCGCGCGCGCCCAGCATGAACGGCGGTGTAGGAATAAGGCGTGAATCTACAATGTACCTAACTTGATCGGGTAAGGGAGGGATGTTCCATTTTACGGAAAGATGGTTGATAATGTAAATTTGTTTATAAGGACATTTCAACATTACTTGAATTAAAGAGATCCTTGAATGAGAATAAATGTTTTTCAAGGGCAAGGGATTGGGTCATTGGTCGTTCACTTGTAAGGTTAAGGGCCAGGACCCCCCCCCCCCCCTTTCCCTCTTTAGAATTTTGCAATAATGCTGGATTTTTCCTGTTTTTACGTAATATTTTTCTTCAAAATCATATTCTCGATCCATTTTAACGTAAAACACCCTCTTCTTGTAGAAAATGTCCGGATCTGCCCACGATACTTCCATGCGGGTTTTGACCGACAGGTAATCCCAGAATGATAACGTCAGGACTTCTCTCAGTTTTCGTTCGCTTCTCGGTTTAATTATCAAAGATCGTCCATTATTCCGATGTGTGATTAAGCCTTTCTTTTAATTACGACGAAAGTTGACGTTTCATTAAAACATTAATTCTCATTCGTCGATTATAACCACGTGATTGATAGTCTTGAAAGAGGAAGAAACGTAGAAATGAATGCACGTGCGTAAACGGCAATATCTCACTAACGATAGCATAAATGTTTCTTCAATAAAAAAAATTGCAGAAGGCAATCCCGTTTTCTGATATAAAACATGGACGTTAATATAAATTGACCGTGCCTAGGACTTAAATAAAAATACTATGTTTTCTTTTTAATTAAATCAGTTGTTTGGGGTCCGTCGATGTTCAATTTTGTGCTCTATTGTGAGTACTGTTGAGATTGTCGTCAGGATCTTCTTTATCTCCTTTGTATATTAAATACAAGGCCTTATTAACAAGAATAAAGCTTCGAACATTGAAACTGAAAAACGCAGGGGGGGGGGGGAATCAATTATGAAAATATTAGAAATTCGGAAACAATTCAGCAGAGATGATAAGAAACAGGCAAAACTTAAAAACCTGAAATTAACAAGCCAATAAATCCACGTGAATAGTAGTATACTATCAAAAGCACAAAGTTTCTAGGAAGAGGAAGCATCTGCGGCTTGCATGTCACTGACGTCATCAGCTCGAAAATACAAGTTCAGATAGAATCCCAAATATTGTATACCCTATGTATAAAAGAAGGTCTCCGACTTGCTACAATAGATTGGTCTTGGTTTCTTGATAACCAATTAATTACATAGTTATACATGAGTCACTTCAGGAAATGGTCCATGTGACCCTTTCATTTCCCGATGCATCCTTAAACCGGAAATCGTAAACTGGTAACTACATGTATAATAAAATCCTGGAAATATTCCGTCTCAATGGTTTCCGACTGTATTACAGAATGGCTGTGGGGTTACAACTATTGACTCCAGAATTATAAAAAGCAAAGTATGACGAACTCAAGTCTCAAGAGTTACTAGTAACAATGGGACATAGCCATGAAAAAAAATGACCATCTTATAGATTTTTTTTCCAGACCAAGTAACTTTTTTACTATTTGTGATTAATAATCATCTCTTCCGAAATTATGTTTAAAGAACAAATAAACATCGGCAAGAACATAAAAAGGGAGGTATATGACATTTTCGCACCGTCCCGCAGCGACGTTTGGTTGTTCTGAGACTTGGAGTCACAACCTAGCTTTCCGAAAGGTACGGAGACTTTGAGAACATCCCAAATGACAGACTAACACTGGACAGTATTTCAAGAGTTAAAGAAGATCCTGACAATAATCTCAACAGCACTCACAATAGAGCACAAAATTGAGCATCGACGGACCCCTAGCAAGCTAGAGGTGGGACTAGGTGCCCGGGAGGAGTAAGCATCCCCTGTTGGCTAGCCGCATCCGCCGTCGATGATCACGCATAAAAATGAAACAATATATAAAATACATGCACTGTCTTAGGCTAAATCTATATAGAAAGTGCTATGGCGGCAATGTCAGGGCATGCGAGGTGAGGAAGGGGGGAGGGGGAAAGTAACAATAAAAAATTTGAGATGGCAAAATGTTACGCTGGACAGAATTGAATGTGCGAGGAGTGTATCTCTGGTGCAATGCTTCTCTCGTCTTGTAGTCAACGCAAATTCTCTTTTATTTTCATACAGCTACAGTTTCTTCTCATTAAAATTTAATAATTCTAACTGATATTTCTACCTTCTTCCTTTAATAGAGAGCAGAAAATCTATTGTGAACCTACTTGAAATGATAATAATAAACTCTACTTGTATTGTAGTGGTTTTCCGGGGGTACTAATGTGAAACAGAAAGAATAAAAATGCACTTAAAACCATCATTGTTACGATATGCTTCAACTATTATGAGTATAACACCACTTTAATAATTGATCGTTCCTAAAAAATAAAATAAAAAACAAATGTCCCATGCCATGCAAGGTCTGAGCCGGGTCGTAAAGTAACGTACTTGAGGTCGGGGACCATCTAAGAATAGACATCATCTGGCGAATACACAATTTATACACTTAAATGAGATTTTGTGTAATCTACGAAAACGAAATCAAATGACAGCTAGCATTATTTAGATATCTTGACAGAGTCTGAGAAAAACAGACCGAATGTTTCATTTTATTTGATTTCATTAAATCAATTTCATACAATTTGTAAAGGTATGTTATTGAAAAGTTTAGGCCCTATCTTTCCTCAAACATTATATAACCACTCATTCAATAAGCTGAATGTGTAATAATTATTCTACTCGTAACAACGATACCATCTGACGAAGCCGTTGTTGAAATTGTTGATTTTTCATTTTATGTTACAACACCGAGCTCGAACTTTCAATTTTTTTTCAAAATAAATCTAAACATTACGGAATTAATGAACCGATAAATAACTCTTCAACCGACTTTAATTCCCTACCTCCATCTAGCTTAAATGTCAATATATAAGGTCGCTAAACCTTAAGAAGTATAAATATCAGTGAAGAGTCGACAAATATCACACAACATTGTAACAGCTGTTGAAATCAATAGAAGCCTCGTGGTTTTTTCCCGCGGTTAAGGTTTTACAAATTTGTGGGTAACCATAAGTTTTAAAAGGGAATCTAACGATGGTATAATACATGAATCCAGATTTTGTTTTGGTCCAGAATGCTACTCTATGGTATCAGAGCAAAAACTGCGCATGACAGGAGCTCATATGAGAAGGATTTGAAATGGTGTAATAATCCGGATTAACTGGCAGTGGACACAACCCTCCAACTTCACAGGAAAGTCAGATGTTAAGACGAGTAAACTTACAAAACTACATGGAATGAAAGAAAATAAGCGTCCAACTCTTCTGTCAGAAAATAAACTATTAATCAGAGAGGATCCCAAATAGAATTCGGTCCATCAAACATGCACGTTGCCAACAACCCTCCCCCCCCCCTCTTTCCCTGCCCATCCCCATCCCCGCACAGTCAAGACAGACCGGAACATGCTTCCAAATATATGTACATACAAAATTCATACAAAAAATAAGAATAAAATTGGTAGCAATTGAAAATCAGTCGAGTAATTCCTTCATTATGTTCTCTAAAATCGTCATTCTATGAATGATGTAAAGGCATTCTGAAAGCGCCCTCTTATACGTTGTTAATTTTTTGTTCGTTCAATTTTACTAACAGAGAGCAAATAAAACGCCTACCAGAACAATGAATTATCCAATACATCTCAAACAATGAACGAAAAACAAACAGAACTAATTAAATACCCATTCTAAGATTAAAGCATTTCAGCGATCGGTACATAAAAAACTGAACAATTATAAAATTTACTCTCTATTTTCTTCAGTCTAAACTTCTGAGAAGTAAATGTAGGGGATTTTATTTTTTTGCCAATATTAGGTGAAAAATAGTACAGAAAAAGATTATTTGAATTCGCCGATCGCTGCGGCGTATGGCGCTAAAATGTACGGCTCGATTTCCCGCGATCAATGGGTAATCATTGTTGGTAACATGTTGAGCAACAAATAAAACAGAGAAATAAGATTTTTTTTTTCTCCTCGTTTTATGTTTTGTCCCGTGCTGAATCGGACCTACCGGATTAAGGTCAGGCTTCACCGGAATGATTCATTTTTCTTTCTACACAACTTGCGTTATATACATTTACAGTGTGAGATTTGAATTCGGAAGAGGATATTTTCGCTTTTAAGGTATGGAATTGTTTTAATATTATTTCATTAAGGTGATTTGATTAAATGTATCTTTTAAAAAGTTAAGAAAAATCGAACAATGGGACGTATGAGGCATATTAAATTACTTTACTCTTTTAATATAAACAATATTTAGTCGTATAATGTTCTTTTCTTCTAATTTTTTAAAATCATACTCTAACTCCTCCCTATTCCTATTTAAAAAAAAACAGACAAACAAACTGGCATCCATGTATCTTGTAAGAGATTTTTCGGTGGCAAATACATTTCCGTTAAAATTAGACAATAATTACTCAATCTAAATGTAAAAACAAACATCTGCAGAGATATAAAATTATTTCCCATATTTGATTCAACCATCATTGCTATCTTCTAAATCGAATTAGGCCATGTTCGAATTAAAATGTTTGCCATGGGCCATTGGCATGGATGTTCAATTCAGTCCTTATGCCTTTCATGTAAAGGAATTGGGTCCTGTGTCTTAGAAGTCCTTTGTTACTGCAAAATAGATTATTCCCTTTAGTTTTTGAGTTTTTGATGTAATTCATTTTAATTTGATTGGACTGAAATCGTTTTGCAGTAGCATAGCATTAATCGAGTGCTTTCATCTTCAAATCTGGTAGAACTTGTTACATTAATCCAAAAAACATATCCCTATCTATTCTGATGTAATTTCGTTGATGAATGGAAACGATCCGACATTGCGTGGTACTAATCTTTGACGATTAATTTAGCTCATCGATCCCGATTGGGGAAAATAAAAAAAAATGAAATTGTACACCTTGCAATGTATTTTCAGCAAAGTATATTTATGCAAACTCTGCAGGATTGATTCGTCCTCTCATCATAGTAATCTGTAAATTAAAAGATTAAAATAAATCATATAATTTCCTTAATTGATGCATGGTGTCCATGCAATGTGCATTGAACAAATAGTGCATTCGATATCTATATTATGTAAAGTATTCGGATCATTGACGTATGGATATTATACTCAGATATAATGAACGTTTCCATAACTTAATGCATGGCCATTATAACGTAAGCTGCAAATCCATGTCCACCTACATGTAGTAATAGAGCCTCGTCAATTTTGCACAAAAAATCCAAAATGTGCATGTCTAGCATGTCTAGTACACCCCCATGGATCTGATCAATGCTCAAGTAAGCTATTGTCATACTAATCCGTCCGGCGTCTCTCTGGCGTCAGTCTGTTTGTCGTCCACAAACTTTATCGATTTCTCTGCAACCGCTGCGCAGAATTTCATGAAACCTGTGTGAGTGTGAGTGTGTTTTTTTTTCTGCTGCAAAGAATGTCATGAAGCCCTATAGGAATCCGTATTAAATTCAAAGTTATTTACATGTACCATGTTTGTGTTTTTCGATTCGGACTTCCACATATCCCTTCGTCCCGACAGATACGGTTAGAAAGGAGGAGATCCCCAAAACGATTTTTCTGTGGCATGTATACATTCAGCAAAACACCGGAACATACTAATGCGAAAAAACAGAGTAGCGAAGCAAAATACAAATCAATGAGACCCATGGGCAAACGGTGCCGACTCAGGACGGCCATCTGCCACGCCCGTTACAAATGGTGTAGCAATCCGGACAACATGCGCACAACCCTACGATCCGTCCAGTTTCCCAACTGTAGCGAGGAATGTACAATTATTGTGTACTACAGACATGCACACATCGCAAGATGACGACACAATGTCAGGGTCCCAAGCAACAAATAAACGAATATGTGAGTGGATATAAAAGCCATTTATAAAAGTCGTGCTCTGAAGGCTTGAGCGAGCCAATTCATGCAATCACCCGAGGAGCCCGACCAACTTTCAGAGAGAACTTGAAGATATAGATATGCAGTGATCTTCAAAACTCCCTTTTCTCAGATCAGCAGATGTGCCCACTGCCCCAGAGAGAAAATGTTCGTTTTCCTTTCTGGATTGTCCCAAAATCTGCATAAAATTGCTTTTACTTTAATTATAACGATTCAATTCAAAGTAATTCATATGGGACAAATACACGTACATTTACCGTATCAAATGTCCTTTGTATGATGATAAAATGTCGTAATGTACATCATATCATCTGACTAATTACTTATTCACAGGTAAATCAAGGTAATTTTGAAAACAAGGACAGATGTTCAATGTCTCTGGGGATTTGGCAAATTTCATTACATCAAATCACGCTTGAATTATTTCTCAATGCAATTTCAATTTAGCGACAAACGAGGAAAGCCGTTGATTGATGGTCTGCAGGCGGGGGCATTAAATTCCGCGAACAATTCAAACGGATTTGATAACCACGCTCATATTGTCATCATTTTCCCAGGCGCCATATTTTTGGGAGCCATAATATTTCACACAACGAACCCGGAATACATCTCCGGAATCTGCTTTTCCATTTACACTTTGTTCGTTACAATTTGAGTACCATGTCCGGTGCGTAGAAAAGCTGTAAAATTGTCACCATGCGTATTTATTTTTAGGTTCCAGGGCGACCAAATTGTAGGAATAATCGGATTTAAATGAAAATTGGTCGTTGTATAGTTGCATCCAACTGATAATTAGCACCTGGTTTGTAAAAGCTTAATGCAACGGTAATGAAAAAATCACAAGTAAAACTTATGGCGGAAAAGTCGCGCCGATAGGGAAAGGAGATATTGGCTGACTTGGGAAGGAGATCTCCAACAAGACTTAGTGGAAGCACCAACAGCAAAACACCCCGAAACGCCTCTTAGCAAAAACACAGAGTAGCAACGCACAGCAAGGGACACAAACGGGACAAGGAACACCAAATACGACATCAAAACCTACAAGACCCATGGGCAATCGGTGCCGACTTTTGAGTGCGTTGACACTTGTACTCACTTTACATCTGACTTGTCACTTGCTTTCTCAGTTTGCGATATTTCTGTTCTTGGTTATTGCCAATATTGGAAAACAAGGTCAAAATGATATGTAATAACCGGAAAGTTAGGGTGAAATACTTATAATAATGTAAAACATTTTCTGCTCGATTTAATTTCCGGAAAATTGTTTACACCTTCATTAAGTATTAAGTGCCAGATCATAAGTTATTATTCTACATCGATTCATTGCCATGTTTGGAGATTAACTTTCGTGATAAGCTTTAGTGTATTGCACTTTGTCTCTTTAACGTCATCGCTGAATAGGCGGATCAAGAATTTTTTTAAGGGAGGTTCCTATCTAGTCGTCATGGAAATTCCAACCTATAATTTTGAAGAAAATCGTCAGTAAAAATTGGAAAAATAAGGATTTTGTTGTAATATCCAGGGAGGTTGCTGACCCCCCCCCCCCCCCCCTCCCCTGTAAATCCCCCTCTAGATTTGCAACTGCGCTGTAGGATCTTTCCTGGATCCGCCCAGTTCCTTGATTTTAAATACAGGAAATTAAAAACCTGTAAAGGGGCGGATCCAAGAATAAAGTATTGGGGAGCGCACATTTCTACATTTATTTCTTAAAAGATTCAAGATGTGGTAGGTACAGGGCAGGTTAGATCCGAAGACGGGAGGGGCGTATAGGGAGCAAAGTCTATGGACGAAAAATTATTTCTATTATATAAAACAAAAGAAAATGCTTGGAACCTACTTTTTTCATGTCAGTAGTAGCTAAAGAATAAAAATTTGCATTGATTCTCTCTATTTGTCAATTTTTGGGATAGTGCCTTCCATGCCCCCTCCCCCCCCCCCCCTTCTCCATTAAATTCACCGATGAATCTCGACAGAAATTATGCAAATTAGAAATAGTAAAATCTATTGAAAAACAATCGATTGAGTATCAACAGTTACTGTATTTATTTTCGTCTCGTAATTCAAAATCACAAGGAGCGAAAAATAAAGAGGGAGGGTCAAGGATGGATTCCAATGACCATCCCTAGCTCCGCCACTGCAATAATTACTAACTAATTTCTTTATTGGAAAATCAAGGTGTTTGGCGGGACAGTCCTACGTTAACCATAACTATAATATACAACCCGGATCGGAGTGCGGCAGCACGGATGCGTTTGGGACAGGTGTTGAATTCTCAAATTGTGTGATTTATTTATAGAATTCTCTTTTTAAAAGTAAAATTGAACAGTTCAGTGAGCCGTTTAAAAGCTAACATGTGACGCATACAAACAAGCTGACTTTTGACATAAAAAGGTTCTTTACAATAATACCTGCATTGGAAAAATCGGTATAGCTGGAAAATGTATTATGCATGTTACAAAAACGGGTAAGATTTTATTGAAATTCATTTTTTGTAACTGCTTTTAATTGATATATAATGTCTCATTTAAAGTATTTCATTCTGTGTAAATTTGATATAAACATTCAATTTAGTTATGCACAAAAATGAAATGCATCGGCGAAGGTGAAAAGTGGGGTAGGGGGTATCCCTATGAGCTATATACTCATTATACTTAAGGCAGATGTAGTATATGACCATTATTACCAGAGAATCTAAGTTATGATTTCTCATATACAATACTCTAGCCAAAAACAAAAAAACAAACAAACAAAAACATGAGAGATATGGATTGTCAACCTAAAAAATTCATCACTTTCTCCGCGGACACCCCCTCCCAACCCCTTTAAATCTAAAGGACGTTCCGATTCCCAAAATCATTACAAATGGATCGCAGATGAGGAAAACCAAGTTTAATTCAAATAGAAATATCGTGAACAGTATTTTACATGTTCCCATTTTATGAATTATTATACATGTACTGAGACTTGTCATTCAATATTACTTGTACAGGGAAACAGCTGTCGTGCGTATAATAAAGATAACTTTATGAACTGTGAACATGGAGTATAGATCAAGCTTTCTTTACAATGTAATCAATAATAATGTTTCCCGTGATCATTGAAGTTTGAATAATTTTAAAACATCGATACACATGTATATCGATGTGATGGAAGTCGTGGTATATATATAGTAGTTTTACATACGTTTGTCTGTCTATACGTCCATCTATCATTCCGTCCATCCGTCTGTCTCTGTCTGTTCCTGTCCGTCTAGATGTCTATCTGTATATCTGTCTATATACAGTGTATAAATTTGTCCTGCTATCGACTCTGTCTATCAGTCTGTCTGTCTGATTATCTGTTCGTCGTCTCTCTATATCTATCAATATTAATATCATATATGACACGTCAGACACTCTCAAATCGCTCGACTTTTATTCTCTGATGGCTTTTAGTCTCTCTCTCTCTCTCTCTCTCTCTCTCTCTCTCTCTCTCAATACAATTGACCAGGGTTCATAGTTTAAACGCTTTAATGTCGTCGAAAGTGTAATTTCATACATGATTGGTCAATTTGAAGAAAGTCATAATGAAGGGCCAATTAGATGATACAACACATCAACGAATGCCCTGAAGGCAACTAATCACAACGAGTTTCTTATTTATTTATGGATACCTATTTTGTCGCGTTGATTACTAGGTCTAAGGACATTTGTGACCTGTTCTGTGATTGGTCAGTCTCAAAAGACGATTATAACGCGGGAAATGGGCCTAATCACACGTCTGAAAGCTGTGTAAAATGAAATTCAAAATTTTGATAGGATTTCTTTTTGAATTTCTATCACAAGCTATAAAACTACATCTTTGTTACAATTTCCATTTCCCATAAACAAAATAGATAATCGCACGAGTCCCCGCATTTCACGTTTCTAATGCATGTATGGGACAAAAAAAAATGAAAGGGGGAACTCGAAGGCACAGAGGAGAGAAAGGAGCAGGAGTGTAAAGATCGGGAAGCATGGTGTATCCAGAAACATATGTAATTCCAAATGTCTAACTCTGGAACACTCTCTTTTCAGCATTTATTCACCGTCTGCATCAAAGTAACACATGAAAAGCAACAACAACATAATGTTGTCACTGATATGAGAAATATTTCGGCTTGTGTAATTTTCAAGGCTTCCAAATAAGTATTTCATTCGACATTGAAGAACAATTCAAAACTTAGACCGAGAATAGGCCAAAATTCTATTCTTGAGTTGGTATACCAACATTGGTCTGTTCTCGGTCTATTCAAAACTAAGAAGAACTGTTATTCTTATCGATCTGAAATTTTCTTAGCGTCCAGTCGTGCCTAATATCAAAGGATATCAAAAATTATTTGAACAAAATAATGCTAATAACTAGTGCAGAGAATGGGAAATGTTATGTAAACAATTATCTGTTATTTTGGCCCCAATCTAGAATTGTAAAGACCGATAACTCTTGAACCTTGCCATTTCATATTGAGTACTTCCGCTTTAATCTTCCGCCTGTCCTCCATCCCCCTTAATCCCTCCTCAATCTTGGGGGATTATACCCTCCCGTCGCATTGTTGAACTTCTACCTGAGGCATTACAAGATAATTCAGGCATAAAACTATTAGAGCAGATTAGACACCTAGCGAGGAAGGTGTGAGCTACTCAAGGGAGATAAATCTAGGCGGTGACCGCCCGATGGGGGAGTATTACTAATAAAGTGTTGTAAAATAAAATCTTTAAATAATAACGAAAAATAATTTCAGTTTTAATAGTAGCAAATGAAATTACCACAACTAATTTTTTCTGCTGGCGCACTGGCGCTGTCGAGCTCCCTTCTGAAATTGGTTTTTAGGTAACAGTTGGGATGAAGTAGTACAGTAGCACAAAAAACCCCCATAATTTAGAGGTGTAAAAAGCTGATCAAACACTCTTGTTATAAGACAGTTCAGTAATTTTGTCAGTCTGCATAATAAAAAAAAAACAACTACAAGTTTGGGCTGTCTAAAAGAATTTTTTCAGACATTTGCCGACACTTTTTGACATCTCCGAGAATATCTCACGCTCCAAGTCGTTCTCGTGTCGTTGACGCCTGCGCGACCTCGGGGATTCTAAGCACCGAAAACACGCAAAAGAACGGAATCACAACGAAATCCAACAAAGGATGACAAAGAACCAATATTTGATGTTGATCATCAATTATTAAGACTCAACTATAGCCGTTTGTCCCTATAGATTCTTGATAATCTACTTAACTTCGTCGTCAGTAAGACACAATTTGGCTATTGGAACTTCTGATACCCAGACACGTGTGTGTGCTTTATACCAAAATTTGTTCTCCTTAGAAAATCGTTTCGATATATTCAAAGATTTTCTTTGCTCTTGTGCTTTATGAATAATGATACGCACAGTCTTTCTTCATTTTTCGTTGCGTTTCTTTCGTAATAGAATCTTTAAAAACCACTCAATCTTTCAAAAATATCTAACCACTCATTGCAGGTAGCGCTACTGAATTTCGAGGGGTTTTTTTTTTGGTGGGGAGGGGGGGTTAAATAGAGTGATTAATATCCGAAACATTTCTAATGTATATACCTGTTTCTATTGGAATTTGAACAAAGTTGGGAGGGGGTATTCGTCTTCCATTTCATCTCTCTTAAGCAAAATCATCGGAGGTGTTAGGGGCTTATCTCAACCCGAAAGCCATTCTTCAATATTGAGAGACTTCCTCTCGTGTTAACACTGTGTAAACGCCTTGTCAATGATAGTAAGCTGATTAAGTACATTAAGTCGTTATATACTTACTTAAGGTAAATACCTATATTGATGCGAGCGCCCTCTTTGATGATGTAATTGCATGATCTTGAATATTGAACTCGATAAAATAAAGCCATATGTTGTCGTCAAATCAGATGACCATTGTGATCTTTAACCTGCGTCTCTACAGGAGTTATCTTATTAATTAGATCGATCATGCAATACTAAATAACACATAGAACTATTCATTATATATGATCTAAAATCTGGCGCGATTTCGTCACATTGAATTTGATTTTTGATTCTATTATAGAATTTTATTCAAGACTGTTGACAGACTCTTTCTCTACGTGAAGGTAATCAACCTCACGAAGAGAAGATGACGAATAGATGAAAATAAATGGATAGACTGAAATATTTTTGCAAAGCCTTAAAACTCGATCATTTTTGGTTTTTGATAGAGATTCACAGTAATAAATTAAAACCTTGAAGGAAAACTCTTTACATTTGTACATTAAGTGTCATAAATAAAGCGAAACAAAAAATCATTGTATTTTTAACCGATCCACTCTAGATTATACATGTACGTATCGGTCAGAGACCACTAAAAGGCCGGTGCTGATTGGAGCAAAACCTGTAGGGTGAGGGGGCCTGTTATTTTAAATGTGACAGAAGATGTGATTGGCTATCAATTATGTTTTCTTTTGGTATATTGTTTGAATATGATATATATAAGTAAAAAATAAGTGCAATTAAAATGTCGATACCCGGATTTTTTCCCTAGCTCCCGATCCACTAAAGGGGACGGGCGCGGGAAAATTTGAAAATTCTCTGCGGGGTACCTTGTGACGCAAATAGCGCGAAAAAGAGCAGGTCATGCTATATTTTTCAGTTTAGTTTCGTATAAAGCTTGAATCAATGAACAAATCGGTATATAACATGCATGGCCAGCAATATTAGTATAGACGTTATAAGGCATGTCGTTAACATTACGGCCTATGGAAAATGATTTGGTTGTCTCTGACCTTATCTAGAACAAAATCGGAAAAAACAATAGAATGAACGGGAAAGAGAGAGAGACGATTCCGGACAAGATAAAATCCGGTAATTTGTTCATTCAATTAAAAATTGAAATAAAGTTAGAGATAGGGACCAACCCGTGTTTATTGGTCTGTTGAAAGGGTTGTTCCCGAAATAGTGCGAATTTTCACGAGGTATTTGGAGGAACATATCGATTTGCTTAATGTATCCTGAAGCGGGGTGGCAATTACGAAATCGTCAACAATACGATGTTATCCGTAAGAGGATATGTAATAACCACTTTATTTATCTTTCCTATCTGTAAGACGCGATAAATCTTCTTTATTTGTGTCTGTTTATCTTTAATCTGTTTATTTTTGCAGGTGATGGGCTAAATTCTATGGAAAAATTAGTCCCGGACTTATTGGACCGTTTTTCTTAAATCAACAATGACGGGGATAGATGAAGAACGGACTTCAATAGAATTCCATCACAGTTTCGTGTGAAAATTTGATGGATTCAGAATCTGGGTATTTTAGAGAAGACTTAATTAGACTTGCAAGGATAAAATACATTTTTTAACCACTGCGTGACTTGAGTGTGACCTTGACATTGGTGAGACTTTGTGATCTTGAAGGTGATAAACTTTTTGACCTTGCATCGGATAAGTTTTGTGAACTTGGACTTTTACGATAGCATATCAGCTCAAACAGACTAGGAGGTAAGTGCATATTTCATATTTATTATAGATTATCTTCTGAAGCCCAAGATCAGGATTCATGGAAATGTATAGAAAATACGGGATAAACAGAGAAAACACGACAATGTTGAGAAGGAGGAGCCAAAACCAAATAAAAAAGGAGCTACATAGCTGTAAGTTTTACACTTACATAAAAGACTCCAGGATTGTCCCCCCCCCAAAAAAAAAAAAACGAATTCGGACTCTCTTCTCTCTTCGGACGACTTCTCATCTGGACCCTACAGCTGTATATCTATTATCTAAGGAGGTTGGGGTCCTGTTCTGTTATTTCGATACTTACTTGTCTACGTGTGTGTAGCTTTGAATTTCCCAGGACGTTTATTATTACAAGGAGTTCCGAGCGAACTATTATTCCTCTAGTGTGGAAATAGTGCAATTACAGTTCTGTAGATTTTAAATTCAAGCAGGGTAAAAATTACTGAAAGATGAAATCAATTGCATCCCTTACTTTGCGAATTATCAGGGAAATATTCGAATTCTTCTATGCTATTTGTAAGGCAATGCGACGGTAGGACAGTGAATTAATTATCGAATCACTTGCTTAATAATGTGGAGTCACTCAAGGAAGCAAATTGACACATTCATTATTTACACTACAAAAATAGTAAAATGGAAAGTACCGCTTCATTGTGGTGCAATAAAATAATATTTGACTCTTTAATGACTCATTCCTTTTCAATTTCCTCAAAACTCTAATAATGAGTCAAAGATTCCAACAGAAATGAGAATGTTACATGTAGTTCTTACACGAAAATTACGCAATTTGTCTAATATTTCTCAATACGTTTCGATTTTACAATTTATTCATGTGTATTCGAGCTCATGCTATGTAATCGGATGGAAATAATGAATGATTAATAAAATGTTTGATAGAATTAGGTGTACCGGGAACATTTATATTTTAAGCCTACATGACCGTTTATACATTGTATAATGTAAATCTAGGGTCAGTAGCGGATTCGGGGTTGGGATTCGGCGACTTGCCTCCCTCTTTGGGTAGGATCCAATATTTTAATTTTCTCCCCCAAACCATATTTTCGACCAAATCCGACAATAGACCCCCGGCAGAAAAAAAAACGCTGGTTCCGCCACTGCGAGGTGTATTTTTTATTTTGTTGGAGGAAAGGGCTATTTCTGTAATTTATAATTTGATAAAATAAAAAATAATTGCCTTTTAACTTTAGAGATTAAACAGTCAAATCAGTACTGTCAGATTCATTCACGAAGCAGTACGATTTCAGACTTAGTTTGTTTCCTGGTGCAGAACAGACTTAGGGTAATTTTGAATATGAAACTTTGCAAATTATCAAGTTGTTTCAATGAGAATCAGATGAAAACCAGTAGCCTGATTAACAAAAATACTTACGAAAAATTATAGGAATTTTCGTAACTTTCATATCTGACAAATAGAAGCTTAAAATGTTTTTCAATTTAGATTATATTGTGCTTTCTAATAGCATTTCTACATACTAAGTATAAATTCAGAAACCAAAAAAAAATCGCGATTTTTAGTTTATAAGAAGTACTAAGCGAACAAAAGAGAAGAAAAATCATAAAATTTTGTGAAATAGGCTGCAGATTTCTATAGAGTCTGGTTCAACCTAAGTCCTAACCTATCTGATAGGATTCATTTTAGATGATCGATATCTTTTTGGACATAATTTTTAATAAGATGCTGACTCTTAGACTGGTTCGCTGTGGTGTTAAAAGTATAGGAAGTGGGGTGGGAGGTGGAAGGGGGGTTCGGTGGGTAGCTGAAGAGTCCATTTTGGATTCTAGGCGTTGGGCTCCTGACCTGAATAATTATGCAATTCTCGACAAAAATAAATATGAAAAAAATCATAAAACATTATCTATATATATGTATCAAGTAGATCTGGAGACGCCCATCTCTGCTTCTTATTATGAAATGACAAAGTAATTTGTAGAACACGAATGACTTCTTTTAACTAGTCATAAGCTATCACCCACGATAAATCCAGTGTAAATACTGTGACAGTTTTCCTAATTATTTCTGATCGCAGATCGGATTTACACTCGTCGCAAAGCTATCTCGTTTAGAGGACAACTTGATCCAATGATTGATTCAGATAGAGTGAATCTTTGACGAATTGGCTTTGTCATCCAGATTCTAAAAGAAAGAACGAGCCAACTTGATACACAGGCTCAAATATTGTTTTAAGGAAGGTCATGTTTGGAATTCCAGTGTATGAATATCATTGATCCAAGGGATAACATAGAATTCTCCAGGGCGAATCCAGCCCAACAAGAGGTGTCCAACCTATAATTTTGAAACAAGTATGTTATCATACGTAAAAAATAAAAAAAATAAGAATTTTTGTCCACTTAGAAGGGGAAGGGAGTTCCGGACCCTAACCTCTTGTTGATCGAATTCAAGGGAGAATGATGAATAAAGGAATATTCACCACATCGGTATACAGTGGCGGATTCATGAGGGTGCGGATGGGGCGTCCTCCCCCCCCCCCCCCACCCCGACACTGAACTTTTCCCGAAAAAATCCTGTAGTCGGCCAATTTTCAGTAAAAATCGGCAAAATTCTCCCCTTGACTCCCCCCCTTCCGGACAAAGGGTGCGCTGGATCTGTCACTGATATATGTGAAATGTTTATGTCCCGTCTGCATGTCTGTGTTAATTGATAGGAATTTCATCGATTCGTTGGCATGTCCATTTGTCTTTCCGTCGGTTTGTCTGCAAAACTTTAACATTAGTGTATTTTATTTGTGCAATTTTTGTTGTTTCTCTCAACCTTGTTTGAGCTGTTTATTAGGGTCACGCTGGTTGCAGCCTTTCCAATACCATTACCATTTTAGAGACTTGAATATGAACATTTTGTCATTGTTCAGGTTTATTCACCCAAGAGTATGGAATATATATATATTGTTTGTCTTTGCGTTACAATGCAGTGGCAGAATCCCTATAAAACTTGCATAAGCATATTGTATGGAAATAATTTTTAATGACAGATGTATTGTGAAGCTAGACTCAACCAAAAGTTTATTTAGTACGTATGCTTAGTCCTCTGCTCATCGAAACGAAGTTAACTTTAACCGTCCTCTCGTTATAAAAAAGAAGCGGCGAGGGAGGGATGCAGGGAATGAGAAAGAGAGCGGGGGAGGGTAAGCTTTATAAAAATGTTTTTAAAAATGGTCATATTGGACATATTTCTTACAGGTTTGAATGTCAAGTAACAGGAATTTTATAGATTCATTTGGCATATACATGTAGTGTTTATGAATTTAAAGTAACTCGGTTTTTTGTTTGTTTGGGGGTTTCTTTTTCTTTTTTGTTTTGTTTTGTTTTTGTTTTTTGTTTTTTTTTCGGAATGAAAATCTATAGCCTACGTTTTTAAGCACAAATCTTGTGTCAGATAATCAATCTATCTGCAAATAATATCTTGTTTCCTCCAATAATTATGTAATTCAAAATATTCTGAATTCTTTTTGTCATCATGATTCATCAATTAAAATCGAAGAGCATTAAGTGTCTAATGATAGTTATCAGAGTCAATTCTGACGACAAGATACCCTAAATAAACTTATAGACTCATGTCATTAGAGGTCCATTATTTTGTTTGTCGTCAGCAACCAATAACCCATTCATTTCCGGTTTGCTGCGACATTTGTCAATAGGCCCGCAGTAAATTCATTTGTTACTTCCGTTTCTCGTATAAGACTTTTTACACCCCGGAAGTAAATTAATTTAGAGGTTATAATTTTCAATTCACATTGAAATATTTCGTCTGAATCACCCTGATGTTTGATTCTTTTCCTACTAAAGAGTCTGGATGAAAGAAACGTTTTAAAAGAAAAAAACAAAAACTCAAATTTATTTCCATCGACACTCTCCTTAGATATATCTGATATAATGAAATGAATATGTACCTGAACAATATGCAGAAAAGAGTTAAGCTGTTTGTTCGTCTCTGATGTTGGATTTGTTAAAGTAACTGCTATATATATATGTACATTCCTTTCAAGCATTTTGGGAGAAAATGTAGATGATCGTCGTCGTCCGTCTGGCGTAAACTTTTAACATTTTCGACATCTCCTCTGCAACCGCAGCACAGAATTTCATGAAACTTTACAGGAAGGAAGTACTCAAGGTCCTGTACCAAGTTTGTGTTTTTCGTGCCGATCTGTCAACAAATATGGCCGCCAAGGGCTCTGATTGGCTGACACATTTTCGACATCTCCTCTGCAACCGCTGCACAGAATTTCATGAAACTTTACAGGAAGGAAGTACTCAAGGTCCTCTACCAAGTTTGTGTTTTTCGTGCCGATCGGTCAACAAATATGGCCGCCAAGGGCTCTGATTGGCTGACACATTTTCGACATCTCCTCTGCAACCGCTGCACAGAATTTCATGAAACTTTACAGGAAGGAAGTACTCAAGGTCCTCTACCAAGTTTGTGTTTTTCGTGCCGATCGGTCAACAAATATGGCCGCCGAGGGCTCTGATTGGCTGACACATTTTCGACATCTCCTCTGCAACTGCTACACAGAATTTCATGAAACTTTACAGGAAGGAAGTAATCAAGGTCCTCTACCAAGTTTGTGTTTTTCGTGCCGATTGGTCAACAAATATGGCCGCCGAGGGCTCTGATTGGCTGACACATTTTTGACATCTCCTCTGCAACCGCTGCACAGAATTTCATGAAACTTTACAGGAAGGAACTACTCAAGGTCCTCTACCAAGTTTGTGTTTTTCGTGCCGATCGGTCAACAAATATGGCCGCCGAGGGCTCTGATTGGCTGACACATTTTCGACATCTCCTCTGCAACCGCTGCACAGAATTTCATGAAACTTTGCAGGAAGGAAGTACTCAAGGTCCTGTACCAAGTTTGTGTTTTTCGTGCCGATCGGTCAACAAATATGGCCGCCGAGGGCTCTGATTGGCTGACACATTTTTGACATCTTTTCTGCAACCGCTGCACAGAATTTCATGAAACTTTAAAGGAAGGAACTACTCAAGGTCCTCTACCAAGTTTGTGTTTTTCGTGCCGATCGGTCAACAAATATGGCCGCCGAGGGCTCTGATTGGCTGACACATTTTTGACATCTCCTCTGCAACCGCTGCACAGAATTTCAGGAAACCTTGCAGCAAGCAAGTACTCAAGGTCCTCTACCAAGTTTGTGTTTTTCGTGCCGATCTGTCAACAAATATGGCCGCCAAGGGCTCTGATTGGCTGACACATTTTCGACATCTCCTCTGCAACCGCTGCACAGAATTTCATGAAACTTTACAGGAAGGAAGTACTCAAGGTCCTCTACCAAGTTTGTGTTTTTCGTGCCGATCGGTCAACAAATATGGCCGCCGAGGGCTCTGATTGGCTGACACATTTTCGACATCTCCTCTGCAACCGCTGCACAGAATTTCATGAAACTTTACAGGAAGGAAGTACTCAAGGTCCTCTACCAAGTTTGTGTTCTTCGTGCCGATCGGTCAACAAATATGGCCGCCGAGGGATCTGATTGGCCGACACATTTTCGACATCTCCTCTGCAACCGCTGCACAGAATTTCATGAAACTTTACAGGAAGGAAGTACTCAAGGTCCTCTACCAAGTTTGTGTTTTTTCGTGCTTATTGGTCAACAAATATGGCCGCCAAGGGCTCTGATTGGCTGACACATTTTTGACATCTTTTCTGCAACCGCTGCACAGAATTTCATGAAACTTTAAAGGAAGGAACTACTCAAGGTCCTCTACCAAGTTTGTGTTTTTCGTGCCGATCGGTCAACAAATATGGCCGCCGAGGGCTCTGATTGGCTGACACATTTTCGACATCTCCTCTGCAACCATTGCACAGAATTTCAGGAAACCTTGCAGCAAGCAAGTACTCAAGGTCCTCTACCAAGTTTGTGTTTTTCGTGCCGATCTGTCAACAAATATGGCCGCCAAGGGCTCTGATTGGCTGATACATTTTCGACATCTCCTCTGCAACCGCTGCACAGAATTTCATTAAACTTTACAGGAAGGAAGTACTCAAGGTCCTCTACCAAGTTTGTGTTTTTCGTGCCGATCGGTCAACAAATATGGCCGCCGAGGGCTCTGATTGGCTGACACATTTTCGACATCTCCTCTGCAACTGCTACACAGAATTTCATGAAACTTTACAGGAAGGAAGTAATCAAGGTCCTCTACCAAGTTTGTGTTTTTCGTGCCGATTGGTCAACAAATATGGCCGCCGAGGGCTCTGATTGGCTGACACATTTTTGACATCTCCTCTGCAACCGCTGCACAGAATTTCATGAAACTTTACAGGAAGGAACTACTCAAGGTCCTCTACCAAGTTTGTGTTTTTCGTGCCGATCGGTCAACAAATATGGCCGCCGAGGGCTCTGATTGGCTGACACATTTTCGACATCTCCTCTGCAACCGCTGCACAGAATTTCATGAAACTTTACAGGAAGAAAGTACTCAAGGTCCTCTACCAAGTTTGTGTTTTTCGTGCCGATCGGTCAACAAATATGGCCGCCGAGGGCTCTGATTGGCTGACACATTTTTGACATCTTTTCTGCAACCGCTGCACAGAATTTCATGAAACTTTAAAGGAAGGAACTACTCAAGGTCCTCTACCAAGTTTGTGTTTTTCGTGCCGATCGGTCAACAAATATGGCCGCCGAGGGCTCTGATTGGCTGACACATTTTTGACATCTCCTCTGCAACCGCTGCACAGAATTTCAGGAAACCTTGCAGCAAGCAAGTACTCAAGGTCCTCTACCAAGTTTGTGTTTTTCGTGCCGATCGGTCAACAAATATGGCCACCGAGGGCTCTGATTGGCTGACACATTTTCGACATCTCCTCTGCAACCGCTGCACAGAATTTCATGAAACTTTACAGGAAGGAACTACTCAAGGTCCTCTACCAAGTTTGTGTTTTTCGTGCCGATCGGTCAACAAATATGGCCGTTGAGGGCTCTGATTGGCTGATGCATTTTCGACATCTCCTCTGCAACTGCTGCACAGAATTTCATGAAACTTTACAGGAAGGAAGTACTCAAGGTCCTCTACCAAGTTTGTGTTTTTCGTGCCGATCATTCAACAAATATGGACGCCAAGGGCTCTGATTGGCTGACACATTTTCGACATCTCCTCTGCAACCGCTGCACAGAATTTCATGAAACTTTACAGGAAGGAAGTACTCAAGGTCCTCTACCATGTTTGTGTTTTTCGTGCGGATCGGTTAACAAATATGGCCGCCGAGGGCTCTGATTGGCTGACACATTTTCGACATCTCCTCTGCAACCATTGCACAGAATTTCAGGAAACCTTGCAGCAAGCAAGTACTCAAGGTCCTCTGCCAAGTTTGTGTTTTTCTTGTTGATAGGTCAACAAATATGGCTGTCAAGGGCTTTGATCTGTAGAAGTATTTTTGTGACTTTTAACCCTTTGTCTGCAACTCAGGTGAGCGATGTGGCCCCCTTGGGCCTCTTGTTTTCCTTTTTTTCTTCCTTTTTTCTTTCTTTTTTTTTTTTTTGGAACAGTTGTACGTACATGTATGTATGCCTGTGTTATTTTAGACGACTTGCATCATGAATACGAAACAAATGTCTATATACACGTGTAAGGACGTATAGACTTATAAGTATTACTGAAAGTACTGGATCGGAAAAAGCTTTTTATTTCGTTATTGATAAAATTTGCATCGTTAAGCGCATATATTGCAAATTTCCGTCCCGTTTTACGCCATATTAACGTGACAGAATACACCTCATTTGCCGTTTCTTTTATACCATTGGTTTTTACAGACATCCAAGATGTCAAATGGAGTTCACCCCATGATGCTTTGCGTTCTATCATGTCACATGACTGAAGCGCCGCAGGAAATATCCCACAATTCAATTTCTTAGAAACAAAAATAACGGAAGTGTGGCGATGGTTGTATGGGCATCAATACGGCATCAGCTTCACAATCTGTTTTGTACATGGGTATTCAATTTAATAGATCTGCGTTAATTGATTTTGCGTTAATTAAGCTATCTTATGAGGGGATTCCTGGGGGTTTGGTCGATAAGTAATAGGGCTTTTATGGATATTCCTTTAGTCGCTATAGCCCCGCACAGCTGGCCGTCAGACAATCGATTTGTTTTAGTTTGAATCTTACTGTGACTTAAAGTTCTTTTTTGTCCCTTAAAAAAATCAACTTTTCGGAAGATATAAATGACTTTTCTCAATTTATTTGACCTGTTGTAAAGGTGTTCAGTACTTAAATTGTTGAAATATTGATAACTACCTTTTATCATCATTTTCAGTTTGAAATTCTTATCTGCCTCTCTCAGTTTAAGAAGTGTAGATTGCATCATAAAAAGAAGGACTGCCCATTGGTGAATCCAAAACAAAAAATCTGGAGGGGGAGGGGACTTCCAGCTCTTCAGAGGGTTCTTCCTGACATTTTGAAAAGAAAGGTTATTAAAAAAAAAGTGGAAAGTAAGAGGGGGGTTGCAGATTCCAATGGAGGGTATAGAGGTCCTGACCCCCTCTCTTCTAGATACATGTACGCCCTTGTGGTCTATTCAGACAATGAATATCGATTCCATTGATTGGTAATCGATCTTTCAAAGAAAAGAAATAAGATATAGTGAATATCGATTCCATTGATTGGTAATCGATCTTTCAAAGAAAAGAAATAAGATATAGTTTATGTTAGAGACTCATTTAATTATGATGATTTTAACTTTGATAAAAAGTCGATTTCTTAATGATACCATCAGTAATTTTTCATGTATACCAGATGAGGACAAAAGAACCTAAAGTAATAAACTGATGAACTGCATAACAGCATATTTAGGTACATGAAACGACATTTTATTTTAACATTTGTATGACATATATTTTCAATATCAAATACAAGGGTAAATAGGGGGTCAAAACTGTCAAATGTTTGTATCACCACAGTTTCAAAGGAAAGTAAATTAGTTTAAATCCATTCAATTACTATGTTAGATAAAACAGGGGAGGGGATCAGCAATTTTTTGGCAAATTCAAAGGGAGAAGAGTTCTGATCCCCATAACCCCACACCTGGAGCCCCGCTTTTATAGACTTTTAATGGTTCCGTTCACACTTCCTGTATTTTGACAGTAAAGACAGAAAATTAGTTCTTTACGTTATTATAGATTTGCAATTCAAAACATAGAGGCTTACATGTACAAACGCTGATATGTAGTATTGCGCGCGGACCTCTGAGAGAACACTTTACAAAAGTAGTAATTTCCGGTTTATCATGTTTATTGCTTCTTCGGGAAAAAATGGACCTTTCACCCCAAGATTGCGGGGCGATAAGACATTAGCAGCTCGAGTGGGACTAATGACATGGGTGCCTTAAATAGACAAACCTCTCTGATTGACAACATTGTCTTAGATCAATTGTACGATAATAGTTATTGCCGGGAACAAATCATTATTGGAATCGCGGGAGAGATGCGCTGTTGACCTAATGACCTATGGTGACCCTAACATGGCAGTGTATACTCATGACTGGTACATTTTGTTGCGATATTTTCATGGGTGGATCAAGGATTTTTTTTTCTTCCATAGGAGTTCAGATCGTCAGAGATGAAAGGTTTCAGCCCATAGGTTGGAAATCGCAAAAATCAGTATTTTTGGCGAATTCCTATGGGGGAAGTCCCGACCCCTCAAACCCTCTCTAGATCTGCGCTTGATTTCTGCCACATCATAGTGCTGTACATGTACCATTAGGGGTATATATACCTTAAGCTACATTTAGTAACACTATATATACCGTTTTAGAAGTAATTAAAGGAATTCACAATTTACCAATAAAATCTTATCTTGAAATAAATCGTAATAATTCGTGTAACAAATTGAACTTGTCACTCGTGGGCGAAATATCAGGATACTATCCAACACAACCTCTATCTATCCAGTACCCTAGGAGACAAATATGGGATGTACGCTTAAGGTCCTAAATGGCAAATGTCAGGCAAATGGATGAATGCAGGAAAAGATAGCGCAAAATCGATTGGTCCGATGTAACGAGCTCATCAATTGGACATCAAGTTACATTCATTTATCGTCTAAAATTGAATCTAATTGGTCATCGTTCATGACTTTGGCAACCGTGGTGCAATGGATTTACTATTTGTAGTGACACGCCGGAAATTTCGAAGATAAGAGTTTAATGCATTCTTTTAAAGTTGAAAATTTTATTAGGTTCGACAAGAAGTTTAAAGTACTCAATGACATAAACGTTAAAATCTTTGCACTAACATTTTAATTTCAAAGAGATATCGGTTTTGGCCGGGAGAAAGGGTTGCCACTGGAGCAACGATCGACAATTCAGACCTGATTCAGTGAATCTGTTTGACATTTTCTCATCCTTATGGAAAGATCTCGATCCCTTCTAAACCATTTAAACATTTGTACTAAATGAAGTCCAACTGTCCGTCTGTCCGTTCGTCCGTTTCTAGCAAGATAAGCAGATGAAATTATAACAGAAACTCCCATCCGCCTCTTGCTTCCTTTTAGGGTTGGATAAAATAAGCTTCCGAGCATGCGAAAATACTCGGGTAGATAAAACTCGGAGCCGATATGTCTAAGATAAGAGATAACAAAGGTCGCAACATCTTGCAGTATGTATCAAATTTTAATCAAAATGGAATTAATTTATCGTAGGCACGCAAACTCTTTGTACTTAGAGTCCTTAATGTACATCACCTTTAATCAAAGGACATTAACTCAAACATCAAAGTGAGCCAAGACCCCAATATTATTGTGTCTATGCAGTTTGCATAATGATATTCGATTCGAATATAAATACAGTTTTCCCAATAGTGCACTTATTTTATTTTTGCTCTTTCATGTGAACACTTTGACTAGGAGGATTTTAAGCTTATGTATGATTTCGAGAAAATCAGGAAATCAAGCATCTTTTCGGGGAACACGGGAAAGGTCCTGCATGACTACAACCCCTTCCTCTCCCGTCTTTCTCTACCAAATTTACCTTTTTTGTCCAAAATTTTTCCCAGTTTTTCCAACTTCAGCCATTGTGTTTATCTAACGCCCCCACTACCTCATCACTGACTCTAAATATAACATCGGGCCGCTCTGTTACTATGGTACCGGTTCAAGACCTCTATAATCCCCTCCCTTTATGAATCACCATCCCAGGGGTCCGTCTTCCACATTCAATAAGTAACTAGCACCGATATATGGTTTGTATAATCGTTTTATTGGGCCTTTCATATTTTCTAGGAAATTTCTAGGAAATTGAGTCTGCTCCGTCGCTCCGTTCCCCAGGCTTAATACTGATGAGCTTGGTAACAAAATTTACGTGATTTCACATCACGATACTCATTTCGGTCCTGTGTGTTATCATTATGGGTAATTTCGTGCCTGTATTTTGTACTAAGAGCTTCTAACGTCTAGTTGTCTCAAGTCGGATACTTTCTCCGATCATATATTTCTCTTCTGTAATCCTTAAGGGCTACATGCGCGTCTACAAAAAATTCTTCAAGGGTTGGTGTGAGATTGGTGAGGAGGGGGGGGGGGGTCCAGTCCATGATTTTGAGAAAATATATATATAAAGTAATTATGTAAAATGGAAAAAAATAAGGATTTTCTGGCAAATTCCAGGGAGAGGGTCCTTACCCCTTCCTACCCCCACCCCCTCGTCTAGTTCCTCGCTTGCACTACATATATGACTGTCTTATATTTTTATGAATAATATAGATTATCGATATGTATAGCATTGTGACAATTTATTATTAAGATGGGTAAGAAATTTTAAATTTCCTATAAATTAATTAACTATGAAATCACTTTGATTTTAAAGAAGCACCATATTACTTTTCCTTTTTTTAATGCTCTATATATAAGTAAGGTCTCTCCGAGCATGAAACACCACATGCTAACAAATATCTGGTATGTATTGCTAGTATTCTAAGTAATTTGATAATGAACTTTTATAGAATTTTAAAATATGTAAAAAAAAAAGTTAAAGCACCACAAAAAAGGCTATGTTAAATTTTACATTTTATTACGACACATGTTTCGGCTAGTATGTATATAGCCTCTTCATATAATAATAATAAGAAAGAATTGGATAATAAGATAATAATCAGATAATATTAATTAGAATAACATGTACCGCAATTTTCTCTATAAGATAAAGGAAATATCATAGAGAATGCATTGCGGCCAGATATTCTTTCTATGATATTTCCTCTCACTCTCTCTCTCTCTCTCTCTTGTTTTAATTTTGCACGAGTTTGAACTTCTCCTATAAAGTAATCGAGTTCCCATCTCCCCGATTCCTTTCTATGCATTTATATAATCATTCTACAAAATGTCATCATACGCTGAAGAAACCAAGCGTAAATTTCAAAAATGAATCGCAATTCCAATTCTAAGAGATATTGCTGCAATGGATTTTGCAAATAAAACGAAAATTGAAAAGAAAAAAATGACAACGAAAAAGCTGATTTACATCTCGAAATTCTTCGCTTCGTTGGGATCTAGGCACCATTAATCTCAAATAGGGTTAAAAACCTCTGAAGTTTCTTGCAAATCAATTATTTATTTGCTTTAGTAACGTATATTTCCAACTCGATAATATCTATTTGCCGGCAATTGAAAGTGAAACTAACGATCCGGGAACGTCAATAGATTTGAACGATATATCCGGATCAATGGAAAAGGAACATTTTGCTAATTAAGAGTGGAAATAAACGAATACTCATCATGCAATATGAAGCAGGGGAACTTGTATTGGTCAGTAAGGGATCTGTTTTATGTCCGACGAAGCATCCATCGACATTTGATAGAACTTGGTGCTATTATTGAATTGTTCGTGACAATTTAGCTTTTTCTGAATGTATACTTGTATATGGCTTTTGACTCTATATAATATAAGAAAAAATATGGAAAAATCTTAAAAGAGGGTAAGAATTTTTGTCGGTGAATTTTATCTATAGACTGTGTTGAATTTCTATGCCCCTGTAGTCAGAGATAGTTTTTGCTTGTCCTTTTCTTTTCTTTTTGCGCAGAATTTTTCTTTTTAGTAACTTGCATGGCCATAATTATATGTAACTTTTAATTGGTATACGTGATAAGGATATCGTATTTCGAATGTCTATTCCTCGTGGCGTTTTTTTTTTTTCAATTCAATTTTTTTTAACATATTGACCTTGGAGCTTGACCTTCTCTTGAAAAAGTTTAACCGTATGAATTGTCATTTTCTTGGTCATGAACTTTCAAGTTTCACAGATACTTTCTATCTTTAATATATCCTAACTTCGAGTACCTGTAGCTTCAAGCTTTGTCATGCCATTTTAATTGTATATTTCTTTTGACCTCGATCATCACGTCTTCAATCAGTATTTTCCGGAATTGTTCTCATCTCCTTCGTTCTCTTTTACTTTCCTTATCTCCTTCTTTAAGCTCTTTTGTCACTCATTCTCTTTTAAATCTCTAAATCAGTCTTTTCTTTTCCGCATACTATTCCCTTCTGTCTTCCTGCTCCCCTCCTCCTGTTCCCTTCTTCTGCCTTTTCCCTGTTCCTCTCCTCCTATTCCCTTCTCCTTTTCCTCCTCCTCCCCTTCTCCTATTGCCTTCTTCCCCATCACCCCTTTCACCCCTCCCCTTTTCCCAACCTCCAACTCCCTTCTCCCTCTCCTCCTACTTCTCCCTTTCTCCCCTCCATCTGTTATCTTCTCCTTCTCTATGTCCCTTTTCTACTCCTCCTTTTCCTCCTCCTTCTCCTCCAATTCCCTTCTTCTTATCATCCTTCTACTCTCCTCCCCTCCTCATATCTCCCCTATATGATCCCTATATATCCTCCTTCTTCTGCGTCTCCCCCTCCTTCTCCCCCTCTCCTTCTTCTCCTCTCCTCTTCCTAATCCCCCTCTCCTCATCATTCTCCTTCCCTTCTCCTCCTATTCCCTTCTCCCTATTCTCATTCTCCTTCCCACCCCCCTTTCCCCTTTCATCCTTTTCCCTTCTCCACCTCCATCTTCGTACCTCATTCCTCTCCCTCCTTTTCTTTTCCCCTTATCCCCTCCTCCTACCTTTTCCCCATCCTCCTCCCATCTAATTTATTCTCTTCTCCCTTCTTCCCGTTTCCTCTCTCCACCTCCCTTTCATCCTCCCATCTACATTTTTTCTCTTCTCCTTCCTTCCCCTTTTCCCTCTCCTCCTCCTCTTCTGCACTACATGTATTTCTCTTCCCACTTGATTGAATTAATTGATATTCATTTTACAGATTTTTTCGTATGTCCAAAATTATCAAACGCATTAAATAATTAATCTCTTTTACAATACTCTGCACTCCAAACGCACTTAGAAAAAAAGGATTTGGACAGATATTTTCATCAATTATTATGTAATAAATTCTGTATATTCGGAGTCCCTTTGGGTCTTGTGTACTAAAGCATTTATCAATTTACCTCCAACAAGCACATTTGCTCATATTTATCGGAACTTCAAAGACGGACATTTTTTCAAAGGGCAATAACTCTCGACAGACTAATTTGGTAGCTGTGATTGACGCTTACATTTAATACTGGAAGTTTTGTAAATAAAGAGATTGCTATTATGGAAAAGGATATTGCAGGAAATCAGAGCGAATTCTATTGATTGATGCTCCATTATAGAGAAGAAACCCTTTTGAGGCGCAAAAAGATATATTCTGCTCTATTTTAATGATGAAAGACTTTGTTGCTGTTTGCAAAATCGTTTAAGCTCTTTTCAGATTTTTCCTCCAATACAAATTTATGGATTCGATTTTACTGATAAACCCGTTAATATTTCCTCTTTAATGTAAAAAGTCAACCAAGCATTGGCTGTAAAACATGACAAAAGATATAGGAAGTTTGCATGGTCACATTTTTCTCGCCTTTTTTTTACTGTATGAAAGTGTTTAAACATATTTTATTTCCATAATGTCGAAATGGGATGAAAGTGTTATTCACCCTCTAATTGGGAAATCACGATTCTTTTTTTTTTTTATTTCCCCGTAATCGAAGATTCGGGGGCATATAATTTTTATCCTGTCTGATTGTTTGTCTGTTTGTCCGCAAAAACTTTAACCTTGGCCATAACTTTAGAATGGTAAGGCGTAGGTCTTTGATATATCACATGTGTAATCCTTGTGACAAGACCTTTCCATGGATACCAATTTTTTACCTTATGACCTTTATCTTGGAGTTTGACCTACTTTGAAAAACTTTTACCTTGGTCATAACTTTTGAATTGTAAGGGATAGGGCTTTGATATTTCACATGTGTTTTCCTTTGACAAGACCTTTCCATGAATGCCAAAATTTTTGACATTGTGACCTTAACCTTGGGGTTGACCATTTTACAACTTATTACTGACAAACATGCCGACGGGGGCATTCGTGTTTCACAAACACATGTTTGTTTTTTTTTAATTTGTGAAAATAAAAAAAGAGCAAAATATCGATTTGATATTATTTATAGTACTTTAAAATATCGGTTTCTCTCTTTAAAGGTGATAGATCTTTTTAAAAAAGGTTTGCTTAGTTTGACATTATATAGAAAACTGGTGCCCATTAAAAAGAATCCTAAATCGATAATGTTCATTTTGTTAATTAATCAAGCCAATCTGGCTCAAGAAGCCTGATGGACATTGCCGGGTCAGACTGAAAGTAACGGATTATACCCTACATCGGCTTTTGATTGACCAATTCATCATTCCCCGGCGGTGGTCAGCCTTCAGACATAATTAATAGTTTGCGCCAGATGGACTCATTGTTACAGAGATGTTTGGTCTGTATCATCACAAATATCAATGCTAACAAACGTTCTTGTGATACTCGAATGTACTCCTCGAAAATCTAGGTATTCAGTATGTCTTGTAAGAGCTGACGGACTTACAGACTCGACTGGATCCCTAGCTAACTGTTAGTCTTTCGGTCCTCCAACCTTGCAATGAAGAATGGTATGGTAGCATTCTTCGTATACTGCGGAAATAGTCGATGGTATCCCGAATTGTACCGAAATCTTCATTACTAAAAAGTTTCGCACGAACGGGAAAGAAATCTAATTTTAAAGTTTTTGTTGTGTTCTTTTTCTCACCTTTTAATTGAAAGCTCCATTTCATACGGGTACCTGGTAAAAACGAAAGCCTATTTCTTTAGCTTGAAAAAAAAATAGAAAAAGAATTTTGTACATAAAAGTGATATTTTTTTATAAACAAACATATATATACTGTTAGACTGTAAATAAATAAATAAACAAACAAGACGTTTACTTTTAGATTCGAAAGAGACAACGGAAGAACATAAATAAATTATTCCCGCCTCAAACTGTCTCCCGGTGAAACCGACGACTGCTAATGGAGAGAACCGATAGCGGTCATGTGGTGATCCGTGATTTCAATTACTCTTAGTGATATCAATTTAACAATTGGTCTATATGCTAACAAGAATGTCTATAGCGGGGACTCTGTCAATCGTACATCTTGTAAATCAATCGTGGAACCATCTAGCACAGACAATTAGGTAACAAATACTAATACCGTCCAATAAACCAGGATTATGCTCCGTTTGTCAATATATGGAAAAATAACGGCCCATTCACCGTCACCAAAAACACATTATTAAGGTCTGGAATCACTGATATATCGCTAGGGAGGCGTATTTGGTATGATAGAGGAAACTGTATGCACGGATATTATCCCGAATTATCCTTCGGTTCTAAAATGTAAGTTGAACTTCTTATCTATTTATTTTTTTTTTTATTCTTTGTCTACATCCTTTTTATAATATGTGATCATTTAAAGGGGGGATTGAATAACAGATATCAAAATATTTAAAAGATCTATATAAGAAAATTGAGTATGCATGCGTGTGCACTCGAGAACTATTTACTTTTTACGTCAATAGAAAGACTGAGTAAACTTAAAATATACTGAAGTCTACTTCAAATTGAGAATGTAATGAAGAATGGAACAAGAAAAGAGGGATAACTTTGAAAATAATGAAGGTAATTTCAATTTTAAAAAAGGCGCTTATCGATCTATTGGGAGGAAACTATTAGTTTTTTTTTTTGGGGGGGGGGGGGGTGTTAATTTCAAAGGAGGACTACCTTACCCCTGGGGCCTCGCCCCTTTGACTTGTGCTTGTACTTCAGCGTATACTGAGAATATCATATTCAAGTTCAGTTATAGGTTGGGGTACAGCTTTTGATTTTAAAAAAAAATATATATGAACTATTCAAGGATTAAAAAAAATCCCAAAAGCGTAAAGGGAAGTAGAGTCAACCCCCTCCCCTATGAGCTTAATTATCTCCTCTACAACCTATCCGTACTAGATTCCAACTGACGTGAACTTTACCATACCATTGTATGCATGTCATCACCTTGTCTTAATGGTAAATGTTTCAGAATCGTTTGTCAACACATTTCTAAAATGATTTTGAGTGGGTGGATGAGTTGTCTTTCTTTGTCCAAAATTTACTATTAGGACTTTATTATTAAAATGGCCATCATAGCTCTTGATTGTCCGAATATCTTATTGCTGGAAGGAAATTGGATTAAACAGGACTTTTATAATATTTTCGTACTGAACAACTATAATGCAATAAACTGGTCCAGTAGTACATGTACATGTAAGCTGTCCGTAAGCAAACATATGTATGCAGGAGATAGGGTCCATCTAAATCTATTTCAATAAACAAAGCAATTACAAGCGAACCATATGCATATAAAGTGACCTTGACCTTGGAAATAATCGTCTTCCCTGGTGACCATTTTCGAAGGGTTTGTGATTCCATTTCCTCTATTGCATTCATAAGGTTCCTATAACTTCCACGGTAACCTTGACCTTTGACCCCGAAAATTTAAAGGATTCATTAAAGGTTTGTGATTTTACAACTTCTAGGATGTCGTCTGTAGCAATCAGAAGGTTTTCATACAATGTCCTGTCCAATGCCATTGCGAACTTGACCTTTCATCTAGATAATCTTGAAAATCAATACGATTCATGAACTCTCCCCTATGCTATGACCAACATTTTGGACAGTTTAGTGATAAAAAACCAAAGAAAAAGATGCAAAATTGTGTCAAAATTGTCCTGGACAGACACAAAGGTACAAACCAACAAAGGCACTGACTCACGGTGGCGAAGTTTGGAAATGAGTAAGTTATTTCAAATGAGCTAAACCTGCCGCGAAATAAACACATCATGGAATGCGAGTACGCCCTCAGTATAAAACGCATCTGCTTTACACCACTATTTGTCAAAACTGATAAAATTCTATTCCTAGATCCCAGCCATTTGCATACAGTTTCTCTGTTCTAAGTTACAAATGGACTCTCTTGTTACAGAAATATGGAATTTCTTAGATCAAAACGCAAGACATATCGTCTCAAATTGCAATTCTTCACATTTTACTAAAGTCTGCACCCAAATAGTTAAACTTGCAATTTTTAGGGCAAGAGAGGGGAAATGAAGTTACACACAGATACCTATTTTGTTTCTTTCGACTTTCATTCTTTCTTATTTTTCAATTACTTTTTGTTTAATATTTGAAAATTTAATTTTGGCCAGAAGGGAGACGGGGTTCTTATTTTTCTAAATGTACTCATTGTACTGAAACGAAAATTTTGTGTTTCTTGGTAAAATAAGTATTATTTAAAAAATCGAATTTGACCAACATTTGAAAATACAAAAAAGTCAGCGCTACACAAACATGTTTTACGTATCTACATATACAATACATCAACAGCTGTGCACCGAAACAAGTTCAGGGGTCAAATTTTGACAGAGGGTCAACAAACAACTTTTGATTGGTCGAAAACAGGCCCCCTTCTCCTCTCGTTTCCCATAGCAACTGCTCATGAGGCAGAGTTCAGTTTTACACATGAACTACATATTGCTGTAAATCTCCGGGGATTTTACACATTTTGGAGGTAATGATTGCATTTTCTAGAGTAATTTCACACTTTTTTGCCGCTATCGTTGATTCTAGGCATGGTTTCTATAAGTAATTAAACGCTTGTCTATTGGGCCTGTGTAAATTAATACAACTATGTAATTAATTTTGCAGCGTTGCCGATAAGAAAGAACGATAAGTTGAGCGGAGTCGGGTCGGATTTCTTTCTTAGACGCTTTGCTTACAATCTCTTGAACAAAAACACTTTTGTAAAGGCGGGGTTGCTCATGAATACCTGCATGATAAAATTCTCTTCTCTATTTTCCAAGAATATATAAAAGAAGATTGTGAATCGCAAAAGCGCTGTTTACTTATGAATCGTTCTATTCTTGAACTTTTTATGGCACGTCTGACTATTATATCTGGATATAATTGAATTCAGAGTTCGCAAAATTATTCGAATAACATACGACGAAGTACATTACTCAGGATGGAGTTTTACGATTTATACCTCGTCAAAATGAGAAATTGAAAGAACTATTATTTTTACTTGACAAATAACAAAGTTTATCATGTTGACAATTCATTTTCGTTTGATTAAGTAATCTCTTTATTTTAAACAGGTGTTGCAAGGCAATGACGGCTAACAAATGTGACAGAGATTTTCATAAAATTTTGTGATTTTGGATTTAAACTCTTAGTTCTCATCGTTTTTCTTTGAAATCCGGGAATTTACCTATTTAAGCTGAGAGGGTGAGTATTATTTGTTGTTTTGTTCAATTGTAAAAACGAGAAGCTATTTTCTTAAATTCGCATATAAAATTGATCTGCTTATCAATTCATTTTGTCTTCTTTGATTTCACTCGATACTTGCACGTCTGGTGTACCGACATAAGCAAGGAAACGAATGTAGAAACATTTTCAACATGTTCAAGAAGGATGTTTTCCGGCGTTAATTTTCCTTGCCTATGTCGACATGCGAAAAATCTCTATTAACAATATGTACATAACTTAATATTTAATCTTGCTTGTCGACATCAATATTTTGTACATAAACATGCTGACTTTGTTGTTTGTATTTTTTCCATCATCTCGATGGATTAAAAAAAGAAGAAGACATGCATATATATATATATATATATATTTAATAAAAGGGGCTTGGTTCGAACTTGGTCCGACAAAATTCAAATAAACTATCCACTCAACTACTTTTGACTGCATGACTTGTGAACCACAGGAGGGTTCGGAATAGAGGAATTTGAATTTTCCAGTAACCATGGTAACCCCCGTTCACAGATTTCTAATTTCTAATTTCCTTCTTTGAATAGTCCGATCATTTGAAAATGCAAAGACTGTCTACATGTCAGTTGGTGGGAGAATTGGATAGGGAAGTTCGAAGATTTACTTGTCACTCAACTCTATTTGTAGGAACCATGTCTTCAAAGGTTATATCCAAGGTCAAAGTTTAAAAAAAGTAGGTCAAACTCCAAGGTCAAGGTCAGAAGGTCAAAGATATTGGTATCCATGGAAAGGTCTTGTCACAAGAAATACACATGTGAAATGTGACTAATGTATTCAGATAAATGTGAGTCAGTCTTTGGTGTTTTGAAAATCTTTCAATTATTGAGAAAAACAACATGAAAGGTTAATGAATGACCATATGCTTCCCTTGGTTGCACTCCTTGCCTCCCTTTCTGTATATGTTACGCTAGGATAACGATCTACAAAGACATATTCTTCGAGTCGAATTTGAATTATTCATTGTGAAATTGAGAACAAATGATCATCAACACTTGAGGGTAGGCCTTTTCTTTTTTGTCAGAAAATCAGGAAATAGGAAGTATCCCCAAATGTATTTAAAAGTCGCAATTTTGTACGAAAATCACGTCGTTAAAGGCCCAAAGGTTAGAAAACAGAAGGAATGTCTTCATGTATTAACACAAGAATAAAAATCTCAGGAGAGATGGCGATGTTTCACGACTGCCTCTAGCAATTGTAACTTCTATCATGTAATATTATGACGCTTTCATCAGACAGGGGTTGCTCCATTTTGCGGCACCAAGTCTCTCAGAAATTTCAGGCGCGGAACAAGAAATTTCGTTCGAGAAAGGGCTCCTGCCCCTATCATTACGTAGCTTTATACAAGATACAATATTAATACAATAATTCATAATTTTGTCTACGGAATGACGGAGCGAGATTTTAATCAATTTGGAAAAACCTTGAAATTCACCAAAAAAAATCAAGAAATGTTGATCAAACTTTCACCAAAAAGTGCACACGTTTTGTTGATTTATTTGATGTCGATATCCAAGATTTATGCTTCCAGTTCCGCGGCTGTCCGTCTCGGAGACTACATTTTTTTATTGCGCGGTATTGACCATTCTCTTTGTAAATATTGCCAACTTTCTGAGCTAATCTGTCAATATCCTTAACGCGGAGTGATGATATTTATATCTTATAACATACTCTAGGTTACCCACTAATAATATCTTGCTTGCCGGACGAAATTGGAATTTTTACATGTGAGGAATAAATGAAGTGCAAAGGATCTGTGGCTCACCTGAGCCAATTTAAAGCTCAAAATAAGTTGTCATGACCGTCCTTCGTGCGGCCAAAACCTCTTTTTATTTAATACTTTCCACTTTTCAAGAATTTCACGAAAACTGTCGAGAAGCATGTAAATAAATCAAGAACGAGGAGAATTTCTACCCAGTGCGTCAAAAAGTCACCGGTGAATCCGATTGGTTGATGCCTTTTGACTTTTCGGGATTTGTTGCATAGATTTGGTAAAAAAAAATGAGTGTAGGACGGAGCACTCAAAGAAAACAATGTGTCACTTGCACAAAGAAGAAAAGTGAATGAAATAGAACCCAGAACCTTAAACATGTTAAAACAGAAACCTTAATGTGACATGTTTTGATGTAATAAAGACTTTGATGAAAGAACGCTCTGAAACGATTTAGTTCATTGATGATTTTTGTCATTGAAAATGACGTACTTTCGATGAGCATAACCATTCACTAATTTTCTTATTAAGAAACCTTACAAATAGGACAAGTCTATCTTGTGAATAGACGGGCGCTCCCAAAGTAACATGTAGGTGTTTTTTTGAAAAATCTCATCAAAACCCATACAAAACTACAAATCGATTTTCTAAACAAATCAAGATGAAAACAACAGAACCATGTATTTTAAAGGTAAAACTTGTGAAGGCAAAAAAAAGGGGGGGGGGGTTACAAGAAAGGAGGGGATCTCCAGTAACGCTCGGTTGCAGCACCAACAGCAAAACCACAAAACACCCAATGCAAAAACACAGAGCAGACACTCACAGAAAAACGCAAAAGGGACAAGAAACACCAACTCACACCATAGAAACATTAAACACAAAAGACCAAACATAAGCCAACGAGATCAATGGGCAACCGGTGCCGACTAAAGCCACCGTTCCACTGCAATCCCGCTGTACCTACGACCATTCCCGACCGAAATTTTCACAAGAGCGGGTAAAACTTTCCCGACCTTTTCATTTTTTTCATGACATCACGCTCTATTCCCGACCGATTCCCGATCTATTTATGACCGATTCACGTTTCTTCGCGGACTTACTCACGCTTTACCCGCTCTACTCACGATCATATTGCCGACCAAGTCCCGTTCTATCCGATCAAACTCCGATCTATTCCCGACCAAAACCCGATCTAATCCCGATGCAATTCCGATCTATTACCGACTGTCCCCGACGCATTCCCGCTCAAAACATAATTTCAAACTTAAACTGATCTCATTTTTCATCCAATGATCGTATCGACCAAGAAGAAGCCTATATTTCTCGTTTTGAACAAGCCTTACCCAAAAGTGTCGCGATCAAAATTAAAAAAATTCCTTACTTAAAAAGTGGCATTGGATAGCCAAGAATCGTCGCCGCGACATTTTGGTAATAAGTATTTTGAACAAATCAATATCAGTGCGAGAAAATGAATGAAATATGCACAGATCCTATTTGAAGCGTCGTTTGGTCGTAACTTGGTCATATAGAGCGTGAATAGGTCGTTAGATGGTCATGAAAAGGTCTTGGTAAGATCAGCAAATATTGAATCTGAAGTGAATAGATCGTGGTAAGAGCGTAGAATAGACGGGTAAAGATCGGGAAAAGGGCGTAATTAAAGCGTATCTTATGCGTGAAGAAAGCGGGGTTTAGTTAAATGTCGATCAGACCACGCTCAAGCCACGCTCTTTCCCGACCAGGACACGATTAACCTAGGCTGTACCCACGACTATCCCGACCAAGCGCCGACTATTTCACGACCACAAAGAGAGCGGGAAAGTTTCCCGTATTCTTTCAACCGGTTGAAAGAATACGGGAAACTTTTCCCGACCTCTAAAGCGTGCCCGCTCTAATACCGATCGATTTTGGACCAACATACGCTGTACCAGACCAAGATACTACCAAGAGCCGTTCTCTCCCGACCTGGCAATTTTCGAGGTCGGGAATGAACGTAGGTACAGCGGGATTGCAGTGGAACGGGGGCTTTAGGATGGTCATATGTCACGCAGGTTGCAGATGGTTTAGTTAACCGGATTACGTGCGCACAACCCTCCCACTTTTCCGATTACCAAGATGTCTCGATGACAAGTGGTGACTGCGACGATTAACCAAGATCTTGGGTTCGAACATTCGCAACTCTGATCTTATTCTGCATTGCATGTATGTATAACCCCCGGGGGGGGGGGGTCAGTTGAGTACTTGCTGGCATTGTAAAACTTGCATGTTCTAGTAGGCTTTGAACAAGGAACTTTTTCAAAGGACAATGGTATCGCATCCCCTGTAAGTGCATTCTATTTCAAATGACTCATCGATCTTGAAAAGGGAAATAAATCCAGAAAGCTTTCACATTTTTTCACTTTTCAATAGTGCAAGATTGTTGATCAAAGGGAGTATAGACCTATATGTTTACAATATTATGGCAGGTATCAATCGTTCAAGGATAACATGGTTTAACTTCTGTAATATACGGTTTTCACGGCGTCTGTGAACCACACTCACCTCGCAGTTTGCCTTGGTTGGCGGCCAAATCTTATGTAAAGTTGTGAAATCTGGAGGCTGCACAATCAAGTTGACCTACTGTAACTTGCGGTGCTTCCAAATTTTTTGCAAGTTTTCAGAGGGGAATAACAAGACGGAAAATACTTAGAAATATATAACACAAAGGGAGACTACTCTATAACAATGTATAACGAAGCTTTTTGTATGAAGCAACGACAGAATGCATCATAATGACGTCACTTCCACTTTCACTTTCACTTTGCGACATTGGCCTTCTGGATAGCTACGGAGAAATTTTAAATGACTTTTAAGGAAATGAACAATTTTGGCCACCCTCGTGGAAGGGGATGGGTAAGGCTGATCAATTTAGTATTTGTCTACAAAGATAGGGAGGGGACAGTGGTGTTTGAACATTTTTATATTCGAATGGATTGCTACAGACTGAGAATGTTCTACACGCATGTTATATGTACCGATTAAAAGGGGAGATGACACCCCCACCCCCATAGGATTTGCCAAAATATGCGGTTACGTATTTCAAAATCATATATTTAGCCCGTGTGATAGGTTGGACCCTCTTTGATTTATCTTTTCTAGATCCATCCATTTTCTTACTCGCTTTCCACGACAACCTACCAATTACAATAACGCCCAACGGAGACACCTTCTGCTCGAAGGTGAAACGAAGATGCTTTTTAATAATGAAAAATGGATGAGAAAAAATGACAAAGTGACCCTACAAGAAAAGAACATGTTTGTCACGGAATTACGAGAGAATGACTCGCTCCAGGTGTGGTATCACTAGAGAGCAGAGGCTGATCGATGAAAAATCAATACACAGCGTAGGCTGGCTGAGCTAGTACTAAGAATGATGATGTGAGATATTTCAGCATCTGCATGCAATAGTTTGGGTTTTTCATCGTGTCATCTTTCCTCCATCCATGACACATGCAGGTTAGATCAACAGGTATCTAGTCAGCATATACTCAGAATCCTATATGAGAAAAAATGAGAGAGGAGGAGGGGGAGGGGACACTGAATCCGTTTGAAGTTCTTTGCATATCCATCTAGATGTATCTAGAGCGGAACGATGGGGTGGGGGTCACTTTCCATCGACTTTGGAAAAAAATCTGATTTTCCTGTCTTCAATAACGCGTTTTTTTAATTTATAGGGTAAACCCCCCCCCCTCTTTTTCTTTTCGTGTGCTTGAACCCCCCCCCCCCCCTTTCGGGAAAAACATGTGCTGTACTTACTCTCAGACAGACATACGAAAAAGAACCTGGGGTTAGTTGAGGTAATATGCAACATAATATTTTCATGTGTGTAGTTTTCAATCGTAAGAACCTGACGGTTGAATAATTTATATGTCTTTTGATAATAATATACCCATTTATTGTTTCAACCCACGTGCTTCCATCTAACGTATATTTTACCTGTACATTAATTTACCTCTATATATTAAGGGTATATATCAGTATTTTTCCAAGAAATCGACCGAATTTTGACGCTCAGGTACATATACATGTACATTTCACCTGTGACATTCGAGCGCGCGCAAGCTCGCAATAATAAAATAGAGCACACCTTTACTGTTCAGTATAGTAACTGCTGAGTCAATAAGTTATATATAATAGACAGTGTGAATCATTGATGAAAATTTCTTGGCAATGAGGCATTTACCTTTATGTTTATTTATTGAAGGAATTAGAAAAGACAGGTACAGTATAGTTTTGACTTTTGAGTTGATAATTTTGTGAGAGGTGAAAGTGAAAGGAAGTGACGTATTTCGGGGGGGGGGGGTCGAAAAAAGGGGGGATGATAGGTGAGGTGAGGGGTATGATGCTGAATGTAATGGTTTGAAAGGGTGGAAATGAAAAAAAAAATATTTCGAAGAAGCGAACACGAAGTGAAGAATTCATGTATTTTCGAAATTCAAAATAATATCTATGGGTGTGGAAAGGGGGAGGGGTAAATTTGATAGAGTTAACATCATCTTGGGCTTCACAGTGCTAAAAGATTTTTTTGAACTTCATTTTGATACAGATTTTATGTGTCTGGTTCCAGTTCCAAAGGAGGAGGGGGATACTATAACTTCTTGTGGTGTGAACCTTGCTTTATTTCTTCACAAATAATAGATTGCTAGATTTATATTTCATATATACGATAATCCTTTATTGCAAGCCGAAGTTTTCTCATAGGAAAATAGAGCTGTATGTTTGATATATAACACGAGTCCCAAGAGAGAACTTGATGTTCGTGAAGATGAAGGGCGCAGAGCGATCGTTAGAAACCGACGATTAAAGTGCTGCGCAGAGGCGCTAATTAAAGGATTCTTACGTAATTAATGCTTTGTAAATTTGGTTGGTATACATCGTGGTAAATCAAGAGAATGTATTTATCGTATTTTGGATGTATCATTTCAAAGGGCATTGAGACTAGAGGGAAATTTCGCTGATGTATGGTAAATTTATAATAAATGTTTTTTATATTTTATTTGCAGAGAGAGAGAGAGAGAGAGGGAGAGAGACTCTTCTTTGTAATCATGTCCAAGATACATATATTTTTTGTGTAAATTGCTCAATCAAAATTCCATTCACTTTGATAGGCACCATATGTTATTATTGGGGTCATGCAGGGCGGCCCTCTTCCCCCTTATCTCTTCTTGTCACATATATTTAGGTTTTATTTGCATGCCAAAGATAAAGGCTGTCGTCACACGAGTGTTATCACATCTTCATTAGGGTAAATGGTCAAGGAATATTATAACATTTGAACTCTTGTTGACAAGAATCAGTCGAAATACACACTTATAAAAACAATAGTAAATCGTCCTCATGAATGTTGACGAATCTAGACATTTTCCAGGGAGTACAATCAGGGGGGGGGGGGGGGGTTACGTAAAAATGTTGAATTAAAAGAAATCAAGATTTTTGCAAATTACAGCGAGCTACTTGTGGGATAGGTCTCGAATTGGAGTAATAAGATAATGAATAGGCGTTTGCAGTACTAGTAAGCTCAGGAATCCTGTGCATGTTCGACTCAATAATGAAACGTTGCACTCAGGCTAATATTTAAATTTTACGTGTGTTTTGTAATAACTTCCGATCTGTGCCACAAATTGATATTTCATCGCTCTTATAGCACTGAAAGACACATCCGGTGCAATAAAATGTTACCAAAACACATATTGCGAATTATGTTAAACCCAAGCTTGTCTATTCATCAAAATTAATGTCGAGCAAAGAAAATATAAAATTTATATCATGTATATCAAACAATATAACGTGCTACAATACATTGATATTTTTGTTTCATTAAAAAAAAGAGGGAAATGTACATTCGGTACAGTTCCAACATCCATAAGTAGTGTTAAATTTTAATCGAGTTTGATTTATGCAAACAAGAGCTTGTCCAAAGTACAAAAAATCCTCTTTGTACATAGATATGTATAAAGGGATTCATGTACATGCTTTACGAACATGTATCAATGGTGAATATCATAAAAGACAAGTAAACAAATCATCTATTGAGTAAACATCCACAGAATAAATGCTCCGGAAACATTGTTAGTACAAGACACAAGGTTATCATCTTGTCTACATGTACTGCTGCTTGAGACAAATCGATATATATATATATATATAATGTTAACCTTTGGACATCAGAAAAAAAAGGAATATCATAGAAAGAAGGCTAAAATTAGAAGGGGCGGATCCAGAAATATTCAAAGAAATGTCTGACGGGTAAAGGGAATTCCTATTGAACATATCATGTGCGACCTTGAAAGAATTCTAGCCGATGTTGCTTTTTCAGGGATTTTGGGGGAAAAGTTTTTCGTAAAGACGAGGAATTTGACAAATTCCATCAGTTTATGACATATCTAAAGTTTTCCGTACAGATACTATCCTGACAGGATCTTCTTGAAATCCAGTAGTTTTCAACAATATATGTATGCTGCATATATATACCAGGAAGTCAAATATTGCGGATACTATAAGCAATCTTACTCGCAAAACTGCAATTCAGTCAGCGGGAAAATACCAATTTCTTTAACGACCTGACAGGTTATTATATCCTCTTAAAACACACAGGAATTACTGACCGCTAATGTGGTAAAGGAAGCTGGATGGAAGCTACATGTAGCCCTGGTAGTTCGTACTTAAATATTCAGGAGCTGATCTAGACTGTTCCCTTGGGGGAGGGGATTAGACTGTTCCTTTGGGAGGAGGTGAGGGTGATATTCAATCCCTTTTAATTGAAATAAGTATAGATGCATAAAATACTAAGTAAATTCTTCCTTCTGGTGATCTGTATTCCTCTGACTGTCCATTTCATGAAATCAAAATTTACAGCGAACGCATTTGCTGCATTGAATTAGACCGAAACAGGCCAACTTCATTTTTTTTTCCGGGTAAGGCACGGTCCATTTGATATTCTGGGGGGGGGGGGCTTGGGTTTTTTTCGAAAAAAATAATTTTGCTCTCAATTTTGATGAAAAAAATAAATTTGCTTATGGTGTGACAGAAAAAAATAATCTTGCTCTTACAAATAATCTGAATTTGAAGAATTACCATAAAATTTCGCTAAAATTCTTGAAAATTTTCCGGCTCGCTTCGCTCGCCACAGTTTTCAATTTGTATCAAAAATTTTTGGATCGCTTCTCTCGCCATTATAAATTTTCTATCAAAACATTATTTACTAATGGCAAAGTTCATATATATATGAAGATATCAAAAGTAATACATGTGTGAAATGAAAAAGGGCTTCCTTAAAAGCTTACATATATTGTGAATATTTATGTATTGCTATTAATACATGTTGCATGTATCCCTTCATATAATTTCAGTTATTCACCAATGTACAATTCTTCATTTACATGTAAAATTTTGTCTAGGAGACCTTCCCCTCAGACCCTCTTATACATGTACATGTTATATACATGTACCTTATATAAAATATTGAGAATTGTATTGTAAAAATCTTTTATCTCTCTGTTTAAAAGTGAAATGAATTCTTGCATAAAAATAAACTAATACATTAATATTTAGAGTTTTGAGTAAAAATATAAATAATTTTTAACAATCAAACACATTCATTCTTAAAATGCGCATCACTTTGTTAAAAAAAAAATTTCCTTGTTCCAACTATGCAAGAAAAAAATAATTTTGCCCTGGTCCAGGGCGAAAAAAATAATCTTGCTCCGACAAAAACCCAAGCCCCCCCCCCCCCCCCCCCCAGAATATCAAATGGACCGTGCCTAAGTTGGCCTATTTCGGTATACATCGAGTGTCACCGACTTGAAGGTAAATCTTACTTTGTTGAAAATATTGGCGATTTGTGTTTTAATGTTTCAGATATAAGTATACAGTCTATAGGACACCTGTTTTGGCATCTTTTCTCTCTTTTTTGGGGCTGGGAATTAACATCTACCCCCCAAAGGCCCCGGGAATTTATCTCTCGAACCGCTCATGCTTCCAGTTTGATTTTAGCTTGCTATAGTTCCTCAGTTGGTCACTCACATAGCAGATGGGGATGATGGAATATTTTGCTGAGTGATTTGTGCTAATTTTACCAAATACTCGACATTGTTCGCTGATGGATCGTAAATAGTCCGAATTGCCAAGGTAACAGGCGAGTTGTTACAAGATGAAGAACCAATCTGCCAATTAACGAAGCATGATAATGCTGTAGTTTTATTTGGAAGGGGGAGGGTTACAAAGCTATGAATTATCATAAAAAGATTTATGCTTAAGTTTTTATTTGAAGTTACTTGTTTTTATGCATACAGACAATTAAGTGAAAAAAGTAAAAAAAAAAAAACAAAACAAAACAAAAAACAAAACAAAAAAACAAAACAAAACCAAAAAAAAAAAACAAAACAAAAATAAAAACAAAAACAACCCCCTCCCCCCACCCCCCACCCCCCAAAAAAAACCCTAAACAAAAAAAAAAAACAAAAACAAAAAACAAAAAACAAACAAAACAAAACAAAACAAAAAAAAAAAAAAAAAAAAAAAACTTAAGTATTAATTGAGTATGTAATACATCGATCTATTTCTAGAAAATCAAGAAATGATCCTTGCTGTTTTTCGGTTTTACTGGAAAGAGATAGAATTCACGTTTATCATTATTGTAAAGTATACAAGTTCAATTCGGTTTAAAACACAATTGGCACGGTTAGCTAAATGCCTTGGCTGAAAACAAAAGTTCAACTTGTAAAAACTTCAAATTTCAAGATTCTTCTACAGTGTGGTCTAGCTACATGAAGCTCGACGCGGTACTTATCAAAGAAAGTATACGGAGTACTTCGCGCCTTTTATCTATATCCAAATCTCTTAGTCAAAATATTTACTTGTTTCAACACTTTAGGAGAGGGCGGAGGAACTCCGTGCTGATGATTACTTTTATTTTGAATAGAGAAAATAAACGGACTACGGACATTGTGATTTTGAAAACTTATGCATCAGAACTATGTTTTCGGAATCTCTGTATAGGAAGTGCGAAGGGATACATCCATGGCATATCTGTGATATGGACCCATTAAAAATGCGAAAATACATATCTAAACGTAAAACAAAAACGTATACTTCCAAAAGTGATGAAAGAAAATCAAAGTTTTGAAAAAAGATATTTATAAACAAAAGATTTGAATTTTGAATTCAGTGACAGCAATTATCAGATTTTTTTATCGACTAATTACTTCAAAACTTTTTTTTTTATCGGCTGATGAAGTGCACGAGCAATATATTCATGCACGTGCAGACAGGTATTAACTATTGGTAGACAGACAGATCATGAAACGTAAAAATGAGCTCTTAATCTCCTGAGATTTACGTCAGCATCATTTGACAGGTATCAATAGTAATTAATCTGCGAAATAGAATAGTGTACCCACAATTAGAAGGAGAACGTAAAGTATAAAACCTGCAGCGGATTCGGACAGGTGTTGTGTTTCCGGAATTTCAAGATAATAAAAGAATCAGAATCACTTTCAGGATTAATTTTGCACTTCTATAGTTATAGATCACGTGACTTCCCTGTTCTTTCTTGAGCATTCTGATTTTGAAAGATTTACAATTTTTCCCGAAAATAAAAGCTGTATGGTTTATATCGTCCAGAGCACGTAGCCATGGAAACGCATTGAACTCATATTGAATTTGATGGACTTGCATTAGACGCATTGTACTATTGAAAAGTATTTTTGTAGGAAACAAATTATGTAGACGATGAAAAAATCATTAATTTTAGATTTCTTTACAGTTGGTGTAGAACATCTTTTAAAGATTAGTGATAAAGAGTGACGTTCGAAGTTATATATCAGTTACGTGCATGTAGCCGTTTGATTTATTTGGATATGAATAATAACATTAGTTTATGATGATTCAAAAGTCTTAACAACACACCTTACACCCACACTTGTTTAGACTGACCTTATTTTATCCTTTCAACAAGCTCTCTCTTTCTCTCTGAATTTTCTTACAAAATGAGGAAAGCTTATTAGATACCGAAAATACCCTCCCCCGAAATTGAAAAAAAAACTTCGATTCGATAAATAAGTCAACGAGAATTGGGCACACTTAGGGCACATTGGAATCCCAATACATGTAGTTCGTATAAAACAATTATATATGAGACAAAATTTCCAAATTTAGCATATGCTAAAAGTCGTCTTATGTGACGTATTATATGATACCTCTCATTCAATTATGATGTCACCCAGTTTTACTTTAAAGTTCACGAAAAGAGTTCAAGAACTTAAAAGAGATCGTCTGCAGCCTCTCGGTCACTTCTTATGTCTTGAAAGTTCTTATCACCTTTTCTTCCTCCAGAGATAGAGAGCTTCGAGACAAAGGGAGATAATTTGATGTCTATATCATCTGACACGAAATTGCACTCAAAACACAGAGAAAAAAGGAGTATATATCATGCCAGCGAAGTGAAATTCTGTGATATGTATCCATAAATCAAGTTAATGTATTCCGTACATCTTGAAAAACAATGCTTATACAAAATGTGTGTTACGTGTAGCTGCAGAGTATCTGTATCCATGCATTCGGATCAGCCTCGACCTTTTCCTTCGAAAAAAGACTCGGACGTCAGACGGCGCCATTTTGAAAATAGTTCCCCGTTGATCTATTAGTTTTGTTATAATTTATCATGAATTACAAGTTCCAACATTGGATCGTAACTGACAAATATGTTACTCACAACATTACTCACTCAAGTTGAAGAATTTTGAATGTTGAAAAAATGCCTTTTTACTTTTACATCGATTTGATGTAAAACCTTCCACCATTGGCATCCGAGTCTTTTTATGCCGTTACAAATAAAGGGCGAGGGGATCCGAATGGTATCCATGCAGACATGTATTTCATATTACAAAACCATGTAAAATTGTGTATTTCGAATTAAAAAAACTGTCAAAAATGAAATGTTGACTCGAAACATTTTCCCGAATAGAAAGGGGCCAACTTAGATGTGTAGTTCCAATTTTCAATTCTTCTTGATAAATTAGCTGTCACAACTACGTATACTTTTTTTGTCCATTGAAAAGTTTGTCTTATCCAAAATTGAGGAGAAGGGAGTGCATTAGACATTAGGAATTATTATTATATGCATGTAAACTTGATTCGAGTAGGTTTTTGAAAACACGCTGCTTCGAAGTTTCATCCAAATCTGATCAATGTTTTTGAATACAGAACTGCAATGCTTTAATGTTAGATCAATTCCTACATTTTACAACCTTGAAAACAGGGGAAAAAAAACTATTTATAGTACCAGGGTATTTGTGAGTATATTTTGGGTACCAGGTGTAGAAACATGACTATGAGCGTGTCAGCATCTCATATTGTACAGTGTCAGTCTGTTTTCAACATTTCTAGTTTCCATGCCGCGGCAAACCGCACATTACATTTCATGCCACATTGCCTACAGTCGCTAAAGTACCGTTTTGCGTAGATGGTTCTAGGACTTGAAATGAGTTCAAACTATTTGGAAGGAAACGTTCGAAGGCCGACTGAGACCTGATTCGATTAGAGCCCCATTATTATTCTAAATTTGGACAAATAATTTTGCAAGATTGAATTGATATGACATTTGTCTATCATTCTACATAACTTCGATCTGTGTTTCCTCAATTTCTATAGCGTAGGCGTGAGGATGAGAAGTAGACAAACGATTGGTTTATGACCAAATAATAAAGTCAGGCATATTTCATGTACATTTCCATCACAAAGAATTCATGTATATGTATAATAACAGTTTGTTAATTTTCTTCTTTATAAAGAGCGATTATAAGATTGTATTAATTTCCGGACTGTACATGAAGTGTTTGTGTACAGCTTGAACGGATTTTTCTACTTTGATCGTAAGAATTGAATGTCAAATTGACTGCAAAAGCATCAGTTACTCAAAGATTTGAATTTTCGAGCGCGACATTTCATTGCTTTCAAGATCGATCACGTGATTGTGACGTTGAAATGATGTCACTTCCGTGTGAATACTAATCTGCATGGACATGACATTGTGGACACGACGTGCTATCTTTATGGAGAATTTAATGAATATTATGTAATATCAGTTAATGCAACACGTAAAAAACACTCAAATTAATCAAAGTTATCTTCACTCTCAATTTATACATCGGACATGAAATGAGGCGATTTCAAAGTTTTAGTGACGCCTAGACCAACTTTATATCAGTAAATTGTGCAAACATATCTGATTAATATTCATTCGCAAGATAACGAGTTTATAAATGAGTGGGTGAAAGCTGTACAGAGATTGAAGAAAATTCTACAATATTGGACGATTTTGACGTTTGAAGGATATCACTTTGTCCAAAATTTGCAGATTAAAATGCTGATACTTCTGTCCAATATGTGGTTGGAAACCATTTCATGACGATTAATAACCACATGTTGGAAATAAGTAAAGGACAATATGATTTTGGTGAATTCTAATCTCATCTTTCTTCATCAAAGTTGCAGTTTCAGTCTTCTGGTTTAAGTCTCTCTCTCTCTCTCTGTCTCTCTCTCTGTCTCTCTCTCTCTCTCTCTCTCTCAATTAATAACCACATGTTGGAAATAAGTAAAGGACAATATGATTTTGATGAATTCTAATCTCATCTTTCTTCATCAACATTGCAGTTTCTCTCTCTCTCTCTCTCTCTCTCTCTCTCTCTCTCTCTCTCTCTCTCTCTCTCCAGCACTTCCCCTGTCTATTGTCCTAGCTATGTCCTAGAATATACTAGTATTTATTTAGTTAATCATAATGCATCTACCATATGGCCAGGATTATGGAGTTGTGTTTTTGTAGACGGGACACAAATGTCAAAAATAAAACATCGGCTAATGCTAACCACATGGGAGACATGGAAAACGTAAAGAGGTTAGTGCTTGGTCATTTTTGTTATAGATTCCTGACCTTGTGTTAAATAAACACGTCCTATTGGAACGGTTTATTTTTCTTTCTCATAGAGATGATCATACTCGATGATTTGGGGTTTTGGAGATTCACTATTGGAAGGAACGTTTCGTATGTATAACATATCTTTGGACTCTTAAAATACCGTAGTTGTGCTATAGGTTGAGAAGAAGGCAACTATATTCGACCACCTTTTAAATTTTGTTAAACTTTATTGCTTGAAATATGTCGGTGAAACGTTCTATTCTATCAGCATAATGTAGTTAACGTTACATGTGCATGGTATTTAGTCTAGAACTAGTGTCGAAATCTACAATATAAGCAGTGATACTGATAAGTTATTATTAAGTAGCGACTTCTACAGTAGAAGCAGTGATAATTTATTATTAAGTGGCGACATCTACAATATAAGCAATGGTAAGTTAATATGAAGTGGCGACATATATAGTACATACATGTTGTTTTATCTAGTGGCGACATCTATAAAATCATCCTAGTAGACTCTCTATGTGAGTGTTCGGTGACGCGTTTACTATACGTTTCATAGTTTTACAAACAGCGACATCTACAACATAAATAACATCTAGTTATGTGATAGTGGCGACATCTATCGTCAAGTTATGTAGTAAGTAAGTTCTATTTATATATGCCGAAAATCCTGATGTAAGTTGTGTTAGACTAGAAAGAAGATTTCAAAAATACTCTTCCATCATGTACATAATTAACATTAATAAAAAGCATCATGTAGATATTTGAAGGGTAGCGACGTCCAAAACATAAATAACATCTAGTTATGCGATGGTTGCAACATTTACAATATAAGTTAAAATCTAGTAACTACAATATAACTTATGTGCGACATCTTAAGTATATTTATTAATCGATCTTCTTTTGCACGAGAGGAGATACTTGCCTGTCTACCTATTTATCTAGATTCACTATTTAGTAGTGTGGTTTTTTTTTTAACATTTTGATGAAACTTTATGGAATCGATCCTTCATCCCATCCATGCCACAAGTCATTTTTACATTTACATTTCAATCTACATTTATTTGTGTATCAGGTTTCCTAAAAGTGTGAAATCTGAGACGGCGAAAGTGTAATAAACTCGTCAAAAGTTCATAAAAATTGTCGAAACTGCACATTGCGTACGAAGTGTAGGGCTCCTGGATTTGATGGTATATCGTTTGTTTGTGATAACTGGTGCCACTTGACTTTTACTCCGAACAAGCCCTTACCCCGTCATATCAGCTTTGAAGTCGCTTTTTGATTGACATATCTCCGTGTAAAATCAGTTATTATCGTAAAGAGGTCAAAGGCTTTTCTTCATAGAAAAGAAGAAATAATTGAATTCTATGATGATGATGATGACATCATGATGTTTTTGGAAATGATAGCATTACGACAACGAAAATTACGACGACGACGACGACGACGACGACGACGACGACGATGATGATGATGATGATGATGATGATGATGATGATGATGATGATGATGATGATGAAAAAGACGACAATAATTTAAATAAAGATTTTGAAATTCAAAGTTTGTTTATCTTTTGTCTAAAAAGAAGAAAGTCGTAAGCAAAACTCGAGAGCAAAGATAAATATCAAGAATGTCTTGGTTGGGGAATAAAACGTCAAAGGATCCTGGGAACCACATTAAAATCGTATACAGGTGTACTGTTGCATAATGTCTTTTGGCCAGAAGGATTTGATTAAATGAGAAGGGGAAAATTAATTCGAGGCATTTAGAAAAGAGAAAATCTAGATTTTCTTATCTTTTGTTTAGTCTTTCTTTGCCAAGAATTTGCGCGGGGGTAACGAATGTGAAATTGCCATGGTGAAAAATGAGTTCACAACAAAGTGTTCTTCTATTATGAAATGATTACATTTTATATCATATATAGAGGAGAAATCGAACAAAAGGTTCGTTGTTGAAAACCTGAGATTGTATGTCGCGATAAATAAGTAGAATTCGTAGTTTATCGTTTTTGCAGAGAAAATTGCTGATCTGCTCTTCAGATAGGAGGAATCTTTTATCTTCAAAATGTCAAAGGTCAGCTCGCGCACGTGCCGAAAATGAGGCCATCAAAAGGGAATTTTTGTTTCTGATTGAACTACGGATCCGTTGTGTCACCAAGTGCTTTTTGGCTTCTATATTGTTTGTCAGAAGGAATATGCAGAATTTGTATGTTTTCTGGATTACATCATTGGGACGAAACATAGGAGAGTCTAGACGCTCAAGTATGCCGAGAGGTTCCGTACAGGCTGTGTGACCTAATTTTTAAGAAGTTTTGGAATGACAACTTTTTTGTAGGCTCTAAAAGCCAAAAGGTTTATAAAAAGTTTGATCACTTTCGTTACACAAAATAAAAAGTCACATTAAATGCTAGTGATATAGACAAAAGAGTGGATTATGAAAAGAAGAGATCAAGACCAAATTTAGAACGAGAAACATTCGCAAGGGGGGGGGGGTGCCACTCCCACGTGTAGATTAGTCACTTGATGTCAAAAATTCCTAGATAGAGAAAACGGCGAGGTTTTGTTTTCTTTCCATAAGTCTGATGATGTTTGAAATATGAAATTAGAGACCGATTCGAAGAGAGTTTCAAGTTCCTTTGTATGAAACTGAAACAGAGTTGTAAACTTTGCTGTCTCTCTTGAACATCAAAGGAGTCGGCATAACTTCTGTGTTGCAACGATAAATATGAGCGGATCCAGAATTTTAATTCAAGGGGGGATTACAACCGTTGGTTTTGTAAGAAATTGTACACAAAACGACAAAAACCCATTGTTCTTTGTAAGAAATTGTACACACAAAACGAAGGAACAGGACCCCATCCCCCATCTCCAGATCCGCGTAACTATACATCAATCTGGATCCGCCACTGGGCCTATAATTGTCACATGTAGCTCTGCCATTATACACAAGTGACATAATAACGTCAGACATTTTGGTTCACACCCTGAATTCTTGGAAAGCAGCAGAATGGTTGTGCAGAAATACATAAATATGAATGGTTACAGTTACCCAAGGTCTGATATGCCATTGTTGGAGTAGGTTATTTACGAAACTTCGTACAAATCTATTGTATTTTGTAGTTTCGTACAAATCTATTGGATTTCTAGTCTCTTTGTTCTGTTTGAGTCAAACATCGCAATGTGCCGATTCGTGCTGGACCTCTCCTGTATTGTAGGCCTCACACTGTCCCGATTATGATATCCGATGGACACACGAATATGAAATTTTCAATTTCGTGCGAAGTTACTCCCGAACATGGTTAAGATCCGCTCAGCAACCGATGTTTTTACGATGCTAAAAGATGATTACACGATGCTAAAAGATGACTACACGATTGTATCCGAACCGCTCCCGATGACAACACGAGGGGACGAATTTTATCTATAAACATATCCGAAGGTCATACGAAGGCTTACGGTGTATTACCAAAGGCTATTAGATTGCTTCACGACGTCGTATCTTGAATGCGATGCATCGGATTATAACCAGGAATACATCACGTTTTGGATGTTTAAAAATTCTTGTTTAATCAGTAGCACAGTATATCAATGGTTTCTTCCTCCGCCTTTTATTATTTCTGTCTCAGAAAAATACAAAAAATACCCAAAAGTAAGTAACTCAAATATATGTTATCTAATATCTGAATCGCACTGTCTATTTAGCATGCCCAGCAAAGATATATGAATGTTGATTCTTATCATGCTCGACCATCTTTGAAAGTTTGATTTTACAAGGCATATCATTACAGTTCTTGTGAAAGTGTGACTACCAGACGGATAAATAGACAACGGGTTCAGTTATCGGTGACCTTTGCGCAGCAGTTGACATGTATTTTTGTCAACCAAAAATCGTCTTAAAATATCACGAATTTCATTTATAAACATCATTGGTGGAAACAGGTGGAAGATGTGATGATTCCATGTAAGAAAGATAAAAATGGATATATGTCACAACAAGATACTAGTATTACCTGTAATTATAGAAAATACTGAGTCTGTACATGCTCTCTTAGATGCATTTAAAGATGCAATGCATTATCAAGGCACGTCATTTTGCTTTATAATGCATTGATTGTTAACTTGCAAATTTGAAGAAGACAGAAAAGATTTTATTTTGATAAATTTGGATTAACTTAGAAAAATACTTTGAAAATGGCTTTGAATATTATGTATTTGAAATGTTTTGTTTAATATTTGTGTCTGTCATCTTTTGTATCGGGATCCCATCTTAACGTCATCGTACTAGAGTACGATGACATCACGATGTCATTTCGATGGAATTACGAGGTTGTCACGAAGTCGTATAGCCTTCCTAACTCCATCGGGAGGTTCTTGACACGTTCGTAATGCCTTCGTATGGCAAAATTTCCCCGATGGTCCCGATGGTAATTCGAAGCAGAAACGAAGATGTTACGAATAAGCAAGATGCCTTCTCGATGGTCTTACGAAGGGCAAGATTATTACACGAACCTGTTTCGAAGATGGTCCTTCGGGAGTGCCATCGGGAATTTTTTGGCATGCCAAAGATTTTGACAGCACTCCCGAGGTTGTTCCCGAAGTTTGACAAATCAAGCCGGCGGTCATACGATGGTTCAAGATGGCCTTTCGAATAGCCCGATGATATTACGATCTCACCCGAATTTGAAAAAATCCTTTATCGTGTGGCCATCGGCTGCTTAAATCGGGACAGTGTGACGCCAGCATATCAAAATGATCCTTTCTAGAAAGTACTCAAAACTGTGGACCATTACAATAACAAAGTGTTGTTGGTTACTCTAACACTGACATTTTACATAACGGCACAGCTTTGCCACAAACCGTTTTAAAAGCATCTTGCAATTTAAAAGCATCTTGCGATTTAGCCGATAGAAAAGAAAGGAAAATTGGATTGGAAAACAGCACAGAAACCTCTGTAAAAATGCCTTTTGCACGTGAATCCTAATCAGCTGGTGACAATTGGAAACTGAGAATGGAAGGTAGACGTACTGTCATACAGACGGACGCACGGATGATAAGTGAAATTGCATGTCTGAATTCGGTTTCTAGAACATTTGTACTCCGATCTAGTCTAGTTATGACGCATTGTTTTCCTCACCACAAAATAAGGGATCGGTCTCTGCTATCTACCGCTAATCTTTGACACTCTGTATGCTTTGCATCCACTGAAATCTGACAACAATGCTATAGAAACATGTGTCACCAAGTTTACTTTCCAAGGGCACTTCAAGGGTGTCACATGCGAAGTGATTGTCAAAGAGCATGTTTGTATGTTTCGTCTGTCTGTATGGCTGTCTGAATGTCGGATTAATTGCTCTAGTTCACATGATGGGCACTGAATTAAAGCTATATTTTAAAAGCCTTAACGTTGGTTTCATAAATTCGCAGGTGACAGCAACCACAAGTTATCAGTAATGTACATTAAAGATGTTACACCTCCTGCGCATGCGTCCGATTTCATTTCCTCTTTTCGCAATTTTGAAATCTGATCGCGTGTGTGTTTGTTTGCAAGTTACAAGGTGATGATACAAAAATAACCACCGTGTGCAGGTTTCTGTAGAAAATGAAGAAGTATCTGCCATTAAGATGCATCTCCGGGGCAGCCAATCTAAATTCTTGTAACATCAATCACAACATCTCACTCCGACTCTTCGAATTAAACAAAGAGGAAATCATTTCTTGCAAACTTATAAAAGATTAAGATGCATGCCTTTCGTAAGAAGAAAAAAAAATTCAAAGCAAAATTACCAAATTCCTAATCTAAAGTTAAGATTGTTATTAATTTTCATGGTAAAAATCAAGATGAAATATTGGAAGGGTATACTACTTCGGTACTTAAAATTTTAATTATCCAGCAAGTGATATCACACTTCAAACAATTCGTTCCAGAACATCTCAAGTGTTACAGACAGTCACAGATGTGTATTTGATACGAAATGCAGGTGCGAAGTGTTTTGTTTTCGATTATATAACAGTCGAGACAAGATAGTGATAAGCATATTAAAGGTGATATATTAATTCCTCTATAAATGTACAATGGTCCTAGCTCAAGTGTCAGTAATAGCATTTTTGCATGCCAAAGAAAGTCTTGAATCGTGAAGTAAGAATAAGCTGCAGCGCGAATAGACTTTGACCCGAACTGTCTCAGTCAGTGATGCATCCTTTCCAGCTGTTTCGTCAGAGAAAGATAATGAACGTATAGTGATGTAATAAATCACAGGAATTTCTTTTGTGTTTATCGTAAACTAAAATTCCGGTATGTTTTCTTCTCATTACTCAGTGTGGAGAAGATGAACTAAACAAAGTATGATGACATTTAGCTGCAATCTTTCTATTAATTCAACCCCTGAAAGGGCCATCTTTTTCCACGCAAGTTACTTTTTCAAGGATTTTTGCTCACCAGAATGAAAAAAAAGGTCTTGAAAGTGAATAACAACTGAAGCGTGTCGTTTTGTGCTGGAGTAATTGTAGGTTCAAGGCGAATGAACTATTAATTCAAAGGCTCATATTCAAAGCTAACAATATTAAATGCAATACTGACAAATTCACAACAAAATACAGCCCGAAAAATACAATACGATACAACACATGACATAAAACACGTAACAGCACAATAACAAATATTTCGAATGAGAACACAATACAGTACTGCAATACTACACAAAACACAACTCATCTCAATGAAACACTTTTCGAACACTACAAAATAAACATAATACTATGCCTGTGTGTAAATTTTTTGTCTTTTCTTTTTCAGACGCGGTTGGTTTTGTAATGGATTCAACGAAAATACAACATCTTCTATACAGTGCCATAAATCTATTAACTATTTTTATCCATATCGGTAAGTGAGAATTTCTTTTTACTTGAAATTTGCGAACGGTATAGATATATATCGCTCGAATAAACGATACAAGACCCCCCCCCCCCCGCCTTCCGACACAAGTACAATGCGGAGAACAACAATGCTCATCAAACTTTGATTGAGCAAGACTACGTACATCGGAACCAGCGCTAGACTACGTACATCGGAACCAGCGCTAGACTACGTACATCGGAACCAGCGCTAGACTACGTACATCGGAACCAGCGCTAGACTACGTACATCGGAACCAGCGCTAGACTACGTACATCGGAACCAGCGCAAGACTACGTACATCGGAACCAGCGCTAGGCTACGTACATCGAAACCAGCACTATACCAGACTTGGATAGATTTACCTTTAAGAATTGCACGTGTAGCATTGGGTAAACTTTACAAAGCCTGGCCAGAGCAACCAAACTAAGTAAATTCTCATTGTTTTTGACGAACTACAATCAGTGTTTTGCTGCATGTTCGTCACCTAAGACACGGGAGACTTTGACGAACCAGTGCATGCTCAATGATGCTACATGTTAAATGAAAATTGAAAAACAAAATACTGCTGAAACACTCAACCAAATATCAAAGTTGCTTTCAAATTTTAAAAATCAAGAAAATGATTTAGAAACACAGAGCGTCGGGTCCTTTTGATGAGACTTGCTTGGCTGTTAGTGTCAGGTCGCCACAAATGTACAAGCAACTACTACAAAGTTCGGAATGCCCCTTGCAAGTCCTTGAAATTCGTTGTATAAAATATTCTTTGTTTCAGTGATTGTGACTACCTTGACATTCACACGATTATTGTTGTAGAGCTACCGGCGCCTGATAAACAGAGTTACATCCCCTTAGTTCTTCACTGATTACTATGTCGACATAATGAAACATATCCTTCTAATCATTTCCACCTTTTAAGTGGAGATTCTTAGACATTTAGGCAAGCATATAATGTATATAATGGCTCATGCAGCTCTGCACCGAGCTCATATGATATACATATTCTCAAAGGAATGCCATCTAAAATTAAATCAGATGAATTTAAATTCTGAATATTGGAAAAAGAGTATTTTTGTGTCGCCTGCGAAGCATAGCGACACTTAGGGATCACTTTGTCCGTCTGTCCGTCTGTCCGTCCGTCCGTCCGTCCGTCTGTCCGTCCGTCTGTCTGTCTGTCTGTCACACTTTGGGTGTCACAGCCCATAACTTTTGATTGGTAAGTGATAGGGCTTTGATATTTCACATGTGTATTCCTTGTGACAAGACCTTCCTACACATACCATAATTTTTGACCTAGTGACCTTGACCTACATATTTGACCTACTTTTCAAAAAAATTAAGAATGGATATATCTTTTGATTGGTTGGTGATAGGGCTTTGATATTTCACATGTGCAATCCTTGTGGCAAGACCTTTCTACACATACCATTATTTTTGACCTTGTGACCTTGACCTAGATATTTGACCTACTTTTGAAAAAAAGATAAGATTCGCTATATCTTTTGATTGGTAAGTGATAGGGCTTTGATATTTCACATCTGTATTCCTTGTGACAAGACCTTTCTACACATACAATAATTTTTGACCTAGTGACCTTGACCTACATATTTGACCTACTTTTCAAAACAAATTAAGAATGGATATATCTTTTTATTGGTGAGTGTTAGGACTTTGATATTTCACATGTGCAATACTTGTGGCAAGACATTTCTACGCATACCATAATTTTTGACCTTGTGACCTTGACCTAGATATTTGACCTACTTTTGAAAAAAAGATAAGATTCGCTATATCTTTTGATTGGTAAGTGATAGGGCTTTGATATTTCACATTTGTATTCCTTGTGACAAGACCTTCCTACACATACAATAATTTTTGACCTTGTGACCTTGACCTAGATATTTGACCTACTTTTGAAAAAAAGATAAGATTCGTATATCTTTTGATTGGTAAGTGATAGGGCTTCGATATTTCACATGTGTATTCCTTCTGACAAGACCTTTCTACACAGACCATTAAATTTGACCTTTTGACCTTGATCTAGATATCTGACCTAGACCTACTTTTCAAGAATTTTGATCCACTTTCTAGAATAATAATCAAACCGCTTCGCAGGCGACACAAGCATTCCTTGGATTGCTATTTTTTGTATATACTTTTCAACATTAAGAGCGTTCAGGTGAGCATCGAGAATGCTCAAGAACCTCTGTGGCTTTATTGAGGTGGAGGGAGGGGGTCTCTATAGACTTTGGACACAGACTCTACTTTGGTCTCGTCAATGTGTGGTCGTTTGGGTTTGCTTGTATAGTTTGTGTTTGCTTGGCTCCGCTTTTCTTGTGGTTTTACTCTTTTTTACTTTTGATTCTTTGTATGTATGCCTGTGTACATATTCTTCCCTTCTTTGTATTTTCGTGTTTAGGCATATGCATGTCTGTTCTTTCCTTCTTTGTATTTTCGTATTTGGGCATATTCATGTCTGTTATTTCCTTCTTTGCATTTCCGTGTTTGGGCATATACATGACTGTTATTTCCTTCTTTGTATTTTCGTGTTTTAGCATATGCATTTCTGTTCTTCCATTCTTTATATTTCCGTGTTTGGGCGTATACATGACTGTTATTTCCTTCTTTGTATTTTCGTGTTTTGGCATATGCATTTCTGTTCTTCCATTCTTTGTATTTTCGTGTTTGGGCATATGCATGTCTGTTCTTCCCTTCTTTGTATTTTTGTGTTTGGGTATATGCATTTCTGTTCAATTGTATTTTTGTGTTTGGTATATGCATGTCTGTTCTTCCATTCTTTGTATTTTTTGTGTTTGAGTATATGCATGTCTGTTCTTCCCTTCTTTGTATTTTCGTTTTTGGGCATATGCATGTCTGTTCTTCCCTTCTTTGTATTTTCGTGTTTGGGCATATGCATGTCTGTTCTTCCCTTCTTTTTATTTTCGTGTTTTTTGTATATGCATGTCTTTTCTTCCCTTCTTTGTATTTTCGTGTTTCGGTGTGTTTGTCTGTATTCCTAAGGGATATTGCAGTGGAGTTTTAAGGATCGTGAAAGGAAAGCATCGTTTCTAGAAAATGTTCAATCAAAATTAACTCTTTTGGATCCTTGCGCGTGAAATTGTAAAGACGTTGTCTGCTTTGCTTTGTTGAATATTTAATCGCAACAAACTGTATATCTAATGGATTCCATGTTGTCTGCTCTGGGTGTATCAAAGTCATTAGTGCGTCACGAATTATCTCTGATCACTCATTATTGTTTGCTTTAAAAAGAGTATCGGGACTGAAGTCTGTGATATTTTTAATCTGTAAAGCTTACATGTATCTTTCTTGTAAATTCTAATCATAGGTTGCAAATGTTTAGGTGCGAATGCAAAAAGAGAAAGAAGGGGACCTCTGTGAAGTCCTGTCCGAATTAAAGCCATCCTTTTCAATTTTTTGAGTTCAAACATTTGTGATCCTTACCGATGGTTTACAACCCTCCCCTCCCACCTTTTTTTCGAAATTAGTTAAATTTGAGATGGACAGTCCTTGACCCAAAGTAAAAATTCTGGATCCGCCCCTGTCCATGTATATCTCATCCATCACAGTAGAAATAGTTATGATCGTCAATAATTTGCTAATTTCTGCAATAGTCGTTAAACAAAGTGTTTTCAAGTAGATTACGCCGAGTTCTATGCAGGAGATTAGTCGAGCTAGTAATAAAATATATTCAATATTCATGGGAAAAGTAGCAGAACATTCTTGCGTCTGAGAACGGGAAAATTAAAGATTGGCTATCTCGGCATTTTGGAGGAAAATTGACGACTGAACTGATCCATTATGCCGACAAATATACAAACCGCGAAATTGGTTTTTTTTTCTCCTGAAGTTTTGGTATGGCAACTAAATTTGTAATAATAAATTTGAAGAAAGATTCCAAAGAGATCAAAGTTACGCATTGTCTGGAGGAGCAGAGTGAGGATGACAGTTCATCACAGAATTTTATGTTTAGTTATCCGGATAACGGGTGTTGGACCTGTCCACTAAACCGAAAATACTCAAATTTTATCTTTCGATTTTGTGCAAGGTCGGGCCTATAAAAATAGAAATATAGCCATTAAAATGCGAAAAAGTTCTGCTGATCTGTGGGACAAACTTGTGTAATATTGTGCGAGGAACCTGAAAGGACTGGCAACTCGTGTAATGGCTTCAAAATCCACACAAAATACCGATATTCGAAATTGTTCAATCACAAAGAGGAGCAAAACATGACAAGAATTCTTCACGGAGCTATCTGTATGATACATCATACCATGCAATGTACTGAGCACCCTCTATGAAAAAATCCCGACCTTCTGACCGGCCCATCAAACGTGTACTATAGTATCGTAGTATGTTCCTGGACAGAGACCCCTACATAAAGGACTGTTACCTTAATTAATACTGACGGAAAGGTAAATTGCCAGCTGCTTTGATATATACGTTATCTTATTGGAGTAATAATCTGATACATTCTGTGTTCATGCATCGGTGGATCGAAATTTCGGAATGGCGAATGCAACAGTTGCTTCTTAGCACACATAATGTCTCAAAATTACTAGTGGAAACATTTTCGTCCGCTTTGACCGCGTAAGTTCCATCTGTTCACAAGTTACAGAAACTTTGGCAACTCCAAGATTTCATATTTCAGATGTATTTCATTCTTTTTGTACCAAAAGATCTACCTTGTGACCTTGACATTCCAAGATTGACCTACTTTATAAGAAATGGATTAAAGCGGGGACCCACATGTAGTGATGGTGCCTGCAACGTACGGATGACATATACTCGTATAATCACATTTTCGACATCCGTCTGTCTGTCCGTCCTTCAGTATGGTAGTCAAACTTCTCACAATTTCACAGTTATCGATGTGCATTATCATATTTCTATCAAACTTGGCCGAGTGGTCAAGCAAGATGAGACTCAACACCATACGAGGTTCAGGTCACCCGCAAGGGGAAGGTCACTTATTTAATTCCTATTTCTTGAATTTGCTCGTAAATTATTTTGGTGTTGATACCTCCATCTATTCCCGGAAATTTACATCATTTTTCTCCTATGAGCTTACATTGAGCTCGTTTCACACCTTAATTAAAAGGTCAATAGGTGTTTTACTCAAACTGTGCGCTAGTGTAGGAAGTGTAAACTCATTATAAAACAGATTGAGGTTCCAAAATTGTACAGTTTCTACATTTACTTCATTAGCACTGCACAAAAACATCACATTGTCTAACGACTCCCCTTTGATCTACCATGCATATTAAGTTACTAAATGTTTTTCTATCATTACAAGAGACCATATGCAACTCTTCAGGTAGATGATTCAAACGGTGCCGTCTTCGCTAATTGGACGGTTCTTTATAGAAAAGTGCACCGTTTGTATTGTTTTCATTACTCATCGATTTATTGGGTTCAAGGATTGAAAATTCGATGCAGAGAGAGAGAGAGATAGAGAGGGAATGGTGGGAATGAGGATGCTGACGTTTTATTGTACGACTGTTTTTTCAATTTGACATTTTCAGGAGGGGCGGCGTCAAGCCAGTCGGTTGATTTAAAAGGGGTAGGAATGTTCCAGCCTGTGATTTTGAATTTAAAAAAATGATAAAAAGCGAGGATTTTTGCAAATTCCAGAGTTCCCACCTCCCAAACCCCTCTTCTAAACCGCGTCCAAGTGACGAAAAAGAGTTGACCTTGACCTGACCTTTGATCAGGGATGAAGATGAAATTATGCAACATCTGTTCGTCTGTGCTTTTCATTTCGTTATATCAAATTTTATGATACTGTTTTGAGCCGGGCGAGTCGACTCTTCGTTTTGGGTCAGAAAAGATGTTGTTTATATTTCACTATATGCACCTGTTCATAATAAGAACTACATGTGCTGGCACGGCGCAGTCTCAGTGTGCAATAAACTGCCGAAACAATGGTAACAGGGACAGATCTAGTGAGGGGGAGCTTGGAGGGGATCATTACCCAGCTAGGAATGGCACCCCCCCCCCCCAAAAAAAAATCCCGATTTTGCGTAGGTATTTGTTTTTTCAAAATCATAGGTTGGAACAACCCCCCCCCCCCCCCTTTTTTTTCGATTACTGGAACCGACCCCCGAAAAAACTGGATCCATCCATGATCAGTGTGCAATAACTGCCGAAAACAATGGTAACAAGACATTCCAAGAACACTGCTCCTGTATACAATGCGTGTACTACCGTTTTATGCGCGGTGTCAGACTAAAAGGCATTTCAGCACTTTGTTTCTGGCACCAACAAAACGCTCTAGACTTCACTCTGTCAAATATTTGTCCTCTCAAACATTTTTCTCTTGATGATCGAATTGCCGCAATGTACTTCTCATCTGGCTCCGTGTGGAACCGAAACAAAACATTTGAAATTTGAAATTTTATTATTGAATTTATCTTTCCTTATTTGCTTCCTTGCACAGGGTGTATTTGCCCCCTAATACCCTTATCTCCCTCGTCTTTAATCATATTGGTCCTCTTTTGGGATGAGTGTTTTCTTTCGTCTTTTATCGTTTTGTGTTGTGTCTGTTGTTTGGTACTGTGTTGTGCGTGTGTGTTCCGCTGTGATGGCTAAGGTGTGGTCTTGTTGGAGACTCCTTTCTTTTACTCCTATATCACAAACTCGCTACAGGCGCAATGCCACTTGCCAATTCATGGGGACTTGTATTGGTCCCTCTAGTACAAGTATTTTCTTATTTATAAGGAAAAGAGGAATTCGATTCCCTACAGTGTAGTCGTACTATACCACTATCTTCAAGCTTACCACAACTTTGCACAAGTGATTGGCAAAAGGAAATGTTCTATTTCGGTCAATGTCGACCAGTTATTGATTGAGACATGACTGAATTATATTGTGTTGTTTGTTGTACTCTTGCTTAATATCAAAAATTATGTATCATGTTTCCTTGTATTTTTCAGTAACTGGTGCACAGGAATTCATTACTCAACCGGAGAGCAAAGTATCGGTACAGGGTCTAAGTGTTACATTCCAATGCAAAGTAAAGAACCGATCCGGAAGCCTCCAATGGACCCAGAACAGGTTCGGATTGGGATCTGAACGTAACCTCCCGGGATGGCCGCGCTACACAATGATTGGTGGAAGATCGAACATAGGAAATGACATCATAGGTACGTCAGAGGTCACATGACGTCTCTTTTAGTAATATGCATTTTCTTCAAATTAGAATTCACACAGATCTACAGCTAGGTTATTATTTGACAGTTTCAATCAAGTCCGAGATATTTTTAATGCATTAATTAGCGACATAACTTCATATTTTGTATGTATTGTATCTATGTTCGTTTTTGAATGATTTGTGGGTATAAATTGTCACATATTTAGTAATATGGCCCTTTTCTTGACTAATTATAATCAATTTCTCTGATAGAAACCGATTATTCGTATTTCTTTCATGTCCAGAAAACGAATGAGGCCTTAAGGTATCCGATGTACAATAGGGCATTTTTCCATGCCTGGTAAGGTACTATAAACTTTATATTTTCTGAAAGGTTATAATGCCCACTGCTCAAAAATAATAATTTTGGGGTCAGAAAAAAAAGGGGAATTGGTGAAGCATTTAAATTGTCTATTTTCTCTATATAACCTATGCAAAATGACAAAGTTGTACAAGAGTTTTTCCCCTTTGATTTTTTAAGACCTGAGAGTCTTATATCTGTACTCAGGGCATCATTACCTTTCAGAAAATATATACTGTAGTTTGTAGTACCTTACCAGGCATAAAATTTACCATACTTTACTATGGAGATGATTAAAACGCTATGTAAAATGACTCTATTGTACAACGGATACCTTAAAATGGCTAATTAAAACATAGAATGACGCTAAAGACGTTAATTTAGACATCGTATCACATTCATTTTGCTCTATATACGTCTTCTTTACATTTTTATCACACTTTAATGTACAGTCACGCAAATTTCTCATGATAAGGCCTTATTAATATGTCTTGCTTATCATGACTCCCTGATTACAAACCTAAACTTTACTCGGATGAAATCAAAAGTGCAGGATGGGAAATGTAAGTTAATCGCCCTCGCTCTTGATGTCTCATTAAAAAGCCATGTGTTTTGGGTAAAAGTTGATGCAGTGTATATTTTACTTAGCTCTCTAGACGAGAGTACATAAAAATACCGACTGAAGCTCGTGTCAAAAATAGAGGCATGATGATCGTAAAACTGAGCAAAACAATTAGTTAAAATGGATCAAGCCATGTTTCCTTGTATTACGTATCCACTAGTGATGTAACGATTATCGCCGACAATCGATTGTCGGTCGCTGAATGGCCAGCGATGTTACTAATCGATGTTGAAAATCAAACTCGATTGTCGCCGATTTCCGAATTTTCCGTATTTTTCTGTCCGTTTCGGTAATTTGGTTTTAGAAATCGCGCAATGCGAAAGTCATTGACGGATGCAAGTGCAGGTTACATGACCCTCCCGAGGACAATAATAACAATAACACCTTCAAAAACTTATTATCCTCCCTGGATTACTGAGATAATTGAATTGTTATTGTGGATCAAACACCAAATTTCCTAATTTCCTCTGTCCCGAACCCTATTTAAACCAGGCGTTTCGTGGATGGACTACTTTCTAACTTTATTGCATCAAGTAATTTTTCATATTCTATCAATCGAATTTACTTTAACATTTATATCAAACATTTATAAATATATAATACATAATAAATGAAATGTCATCGGAGGGGGGGGGGGGGGTAAATCATGGCATATTATCGCATGAAAATTAATTTGTCTCATCAGTGATGTTCGTAACCTTGTAGAGGCAACGTAATGGTGTAAAATAAACTCTTTAAGATGATATACACAAAGTAGAACACTCAAATTTGATTATTTGGTCCTAATTTCAATTCAATGGATTGAAAATTAAAAAGATAGGAATATTTCGAATTTTTCTATTATAATCGATTAATAATCGATTATGCCCTTCCGAATATTTCCGATAACGATTATGAGTTAGTTTCCGATTGCCCAACACTAGTATCCACTGCAAAAGTTTTATTCTGTATGTATTTTACGCCAGTGCTTCTTCAGAAATTATATGTATTGTACGCCAGGGCTTCTTCAGAAGCGCATGTATTGTACGCCATGGCTTCTTCAGAAGCGTATGTATTGTACACCAGGGCTTCTTCGGAAGCGTATGTATTGTACGCCAGGGCTTCATCAGAAGCGTACTTATTGTACGCCAGGGCTTCTTCAGAAGCGTACTTATTGTACGCCAGGGCTTCATCTGAACCATATGTATTGTACGCCAGGGCTTCTTCAGAAGCGTACTTATTGTACGCCAGGGCTTCATCTGAACTATATGTATTGTACGCCAGGGCTTCTTCAGAAGCGTACTTGTTGAACGTCAGGGCTTCATCAGAAGTGTATGTATTGTACGCCAGGGCTTCTTCAGAAGCGTACTTATTGTACGCCAGGGCTTCATCAGAAGCATATGTATTGTACGCCAGGGCTTCTTCAGAAGCGTACTTGTTGTACGCCAGGGCTTCTTCAGAGGGCTAGGGGTTACCAATGATGGTCACAACTAGCATTAGCTCATCTTTAAGGCCAAAGGTCATGGTCACTGTTCATTGATTTGGTCTATATTTTCGACCCATTTTCCTCTAAAATAGCAGGAATTTTTGGAAGTTTTTAGAGACGTATGCCATCTTTATTATAAAAATAGATAAAACTTTCAGGACTGGCTACTTATCGGTAAGAGTACAGTTCCCCCAAATATGTATATGTCCGGAATTTTTGCAAGATCAGAGTTTTTAAAAGCAGGGCATATATGAATAAAACGACGTATACCGAATAGAATAGTATATATATGAATAGAACTACAAACACTTTCAAACTAGTTAGTTTCTTAAATTCATTTCATGATAATAACATGAAAGAATAGATCTACATTCATCATTTATTATTTAACCCCTGACTTCAAAGCAACAAACCGCGCATAGCGTAACATACATAAAAACCAATCTGGTGAGTGGTGTAAGGTCTAGATCAAAGACGTAGTAATTCTAGAGTTATCGTTCCTTGACGAGTTATTACGATAGATGTCGGGTCTTGTATATTTATGGATCCATTATCCATCAGAAAGAAGCTCTCTGGATGACTTTATGGTGCTGTACTTTTATATACTTATCTAGGATAGAGCTCAATGTACGCTTAGCTAGCTAGAGAGAAATTATTTGTAAACAAAGTATACAAACAATTTATTGCAAATTTCAAGGACTTAAAAGTCCTTGCAAATGGTTAAAAATATCTTTAATACCATATTAGAACCTTTTTGCGCAAATTGCGCCCGTATTAATGTTTTCGTGCAATTTAAACCACCCCCGCCCAACCCTAGTGGAATGAAAAGATTTCTTGGAATTCAAGAAAAATGTGAATTTTTCAAATATTTTTGTAATCTTATTTTGATGTAAATTTTAAGTCAGTTTCTTAAGTGTTTTCGTATGGTACCAGTAATTAATTAATTCATTCATTCATTCATTCATTCATTTCCTAACTTGCATTCTCAAGAGTATAAATACCATCTAGTGCAGTTACTGATCATTCTCTTTTACAGAAGAATACAGTTTAAAGATAATGGATATACAACTTGAAGATGACGCGGAGTATAGATGTCAGGTGACACCAACCGACGATGACCCAACGCCATTACTCAGTAACAAGGTCACTCTCACTGTTAGAAGTAAGTATGAATTGTCTAAAGGTCAAGGTCATAGGGCAGCGTCTGTTTTAAACTTAAACTCACACTAGTACTTATATTCACTCATACTATTTAAAGTAGTACTCATTCATAAACTTTACAAGTACTCATATTTAAAATTTACAAGTACTCATATTTAAATTTTACAAGTACTCATATGTAAACTTAACAAGTAATGATATGTAAACTTAACAAGTACTCATATGTTAACTTTACTAGTACTCACATGTAAACTTTACTAGTACTCATTGGTAAACTTTACTAATACTAATATGATGAGTTTACAAGTAGTTGTATATGTACATGTATAAGTACTTCTTTGTAAACTCTTCAAGTACTCATATGTAAACTTTACAAGTATTCATATGTATACTTTACATGTACCCATATATGTACAAGTACTTGTAAGTAAACTTTTTATGTAATCATATGTAAACTTTACAATTACTCATATGTAAATTTTACAACTACCCATATATGTACAAGTACTCATTTGTATACATACATAAACTTAACAAGTACTCATTTATGTACATCAAAGTTTAAGGTCAAAGATGAAGGTCATGTTATATAGACTTGTATTTATAAGTACTCATTTTTCAGTACTTTGTATATTTTTTTTAAACTTATGACATACTGATGCATTTACATGGTAACACCTCTGGTAGGACAAAGACTCAAAGGTCAAGGTCATTAGGACTCCTGGTATCATCCAATTTCATTGAGATTGTAGATTTATACAAGACACAAAATGACATTATATTATTCTACTTTAACTTTTCACAGTTCCTCCGTTTAATCCTGTGATAATAGGAGGCCCAGTTGTGGCTGTAGAACTTGGGAAAGCTACCAATATAACCTGTCTGGTCAATGGTGGCAAACCAGGCCCGACAGTTACATGGTAAGTGATATATTATGGCAAACAATGACAAATTATGACCTTTTAGATATCATACATTATAAGCATTTTCTTTATGAAAATCAGTTAGACAGGACTTAAATGACTTGCTATGTTGCATACCAAGGCCTAATTTGGTATTTTTTTTTCTAATTTGTGAGTCAAGAAGTGGAAGAATAAAAAGTGATTGCCTTTACTTAAGTACTAATTACATGCAATGTTTAATGGAGGGGGATAGAGGTTGTGACCCATCTGGAATTTAAGACAAAAAATGATTTTGATATTGATGCATCATATGATATTTGATATAATTTCATTTCAATTTTACAGGTACATAGATAACTCACGGATAGCTAACAATGTTTTTACCAAAACAACCATAAGGCCAAATAAAACCGAGGATGTTGTCTCATCCGTTACCATGGTAGCCAAGGAAGAGGATGCTGGGAAGACACTGGAATGCTGGGCAATTAATGATGCACTCAAAGAACACCTGAAAACCACAGCTACACTTGATGTACAATGTATGTCATTGAGTCATACCTTATGTGTACTTATTTTAGTGCAACCAAATTTTAGCGGAAACAGTGCAACTACAAGGAAATTTATATTTAAAAATAATCATAGATAAGTGCAAGTGTCACTTGTTCCCATTTTAATCTATAAGAGTAAAATGATCGAGTGTTACATCTTAAATTAGCGCAGCCATAATAAACTCGCTAACTCTGCTAAAATATGAATCTGGCTGAAATAAGTACACAACAGTACATGTATATATCATTGAGTTATTATGGCAGCAAAAACTAATATTGAATGATTACAAAATTATTTATATATTTTTGATTTTCAAAAATTAACGCTACACTACAGTAATGGACAAATCTTGATGCTCTTTTTTCGAAGTTCCTTGTCAATGGAGAAATGACACAATTTTGGAATTTGAAATATTTTTTTCTGTGTTTTAGTCAAGCCAAAAGTAACCATAAAGCACAATATCACCCGGCCTATAAAGGAGAAGGACAATATTAGGATTACATGTAAAAAAATAGCCAATCCCTCAACAGTTACTTGGAGGTAAGATTATCTGTTATAATTATATGCCTTGTTTTTTGTGTCGCCTGCGAAGCATAGCGACACTTAGGGATCACTTTGTCCGTTGTCCGTCTGTCCGTCTGTCCGTCCGTCTGTCCGTCTGTCTGTCTGTCACACTTTGGGTGTCACAGCCCATAACTTTTGATTGGTAAGTGATAGGGCTTTGATATTTCACATGTGTATTCCTTGTGACAAGACCTTCTTACACATACCATAATTTTTGACCTAGTGACCTTGACCTACTTATTTGACCTACTTTCCAAAAAAATAATGAATATATCTTTTGATTGGTAAATATTAGGACCTTTATATTTCACACATGCAATCCTTATGGCAAGACCTTTCTACAAATGCCATAAATTTTGACCTAGTGACCTTGACCTAGATATTTGACCTACTTTTGAACAAAAGATAAGATTCGCTTTATCTTTTGATTGGTAAGTGATAGGGCTTTGATATTTCACATGTGTATGCCTTGTGGCAAGACCTTTCTACACATACGATAATTTTTTAACCTTGTGACCTTGACCTAGATATTTGACCTACTTTTGAACAAAAGATAAGATTCGCTTGATCTTTTTATTGGTAAGTGATAGGGCTTTGATATTTCACATGTGTATTCCTTGTGGCAAGACCTTTCTACACATACCATACTTTTTTACCTATTGACCTTGACCTACATATTTGACCTACTTTTCAAAATAATTAAGATTGTATATATCTTTTGATTGGTAAGTGATAGGGCTTTGGCATTTCACATGTGTATTCCTTGTGACAAGACCTTTCTACACAGACCATGAAATTTGACCTTGTGACATTGACCTAGATATTTGACCTACTACTAAAAGTAAAATTGGCTATATCTTTTGATTGGTAGGTGATAGGGCTATGATATTTAACATCTATTTTCCTTGTAACAATGCCTTTCTACACATACCATCATTTTTTTGCCTTTTGACCTTGACCTAGCTATTTGACCTTCTTTTCTCAGAAATTAAGGTTGTATATATCTTTTAATTGGTAGGTCATATTTCTTATGACGAGACCTTTTTGTTACCAGTAGTTATGTAGTGACCTTGACCTAGATGATTGACACTCTTTTCTGAAAATTTGAGAATCACCATATCTTTTAATTTGTAATTAAGAGGTCTGATATTTCAGATGAATTTCATTTGACAAAACTTTTCTACTGATACCAATGATTTTGATCCACTTTCTAGAATAATAAACCGCTTCGCAGGCGACACAAGCATTCCTTGGATTGCTATTTTTTTACCCCAAAGATACAAAGATATGATTAAATAGTATTACATGACACAGTTTCCTCCCCCACTTCCATAAAAAAATGAGAAAAAGCAAAAAAAAAAAAAAAAAAAGAAAGCAAAAAAACTATAAAGAAATAATCAAGATAAATACTGAAGCTTTATTATATATTTTTTTTTTTTTTGCACCTCAGTTTCATTCAAATAAATGCTTTTTCCGCCTATTTTTTTCTCAAAATTTTGTAAAGTAAATCCCTTCATTTGTAGTTTTTGCATCATACATTTCAATATCATTACCAATATACATCTTTTAAGTTTTGTCTTCTACATGACATACTAGTACGTTGTACATTTATTAATCTAGGAATCTTAATATGTGTAACAAATAGAATCTGTCTTGCAGGTGGTACCGTAACAATGCTATGATACAAGGTGAAAACAAAGACTACCTGGATATACGCAGTATAGGACCAGAGTACGACAAAAACAAGATAAAATGTGAAGCCACTAACTCAATAGGTGTCGCCTCCGAAGAAGTTCAGCTCACGGTGCTTTGTAAGTGATGGCAGAAACATAAGATTTTCCTGAAATTCACTCTGAAACTATGAACAAGCCAATATGACAATTAAATTCTCAAAACATCACCCTTTGGTAATTTGATAGGCATCACTTTTCACAAAGAATGAAATGTTTATAAGTTTGACCTTCAAAGGATACTAAAATTGATGTTTTTGTATTCTTTTTCATCATCAAGACCTGTAATCTGTATGTTTGAAATTGAAGTAAATTTTCCTACATATATCAAATTCCTTATGACTTTTTCCCCTACTAGATGGTGCCTACTTTACCGGTGTGCGGAGATACATTCCGGTTGACATTGGTGACAGAAATGTTAAGTTAGAATGCATAGCGGAGGGAAATCCCAAACCGAGCCTTATCTGGCGCAAAAAAGGGAAAGACAACTACCAGCCGCTTAGCACTAATTCTATTTATACCATTCCTTACGTCATGCCCTCTAGTATTGGAGCCTATGTATGTACGGCCACATCAGTCAATACTGGATTTCCTGATGTCAGTGTGGAAGTCCATTTGCTTTTGAAAGGTAAATTGGAGGCATATGTGATTGAAATGACATAAATTTGAATATGGCTGCCAAGCTCTAATTCAGATCAGTGGCACTGCTTCAAAAGGTTGCTTTTTACAGTTAAGCAACTGGGAGAATTAATCATACCATTATTTGTAAGAGTTATTCCTCTTTGTCTGCAAACCATTATTTGTAAGAGTTACTTCTCTTTGTCTGCAAACCGGGTCCACAGGCAGTCAATATATCAATATTTTCTGTAACTATGCAAAGCAATTTCTTGCTGATTCAACTATTGAACAGTAATATTTTCAAATAAATAATTTCTTACTTTCTTTTAGTTCATATTGTGAGCTTAGGCCATGTAAAATTAATTCTATGTTTCTCTGATAATTGGGTCTAAAAAAAGTGGCAAGGTAGGTAGGGTTTTTATTTTTTTTGTTTTTTTTTCCATCAAGAGTACTCTTATTATTCATGTAAGGCAAAAAATTGTATGTGCTGTCTACACGCCCCCCCCCCCCCCATTATTCATATATTGAGGCAAAAAATCTTATGCTGTCTCTCCCCCCCCCCCCCCCCCCCCCCCCCCCCCCCCCCCCCCCCCCCCCGTTTTTCTTCATAGAAAACTCTTTGAACCGTCAGTCAAAATAATGGTACATGAACATTCAAATTCATGGCTTTCTCCTGTAAATAAGTTGATTTTTTTTTAAAAGTAAAATAGCCTATTCCTTCTGAGAACGGGGAGACGTAGCTCATATGTCTGAATGGAAGAAGCTAATAGATACAATATACGAAGTATGACACGTTTTGATTGCCTTGACTTCATTGGTAGAATCGTGTAAGAGACTCGACGGGTGTTATTTGCCCACACCTTGTTTAAACCCAGTTAAATAAGACCCCTCACTTCGTCGGATGGACCCGTTCTTTGGTCAAAAATTTGGCCGATAGCGTATATCTTCGGAAGTCTAGTCAGAATGAATGAATTGTTCAGCATTAACCACCGTCTGATAAAATAAGGTACACGGGTACAATATACATTCTTTTAATCATAGATTTAAGGATTTAACTACGTTTCTCTTGCGTTCGTCGGCGGTCCTTGTTTACAAAAGGTCCTTTTACAACGTGAACGTCATTATTAATAGATTCGGAAGTACTTGCTATTGTTCGGCATAGGTATTTACATATGCTGTAGAGATCAATAAAGGAAACTATAGCAACGTTCTAATACATGTAATACTCGATGTATTAAATGTCCGCGGCACGTTGTTAGTATATCCTATACAATTCCCTTTAAACGGCGCATGGATAAAGTCTTCACCCGTAACGTAAGTACGGAACGTGCCGTAATTTATACAGGCTTTTAAACGTTTTTATTCATCGGGTACTGTTTGGACGATTTTACAGGACAATAAACAAGTTCAATGAAATAAATGGATATTTCGATTTTAATCGATGATCGAGGATGAGACACGGCAGATATTTTTTTCTGAAGTTACAATAAAAACATCTCATCGGCGGCAAATTATAGCGCACGGCGGTGTCTGAGAAACATAGATTTTATTTTACATGGCCTTAGGTAGATTTTCATCTCTTATGGAATTTGATTTTCAGTTTTACTTTTTAGAGATATGATTCCTTAAAATTTCTTCAAAATCTTTTTCATACAGATATTGATAATTTATTTTCTCCAGTCTTTATTATCAGATTTTTTAATGTAAAGAAGGATTCAGAACATTATTTGGTCTAAACATGTAACCACCCTTTATTTTTTTTTTTAAATAAATTTTTTTGAATTGGAAATGTCTTTATTTGATGGAAAATTCACTGAAAATTGACTGAATTAATCAAACCATTATTTTTAAGAGTTATTTCTCTTTGTCTGCAAACCATTATTTGTAAGAGTTACATCTCTTTGTCTGCAAACCTGGTACAGGCAGTCAATGTATCAATATTTTCTGTAACTATGCAAAGCAATTTCTTGCTGATTTAACTATTGAACGGTAATATTTTCAATAAAATATTACTTTGAAATAGATGGACAACACATGCAATTTTATTTTCCAATTTAAACTACAGTTCTGAAGTTTGTTATTCAAAGTGTAGAAAAAAGAGAATAATTGATCTAGTAAAGGTATAAATATTTTAAGCAATTGAATTTATAAAACTTAATAATTTGTCAAAATCTGCACCTTTAGGACCACCTGAGATAATAAGTGAAACTCAGCAGTATGCGGCTCCGGAGGACACGGTGTCGGTGGAATGTGTGGCCAGGTCTGTACCTGAGGGAACCATAGAGTGGTACCGAAGTAACGAGAAAATAACGTACGCCGAGTCAGGGAGATATACCCACACCTACACACCAATGGCTGATGGCCTGAAAGACACGCTACATATCAAAGATTTTCACGATTCTGATTTTGGGGAATATAATTGTACCGTTATCAATAGTCGGGGAAACGATAGCTTGGTCATTGTGCTCCTTGAAAAAGGTAGGTTTGTACAATGATCTAGTGTTTTGAAATATTTCATTGTTTTAAATGAGGTAAATATTAAGTAAATTTATAAAAAAAAATTTCATTATCCTCCCACTCGTATAAATTTCTACATTTTTGATACATTTTTAAATTACAGAGGTGCTTCCTTTGGCATACATCATAGGGGGCGTGTGTGGGGGCGTTGCTGTGTTACTATTTATAGCTGGAGCTTGTATACTGTACCATCGAATGAAGCACTCTGACAGTGGTATGTTTTACTCCAGGAGAGACTACTCAATGTTTGAGGGCCGTCGATATTCTGATTTCGTTACGTCCATTCGTCTGTAATAATTTCATGAGTATAAAGTGAAAAGTGTAATTATTATAAGCACTGGTTATGACAAATATATTCTTGTTTTATGTCTGTTACTAAGAAGCAAACAATCAATGAAATTAGATGTTTTTGTAACGTTGTAGTAAAATTAAAAAAAATTCTGGAACAAAAATCTGGGAAGATCAGAATGCAATAAAGTCAGTCATTCATTGTTGTAATTACACCTAGAATATTTTTCATAGATTCCTACGCAGAAACAGATAGTAACACAGAGATCAGAAAACGGGACAAAACGGAATCGCCTTTAGACTTCGGAAAATCAACGTTAATGGATCAGTGGAGACAGGACTTAAATTATCAGTGTCCATCAGATTATGATGAAGTATATAATAAGGTGAGTTATCTGAAGTAATTTATTCTATTCTTTGGACGTGTGCGCTTATGAAGATAAAAGTTTACCTACATTTTAAGTAAAACAATCAATTAATTTCTTGGATCAAAAAAAGGTAAAAGGTAAAGGTAGGGTTTATAGTCTCGTTCGCCTAAACCTTGCACGACTTCCACAATTACCTTCCTGGCAAGACCTGTACAATCCAGTGCATTCTCAACTCCCTTAGGATTATACAAGTAGAGCTGATGTTTAGGCGCTAATGCCTTTCATTCGCATTACAAGCTTGTCTCAAATTGTTATACAAAGAAATATACAGGCCGCATGCAGAGTAATGCTAGTTTGATATTCGGAAAATTCAATATTTTGTAGTTAAAATGAAATCATTTCAGAGAATTAAGTTGTTTCTCTGACCCATTCATTTTTCTATTGCAGGATCCCAGATTACCTAGTAGTAACTACGGAACGTTAAAATCGGACAATTTTATAAATGCATATGAAAATCATAACGGACATTTATTCAGTGATTATACACATAGAGGGGATGAAACATTTCCTACAGAAAAGTAAGTTTTTGACGTCTATTTTTCTTTTAAATTTTCCTCGTAAGAAATTAAGTATAAAATACAATACGTAATGTATTGATTCGTGGGAATTCCAAAAATTCACTTCCTTATATGATGTTACGATAAGCAGCTTACATTAACGAACATAACAAGCCCAAAGATGGATGTAACATAGACTATACTTTGTCTGTAAAATTTTCAGGAGTAAGACCATGCGGTCCAAAATTTGAAGAAAGAGTTTGTTATCTCAATGGCATTTCCTTTCAAAATGAATAATTCCTTCATTTACGCAATATTTGCAATCTTTATGTCCTTGAACTGTACTGTCAACAAATTTTATCATAATCGTTAGCAATGCATATGCATTGATGGAAATTCAGTTACTCTCAGTTAAGAGATGTGAGCAATTTATACGTACTGTAAACGTGGTTATTTTCGCTGGGGGAAAATTTCTCAATTATAATATCAAGACGTTACACGTGGGGGAAATATTCGCCATAAAAAATTGACTAAATTTCCCATTGTAAGAATGCAGCAGGGATATTTTTGCGTGAGGGAAATTTTCGCGAGATCCCTTGAATCGCGAAAATGCGAAAATTACCCAGACCACGTGAAAATTTCCACGTTTACAGTAATTGACATTTAAGTTCTTTACAGATGAGTAAAATGAAGCTTATCAAAATAAGATGCACTCATTTCTTGTATATTTTTGATTGCAGTACAAATGGTTACACAAATGGAACATATGGGACCAGTTCCTTTAGAAGTGCTTCTCGAACTGATTTTGTGAAACCAGTCGAATATACTGATCCATATGGATATAGACTGCCTCCAGCAGACAATTCTACTACACAATTAGCTACAAATGTATAACCTGCAATCTCATTGGTTGATTTGAAAGCAACAAAGCATTTAATTGGCTGCTTGTTCTGTGTGCCTGTGTCCTTCGCTATGATTGGCTGGAGTGGTGTGAAATCTTCAGTATCATTGGTTGTTTTAAACATGTGTTATCCAATCATATGACAGTGTCACAAATATCACAAAAGAATGTGTTATATGTTTGTTTTGTTGATTATATGATGTGTTTACGTTTATTTCTTTGGTACTTAAGTCCACATAAAATGTGCAATATAAAGAAGTATTATGTTTAATGTAGTATTGAGTATGACTTTTTACATAGGCCAAGTTTATGTACATCGAGTGAAGCAATTTGGATTTATTATTTTTTTGTAGACATTTGATGTTTATTTTCTATAAATTATTGGAGGATGCCTAGTTCTATTGAATTTGAGGTGATTTTAGATTTAAACGACATTATGATCTTTTTTCTCTATGAAAGATGTATAATGTCCTCCTAAGATAAATAAATGTTTATGGACTCCTTTCATTTGCTTTAGAAAGAAAAATGCTGAAGTTGAAGAGGATTTTGTCATTAACAATTGCTTGCAGGCAGGCATACAGTATGTAAAGTGGTCTTTCTTAGAAGTTAAACATGCTTCAATCTGTTTTAAGTAGGTTGTATTATGAATGGAGAGGATAACATACACACACATAAAGATCTGATTAAAGATATTGGTTTGAATGAATGTCAAAACTAATAATGAGATGAATTTAAAGGCAGTGGCTCCGGATACGAACGTTCGTATCTTTAGACCTATGTCTCGGCGTACGAACACAAATGGTAGTGAGCTTCTGCATATATATTTCAATTTCGTTCGGTTTTTTCCAAGGCATCTTGTGTTCAAATTGTATCTTTTTTTGTGACATATTCTGAAAAGTTAATTAAAGTAAGTAAAAAGCACGGAGTTGCATCTACATGTATGTATTTGTTATTGTCTCAAAACTTTCAAAAAATTCAACTACCGCTGGAGCAACAGAACGTCAGTACGTGCACACAACAGCTGACAAGTCCGCGTCTATTACTGATGAGTGATCACTATAAGAGAGCATAGAAAATAGCCTCTTGTCCCGGTTGCTAAAGGAGCTGTTAAGATAAGGCGTAAAATCAGCCCTGAAAAGTGGAATTTTGAAAATTGAAATTTCAAGAACCTTTTTTGGTAAAATGTATACCTATACGGCATCCCATCAGAATATGAAGTTATTTTTTATCTGTTTTGCATAAAATTGCTAATTTTTAGGTCAAAACTTATCTTTTTCTCATAGAAATCAATAGAAAACGGAAAAGTTTTATTGAACATTGTTCCCCCCGGATATACAGAAAGCCACTTTTACTGGAGATGTGTATCCATGATACAAATTTTTTGGCAAAGTGGGGTTCTGTATCTCCGGGGGGAACACTACCACAGAGACGAAAAACTAAAAATGGAAAGGGGGGTGCATTTTATAAGAATCGATCTTTTTGACCATTAAATATAGCACATTTGACTATTTTTCCTCTGTAATCCATCAAACATTGTGTACTCAATATGATTGAATGAAAGATACAAGAATTAGAAACGAAATAAGCAAGAATGATGTTCATTTCTCCGTGAATGTGTATTTCGCGCTAAAAGGCTTACATTGTAGCCATTGAATGAAGAATAAGACCGTATTTTAAGTTCCGGATTTCATTATTTACCGATTAAAGGAGGTAGAACGTTCGAAATCTCTTTCTGATACACAATGTAGACATATATGATGTCTTTTAGCTTATATTTATCCATTTTAGATAAAATATTCAAAAATGTAAACTTTTTTGTCGATATTATTGGATTTTCTATCCGAGCACCCCTACCTCTTTCGACCTTAATTTTACAACCTTAAGAGTTCCTTAACATAATGTAAAACATGTAAAAGGTCTGCAAATACATTATATTTCAATAATTATTCATGTTTTTCTGTGTACAATTCGCCATGCGGAAGAAATAAGTCACGAGATTCAGGGCTAAATACGGCCCTTATCTTAACAGCTCCTTACAGATTATGCAGGATAAACTCGTATACCTTGATATGGTTACAAAAATCAACTTTTTTTTTGTTATGGACACATGACCCGAGTAACGTGACAGTTACAGACCAATAAGAAACATGTTCGTATGCCGAGACATAGGTCTACAGATACAAACGTTCGTATCCGGAGCCACTGCCGAATTTAAAATTCATCTAGTTTGCATACTTTCATTCTTTGGCCAGCCATTGTTGTTAATTTGCAATTTTATGCAATGAGGTCTTTATTCAGAGACTTGAATAATATTAAGGTTATAAATTAAAATTTTATATTATTACCAAGGTTATTGGTATTTAATGAACATTTGTGGATTTTCTTTATAATAGAAAAAAAAAAACTTTCATAAGTAAATCAGAAATATCAATTGATACCATGTTTTAAGGTACAAGTTGTTTTCTGTTTAGATTACATTTATTTGCATGTATGTTCAACCATCTGCATGTATAGTTTATAAAAATATAATGTATTGGTGCATTTATTTTCTTTGCCTTATTCCGATCCATTCCAAGATTTATATACATAATATTACGTTAAAACTCGTATATAATGGACATGCTTATTGACTGAATCAAAGTTGAACGTAATTTCCAGAAAGGGATTTTATTATGAATTTCTCTCTACAGATGTAGCAAAGTTATGTTTATGATAATTAAGCCTCAAACGACCCTATGATTCTAGGAAACGAAGTGCTAAATTTCATAATATCACATCAACATCTCAATTGCAATGTGATTTAAGGAATTTCTGGTAAGACCAATTAATGTAAATAGCTCATAGCAAACATAATGTTACATTTGTAGAGAGTTACATTATAAGATCGCTTCTTCATGCAAACAATTGATGTCAATCATAAACTTGTTTGTTCTATTGATGTTTCACTGTGTTACGAGGAAGATTTTATACAATTACACAATATATCGCACTGTGAAAATATTAAGTATAGATCACATACAATATACGCATTTAATATAACAGATCTCAATCATTGGTGTGTATTGTTTCTTTTTTTTTCTTTTTATTTGAAAGTGCTAAATGAAAATTCCACGCATCACATCCACTAAGTCTGCATTTTCCGCCTTTTTCATCGTTGGAATCTAAACTATGAATATGTTGTTCTATTCAGTTTTATGAAATAAATTGCAATTGCAGTGTTAGACTCTAAGGCAAGTGATTAAGATTTCTTTGTTTCTTAATATTTTTTGCAAAGAGTATAAGATTTTTTTAAGTACAGGATGTGAAATTTAATTTATTCACATGTACAAAGTTAAGCATTTAAACTTGTTTTGCATTTACTTCAATTAATTTTATCCCAGTGTTATAGTCCCAGATTTTAATTTACATACCTATTTTACTTTGTTGACAATTTTCAAAAGCAATTTTTTTTACAGTGTGTTTTACCTTGTAATTACTAACTTTTAGCTTGTTTAGATTAGGATGTAAAACAGTATGCAAGAAGACAATTTCTAATTAAAACAAGATTTTATTTTCCACTTTAAAGACTAGAAGCCTTTGATTTGGTCTCCAGAATACTGTTTTGTTGGTTTCTTCTATTAAACATTAATTTTTCTTTTTATCACCTTCTGACATTTCTGTCATTCAAACTCTAACATGAAATTAAGAACGGCAACTTTTCCATGAAGTACTGTAAACGTTGAAATTTTCGCACGGGGGAATTTTCCCGCTTTTGACAATTGTATAATTACCCTGAAAATAACCCCCGCTTGAAAATTTATGTATACAACCGGTATAAAAGATTTATGGGAATACTCCTAATTTCGCTAAAATTTCCCCTACTCGTACTGTTGCAATCGTCGTTTCATGAAAATTTCCCCCAGCGAAATTAACCATGCTTACAGTATGCCTGTTTTTCACTCAATTACCACGTATACGTAAGCATTTTGTTTTATATAATCTTTTAAATCCCCTTTATTATCCTAAGTTGATACACGTATCTTTACCGTTTTCATCTTTTTTCTTTACGTTTTATTTCTAGTCCCAGAACTATGTGTTCACGTGTGCACCCTCACTGCATATATATATACCCTATTACAAGCGAGCGAGCATTTATTTCTTTACGTCATATTTTACCAGATTTTGACTGTCATTGTTCTATATATGAGAGGTTTGTACATATTCATTCTACAGTAAATATGGATGCGAGACTGATATTTTTGTACGATTGTGAAAACATGAATGAAATAAATGATGAACTAATTAATCGTATACTTAATTTGTTTGCTAATTGCAGGAAATATACACAACCAATTGTGCCTCATATGAAATTTACATGAACTTTACATAAATGTTCACATGAAATTTATGTGAAATGATCTCGAACATAAAATTTACATGAATTAGATGAAATTCATGTGACGGTTTTGCCATTGATTTCATGCAAGTTCAATTTCTCATGAATGTCACATTGAAAAATTCATATGAAATTCATATGAAGCAAATTTTTGTAAAATTCATGTGAAATATTTTTCATGTAGGGCCCTAAATCTTGTGTGAAATTTTTATGAATTTCACAGGAACTTTCCTGTGAAATTTACACAATGGTCATATCATATGAATTTCATGTGGGGCACTATTGGCTGAGTAATGTGTCTATGTTATACATAGTTATATTTCCCTTTGAGAAAATTGAAACTAGCACTACGTCATTTTGACGTGCTTCCACTACTTTGTGCAGGAAATATTGTCTCATTATTTCCCTTTGAAGAATTTGTAACTGGGTGAAGGTCATTATGACATCCTTCTACTGTAGAGTTGTCATATCTATTTGTCATTTGATGCATAGTGTGTCTGTCTGTGTGTATCAATTCTGTCCAAACCAGTACTTCTGTATACCTTACCCTGTAAGGTTCATACTAGGAACAATAAATAAATGTCAAGGTTACTATACCTTCAAGGTCAAGGTCACTGTGGATTGTTTGTAAGGAAAGAATTGCATATGATATTCTGTTCAGGCCATAGTCATTAGATAAATTCTTGTTTCTATTAAATCCTAAACTGGATTGACCTTGACATCAAGCAATACGTACAAGTCTTAGGTCACAATGGGATTTTTATAAGTATTGGTTGTAATGGTGCCAGAAAATACAAGGTCGGCATTCATGAATCTATCTGTTCTAAAATCAAATTTACAAGGGCAGTTCAAGCAGGATTGAATAAACGCTGGATGCTTTATTTTAAAGCAAATATTGAAGTTTAAGGCCAAGATCAAATTTGAATTCGAATCTGCTCGCACTTTGTATTGGCATGAAAATCGATGTAAAAGTTATTCATCTTTCAAAATTCTCAAACTTGAATGGATAATGTTGTGAATAATTCATTTGTCACTTTCAATCCAGTGTTGGATCTCGTCTTTGATGATAGATTACAACTAAAAGTGATAGACCAACGGGGAACTATTTTTTTCAAGTAGAGTCAGTTGCACTTCGGAAGCCTAAGGTGCAGGCTGAATGACCGTCTCCTTTCCTTTTGCAAAGTTCCTCGATACGGGTGACATATTACGCTCAATAACAGAGAGTTGCATATGTAAATAATGTTGTTCATGTACGCGGGAAGAATAGACATCACTTGATCGATCGATACCAAGTTTTCACCAATTGCACAAAATTTGAGCTAGAAATTGATCGAGTGAATCGGGACCGATATTGTAATTCGAGGGAGGGGGTATTTATTCTGTACTCTTTGTGAACGGTAGCCCCTGTATTCGAAGGAGATCTAGAGTTAATGCTTTCAGTGGTTTCTTTTAATTCTTTTAGCTCAAGTAAACTTGAGCTCTTCGTCGATTATTTTCCAATAATACAAAAATTACAATCAGCTTCTTTTTCAAAAAGTTCGGACCTATACAAGCAACAGAGTATAATACTTTAGGTATTTCACAGCCTGCATTTTATGGTGACATAATAAATCAAATTAGAAGGATCAAAGGCAGACAGCATAACCATCGAAAATGCGTCAGAATCATCAAGCGCCTTTTATACCGTGGATATGATATGATCCTAATGTCACATGACGGTCATTCAGTGTGGTACCTGAAGTACCAGCGCAAGACTTGCACTCTGACTGACTGTGACGACGGAACTCCATGGTGGGCCATGACCAAACCTCTTTGAAGAAGACAGGGCCCAGACCACCTGTCCTCTCTTAATGTCGGCCGTACTCCTCGGGTGATAACATACATGCACTCGCTACAGCCGACAGATCACGGACTGTATTTCGTACGCCCCCTTGTATATCTATTTCATATTGATCTGTCTTGGGTCCCTGTGTTTTGCTGTCTTGTTTGTGTGGTCATCTCACTGTGAGGAGGTTATTCTACACTACAATTGTGCATTCTTCGAGACCTTCGAGAAAGTTAGGAGGGTTGTGCACACGTAATCGGGATAACTACACCATTTGCTACTAACGTAGCAGATAGCCGTCCTAAGTCGGCACCGATTGCCCACGGCATGTATTGCCCATTGGTCTCGTTGGTTTATGTGTGGTCTTTTGTGTTCCGTGTTTTGATGTCGTGTTTGCTGTTCCATGTCATTATGTGTCTCTTACTGACTCTAAACAAGGCGAACGTCACAAACACAGAAACACCATTTTTGGACCTGAATATCAAAATTATTAATGGAGAGATTCATACAAGGGTGTATGACAAAAGAGATGACTTTGGATTCAACATAGTAAATTTTCCCTGGCTTGACGGTGATGTTCCTAGATTACCGTCTTATGGTATCTACATTTCGCAGCTCATCCGGTATGCTAGAGCATGTACTGATGTTTTGGATTTTCATGATAGAAATTTACAAATAACAAAGAAACTTTTAGGTCAAGGTTTTCGCTTTCACAAACTTGTCAAGACATTCTGGAAATTTTACAAAAATTATTGTCAACTACTTTTGAAATTCGGACCCATACAAGCAACAGAGTATATTACTTTGGGTATTTCGCAACCTGCATTTTATGGTGACATGATCAACAAAATTAGAAGGATCAAAGGTAGACAGAATTACTATCGAAAATGCGTCAGAATCATCAAACGCCTCTTATACCGTGGATATGATCCTAATGTCACCAGACGGACACTAGGCTTGGTACTTGACCAATCTACAGTCTTGTACCAGCGCATCCTTAATACTTGCACGCTGACTGTCTGTGACGACGGGACTCCATGACGGGCCCTGCCCAAATCTCTTTAGAGAAGACAGGGCCCCGACCACCTGTCCTCTCTGAATGTCAGTCGGACTCCTCGGGTGATAACATACATTAGCTCGCTACAGCCGGCAGAGCACAGGTCGTATTACGCATGCCCTCTTTTTATATCCATTTACATATTCATCTGTGTTGCTTGGGCCCCTGCGTTTTGCGGTCTTGTTTGTGTGTGGTCATCTGACAGTGAGGAGGTTGTTTTACACCACAATTGTACGTTCTTCGAGACCTCTGGGTAATCGGAATAGTGGGAGGGTTGTGCGCACGTAATCCAGGATAACCACACCGTCTGCTACTCACGAGGCAGATGGCCGTCCTAAGTCGGCACCGTTTGCCCATTGGTCTCGTTGGTTTATGTGTAGTCATTTGTGTTTTATGTTTTTCTGTGATTTATCGTTCATTGTACTACTGCGTCTCTTTCTGTGCGTGTCATTTTTGTGTTTTACAGTGGGTGTTTTGGGAGGTTGTTGTTGATGCTGCAACTAGGTGATGTTGGAGATCCCCTCCTTTCTTACTGTGTATGTCTTCTCTGATGTTTTGCTGTTGGTGCTGTAACCGGGTCTTGTTGGAGATCCCCTTCTTTCTTTTCAAAGGACAGGATGATTGAAGTAAAATATCATCATATCTTTCAAATGACACTCATTTATCATGTTTTCTTGTGACAAAATATTTGAACCATATTATTTTGCATTTAATTGTAACATAATTGTCTTGCTTTTTTTAAAATCAAGTACGTAAAAACATTGATAAACTTTACAATAGATGATATTCAATATCCACAAAAGAGCATTTACGACACTGAGAATTCACCATTCACAATTCAAAATAAAGGACAAAATGGAAAATCAGACATGAAAATGATACAGTCTTCGTTTCTGATAAACTATATATGCCATGAAATATCCATAAAATCAATACCAAGGCAATGCAGCCTTTGGGAGGAGTCCTAAAGGCAAAATATTTAAAATACGTCCGAAAATAGATGAAATAGTGCGCGCCGCACTTACTGCAACACCAGCTGCACGACTCGTGAATGTTCGTTTGGTCCAAAAATACTCAATACTCCCGTCAGAGCTGGCGTACACTGTCAGAATGTTGCCTCCATTGCCGACGTCGTCTAACCAGGAACCGTCTAAATTTACTCTTATTGTTGTCGAGCCATAAATCCCGGCAACTTCTTCTTTTACTACTTGCATTAAACGAATCCTGGTGCTGTTTTTAAGGCTGGAGCGGGAGAGCATCGAATGAAGCTCACAGGACCAGTGTTGTCCCTTTCATAATAAAAGAAACAGCTACTTTTAAGTGATCATTTCGTGTAATAAACACCATACACATTATGTTACATTTATACATTGAAAAAGATGGCACATTGACCGTTCTCGAAGACATCGTTCAACTCAAATATGACCATAACCATGGTGAACTTACTGGCAAGTTGTCCGCGTTAAGTGCTGCTCGGATTTGAGTTTACTGGTTCTTTAAACACCGAAAGGTAGAATATCATTTTACAAGTCCGAGCTTTAATATCCCTTTATTATCCTGTCAGAACCTATGGGAACAAGAGCTTAAAGCGGGTACTTCTTTGATTCATGCGGTGCATTAATAATTCGGAAGGGATCCACCTCTATACCTTCGTGAAGAAAATTTCCAACCAATTTTCATGCACCAGACACGTGTTTCGAATATTAAATTCTAATCAGTGATGCTTCCAGCCAAAGTAGAAACATATTGAGCATCACTGATAAGACATTATTTGTTGTAATGCAAGTATGGGACACCGTAAGTTATTTTTCATCATCCAAGGGAAAGGGCCTGTGAAAAGGAATGCACATGTGAAATATGAAAGTCCTATGATCATTTACCATCCAAAAGTTATGGTCGAGGTTGAAGTTTTTAAACGTGGTTCAACCTCTAAGGACGATGTCATAAGGACAGAATATTGTTACCAACGGAAAGAACTTCTCACAAGGAATACACATGTGAAATATGAAAGCTTATCTCTTTCCATTCAAAAGTTATGGACAAGCTTAACGTTTTTTTTTTTTACTGACGGACAGACGGACAGACAGACGAACTGGTTTAAATGTCCCCGCGCATTCGATAGAATAAAACAAAAATCCATATTGATACACATACAGAGTTGATGCATTTACAAACAATGCCATAAGAATTTCTACTTAAATTTCTCGAATAAGTGAAAAGATACTATGTTACACTTACTTTACTCTCCGAACTACCCATGTTCGTTTTGCCAGAAATATATCGGTTGTAACACACACGCTTGTTTAAACCTTGTGTATGGAAAACTTACCTTAATATTGCCTTATTTCTGGTAAAGGAAATATTCACTTCTGACATGGTTGTAAATATAGAATCATGACTGAACCATAATTTTGGTTCTTTTCAAGGAAAATAGATACACGTAATACACAATGACAAAGTACATCGAACATTCACTACGGATAAACGATAAACTACTCATCTGTCAATCTCTTTCTATAGGTCCATAGGAACATTATTCTGAACAACATAAGTAACTTATGAGGTTTTTTTTTCCAGGCAATGTAGGATTTTGCCGATATACACAGCTAATTGTGCCTCATTTAGAATTAATGTGAAATTTACATGACTTTTACGTAAAAGTTCACACGAATCTATATCTGAAATGAGCACGAACATGGCATTTACAAGAATTTTTACATGAAATTTGTGAAAGAATTTCCACAGCAGAATTTTTTCTGCGAGACTCGTAGGTGACGGTTTTCACTTTCATAGACTAGTTATGGCTTTCTGGAAATTTAACAAAAAATAATCTCAGCTTCTTTTAAAATTCGGACCAATACGTGCATCAGAATACATTACCTTAAAAATATATCATCCTCCCTCGTATGGCGAATAATTAAACAAAATAAGGAGGATAAGAAATATAAAAATGATTCCATCGAAAATGCGCCAAAATGATCAATCGCCTTTTATCTCGAATTTATGATGCTTGTGTCACCAGAGGGACAATTTGCATTGTTTCCTTTTTCAATATACAGCATTGTGTCATCGCGTTCTTAAGAATTATAATCTGACTGACTGAAATATAATGAGGGATTTTTATGCTGGTACCTGCCCAGATCCCGTTAGATAAGATTGGTCTACGACCATCTGTCCTCTCTGAATGTCAGTCGGACTCCTTGGGTGATTGTATGCATGTTCCCTTCACATGGCAAAGCAAGAGCTGCTTTTCGTATTCCCATATTTTTAAATATTAATTCACACACATTTATCTGTGTGTCACTTGCTTACTCTTCCCGGACACCTGGTCCCACCCCTAGCTTGCTCACTTTGGTGCTCTATTGTGAGTGCTTTTGAGATTATCGTCAGGATCTTTTAACTCATTTGGGTCCCCTGCGTTTTGCTGTCTTGTTTGTTTTACAATTAAGAGGCCTTCATTCACAACAATTGTGCAACCGATGGGTAACCGTACGAGTTTGAGGGTTTTGCGCACGTAATCCGGATAACCGCACCATTTGCTACTGGCGTGGAAGATGGCCGTTCAGATCTGGCACCGATTGCCCATTGGTTCATCTGTTGTCTTTTCTGTTTGGTATTCCTCATCTCTTTTATGACTTAATTTGTACGCGTGTGCTTCGAGTTTTTATATACATGTGTTTGTTGTGGGTACTACAGGCTGTTACTCTTTGAGATCCACTCTATTATTTGAAACCAAGTGCTAGGGTTTACTTCATGTCTTCTACGTATTTGAAAAATAAAATCATGTACAGGATGCTCAATTATATATCAAACTTTTTTTTAATAGTATAGATGACAAATATGGATAATGACCATATCCCTGTATACAGCACAAAATCGATAATTCAGAAAATCGGAAACCGAAGGCATACAAAATCAGGCTAAAACGGAAACAAAAGCAAACAAACAAAAACCTCCAACACATGAAAAGAAGCGGACTCCCGATATGAGAGTGAGACTAGGTGCCCAGGAAGAGTAAGCATCTCCTGCTTACATGCAACACCTTCTTGCTTCAGACTGACAATACGCATGGTCTTTGATTAGGACATTGATAACCATAGAATGATAAATATGCAGTAATAATCCAGTGACAGTTTGTTATGTATGCAAAACATAGATTTAATACCTTTTACCAACAAGATTAGTTTCTATGTAAACTTTTCAGTGCTGCAGTTAACCAGAGAAATCATACTCATCTTTAGAACATAGATTTTATTTGAATATGCTACTGAATCGACTCTATAGGAAATTTGAGGCCACGCACTCTCTGCAAATCGCACAAATTTAAATAAAGAAAAAAAAAAAACAAAGGGCGCTACTGAAATGAGTTTTGGCTGTTTCTAAAACTCTTTTTGGATGGAATGTTAAACGTCTTCAAATTCAATAGCATCATTTTAGACCTGATAAATTTACAGCATGGACCAGACATCACTGATGCGGATTTACTATCCGAAACACATGTCTGTTGCATAATAAATTGGTTTGAAGTTTTCTTCTGAAGGCATAGACTTCCATATTATCATACAGAAAGAGAGCCAATGCACCACTAGTGTAAAAGAGCAATGCACCACTAATGTAAAAGAGGACAAAGTTCTGTCAGAAAATAGTATGGCAGAAAGGCGATTGCTTTTTCGTAGTAAAATTATATGTTTTCTGAAGAGAACAACATGGCTGTCGCGGCCTGTTAGAGTGGTAAATTATAAAGGGTTTCGACAACGACTGTGTTATACATATTACAGCCTAATGTAATTGATATAAATGAAGATAACAAATTTGAAAACAAAATCTTAATTATTGCAATACTATTCTTTTAAACCTCACATTGCAAAAGAAATGTTTCATTATTCATTTAGATTCTTATTTAAATTCCAACTTAGTGACATTATTTTCAGTCTTTTTAGTTAAAAGCATTCTTTTAGAATCAATGTGAAGTAATAATCCATCTTGTCGAGCAATTGTACATTCAATTTGATATTTTACATTAGAATGTTTGGAGGGGGGGGGTCGAGCTTGCGACAATTGCAAGATTGTACTAAAAATTCAGATAAATGTACATGTAACTCTGCTCTTATAATTTCAGATAAAAGTACATGCTACTCTGCTCTTAAAATTTCAGATAAAAGTACATGCAACTCTGCTCTTAAAAATTCAGATAAATGTACATGCAACTCTGCTCTTAAAAATTCAGATAAATGTACATGTAACTCTGCTCTTAAAAATTCAGATAAATGTACATGCAACTCTGCTCTTAAAAATTCAGATAAATGTACATGCAACTCTGCTCTTAAAAATTCAGATAAATGTACATGCAACTCTGCTCTTAAAAATTCAGATAAATGTACATGCAACTCTGCTCTTAAAAATTCAGATAAATGTACATGCAACTCTGCTCTTAAAAATTCAGATAAATGTACATGCAACTCTGCTCTTAAAAATTCAGATAAATGTACACATGTACACAAATGTACAAAAACTCAGTAGGTTCGGCACATATACATTTAAGAAATGACTGTAATAATTTTTCTGTCTATCGATGTATAGACAAAAGCCGATGCACAAACTATATAATCCGCGAAGCGGATTATATTTTGTTTGTGCATCGGTTTTTGTCTTTACATCGATAGACAGAAAAATTATTACAGTCATTTCTTATAATTTAATTTAATCACTATTTAATCATCTAGATTATTTTGCAATTGAAGTCATTTTAGCATGGTTGATTTTCAAGTTCAAAACTGGCGACGTGATATTTGAACAGGCCTAACGTAGCGGCGCTCGCCGTTAGTGACGTCATAATAGGTGACATTGTCTATACAGCTATAGATAAAATTTCGCGCCGTACGTTTGTATAGGCGTTATACAGACATTACGGGAATAGTTAAATTATTTGTATATAGAATGGCTAGTTAATGAAAGAAGAAAGGTATATCAAAGAATCATTTTATGATACAGATAACATTTTAAGGGTACATGTATTATACCATCCTAAAAACAAATAATAGAGAGGTTAAGAGACCGTTACGTGTACGGGTACGTGTACGTGTAGGCGCAATAACTGTGTATGACGTTATTATTTTTGCGTACAGGAAATCGCTACAAGTTGTCAATAACGTGTAAATCGCGAGCTACACGTACGTACAAACGTGTAGACATTTATGTTTATATAGCAGATGTATTTCATGAAGATTTGTACCGGAAATATTTTATAAATTTTAATTCAACGTTTTATCTATTTATTAGTCTCGTATATGTTTGGATATGTATATTATACGTCATCGCAAAGGGCACAGTACACGTACACGTACTCGTCAGTTTTCTAAACCTCTGCTACTTTTTACGTGTAGATGTACTTGTAGATTACACGTACGCGTACCCGTACACGTTAGCCTTCTAAACCTCTCTAATTATTAAGTATTTTCGTATTTTGTTGAAGTGTAAAGAGTCGAGTTTCATATGAAATAGACAAGGTTAAAGAATGAATGTCAAATGTTAATATAAATGTTTAACGTCTTCAAATTCATTAGCATCATTTTAGAGCAGATAAATTCACAGCATGGACCAGACATACACGTTTCAGGTATTTAACCCTCGTCAATCTAAACAATGTAATATGGCCAAAACGCAATGTGATATGAAGTTAAGATGCAGGCAAGTCATGGAATTCGTATCTATCTTGCGTATGTAAAAGCAGCACATCGACCGTCTACTCTCCGTGTTTTCTATTCTTTTTGGTATCGATTCCAAACGTTACCAGTGGAGGTAGACATAAACATTGTTAAAACGTCAATGGGTTTTCCAAAAGGATACATTATTCATTTACTTTCTCTTTTTCATTCTTCTTTTCTTAGATATGAAGTATTTTGTTATTTTTAGAGAGAAATACGTCACACTTATTTTGAAGTGTAAAAAGGTCTAACTTCCATGCTCTTCAGATATTAATTGAACATAACGTCACGAAAACGGGAATATAAGGTAAGATTTCTTTTTCAAATGGGATAAACTGGAAAAACTGAAAGGCAAACTTTAAATTGTATTTGATGTTTTTCATATACAAAAATCCTACAACGTCTTTTGGTTCTTTTTGGACAGAAAAGAAAGGAGGGGATCTCTCTAGGTTGCAGCACCCACAGTAAAACCCCAAAACACCCAATGCAAAAAAACACATAACAGACACTCACAGAAAGAGACGCAAAAGGGACAAGGAACATCAGCTCACTCCATAAAAACATTAAACACAAAAGACTACAAATAAACCAACGAGACCAATGGGCAACCGGTGCCGACTTAGGACGGCCATCGGCCACGTTAATAGCAGACGGTGTGGTTATCCTGGATTACGTGCGCACAACCCTCCCACTATTTCAATTTCCCAGAGGTCTCGAAGAACGCACAATATTGGTGCAAAACAACCCCCTCACCGTTAGATGACCATACACAAACAAGACCATAAAACACAGGGGTCCAAGCAACACAGATGAATATGTAAATACATATAAAAAGAGGACGTGCGTAATACAGTCCGTGCTCTGCCGGCCGCAGCGAGCCCATATATGTTATCACCCGAGGAGTCCGATCGACACCCAGAGAGGACAGGTGGTCGGGGCCCTGTCCTCTCCAAAGAGGTCCGGGCAGGACCCGCCATGGAGTCCGGTCGTCACAGTCAGTCAGAGTGCAAGTCCCAAGAATGCGCTCGTACAAGACTGTAGATTTGCCAAGTACCAAGCTTAGTGACCGTCTGGTGACATCAGGACCACATCCACGGCACAAAAGGCGCCCGATGACCCCGACGCATCCCCGATAGCTATGCCACCCATCCTCGATCCTTCCTTCTTAGTTAATCATGTCACCATAAAATGCGGGCTGCAAAACACCCAAAGCAACACACTCTGTTGCCTTCATGAGCCCGAACCTCAAAAGAAGTCGATCATAATTTTTGTAAAATTTCCAGAAAGTCCCCACTAGCCTGTGAAAGTGAAAACCCCGACCCAAAAGTCACTCTGCAACCTGCAAACCTCCATCATGAAAATCCAAAACATCAGTACATGCTCTAGCATACCGGATGGGCTGTGAAATGTAGATACCGTATGACGGTCATCTAGGGACATCACCGTCAAGCCAGGGGAAATTTACTATGTTGAATCCAAAATCATCTCGTTTGTCATACACACTAGTATGAATTTCTCCATTGACAACTTTGATATTTAGGTCCAAAAATGATGTTTCTGTGTCTATAACGTTTGCCTTGTTTTGAGTCAATTCTTGTGGATAAAAAACATCTTTATACTTTTCAAAAACAGGATTATCGATAGTAAGAATATCATCCAGGTACCTAGAAGTACCAATGAAACATTTCACATCATTATGTTTTCTTTGTTTTTGAAGATTTTGAATAAATTCTTTTCATATGTGTAGAAAAATAAAGCTGCAACAAGAGGCGCACAATTTGTACCCATAGGAATCCCTACAACCTGCTTGTAGAGATTCTCACCAAATCTTAGATAAATGTTGTCCAAGAGGAAGGACAAGGCACTACACAGGTCGCTACATGTCCATGCTTTGTTTGATTTGTATTCTGTAGCGGAAAAGAAACCCTTTGATTCAGATGTACAAGTTTTCCCCTCTCGATTATAGATAGCACCATTTAATAAGTTTGGACAATTGATCATTAATCTTGTCGTGAGGAAGCGGGGTGTACATATTTGAAAAGTCGTATGAAGAAATCGTATTTGCTTGAAAATTTCTAGATTTCATTTTGTCAATCACATCCCCTGAATTTTTAATAGACCAAAATAAATTTACATCATTCCTGTTCAGAACAGTTTCACAATATTTTGCAACATGTTCCTTTACCGCCATGAGGGCTGACGTCAGTTTTCTAGACAAACATGTAGTTGAGCAGTTGCTATAATTAGCAATGTATCTAAATTTGTAAGGAGATTTGTGCAGTTGTGGTATGCAGTATATTGTAGGAAGATCCTATTTAGAAATAGGGATGTTGAATAAAGACATTTCACTGTTATGTTTGCTCAAAATGATGGGGACACTTTCATTGCTTTTGATATAAGTATTTGTAGACGAAAGCTCCGAAACTAAAGTTGATTTTTATCTGTACTTAAATGATGCTATTCAATTTGAAGACGTTTACATTGATACCACTTGGTGAGTGTCACTGCTGGTGGACCAGGAGTCCCCGAGGGCACATGTAGCCAAGTTCGATCAATTTCGGTTGATCGTTTCTTCAACGCATTCTAAATTTCTGTTGTCAAAATTCCTTGAAATTTCTAAAAAGTGGGTCCTGTAGCATCATATCCCACCCATCTTGCTACGTCTTTCGGTACGCTTTTTCGACATAGTAACTTTCATACTTTTTTGGCATATTACATTGTTTAGACTGAGGATCACTGACGAGGGTTTAGTACCCGAAACGTGCATGTCTGGTCCACGTTGCCAATTTATCTGTACTTTAATGATGCTATTCAATTTGAAGACGTTTACATTATAGTAACGTTTTCATATGATTATGGTGTTGTTGGCTGCTTTATCTGCAGGAGCGAAGACAAATTTTTCATGTAAATTACGTAATTTGGATTTGAATTATCTTTCAGATCTAGAACTTGGATTTTCAAAAAGATGAGGATTTTTGTGGAAATTGTCTATTCGAATGTCAGTAATGTCCAAAATGAGGTTTTTCCAGTCATTCAGAGAATGCGATTCGACTCCTTCCGATTTACACCATCGTTTGGTATAGTTATCTAAAGCTTCCTTTAGTACTTCGCGACATTTAATAAAATCTATCTTGGATGGGATTCTATACTTAGGTCCATTTTTGAAAAGACCACGGAGCTGTCTGTCCTGGATTATTGAAAAATCACCGGTAACAATATGCCCAGCTGGTTTATATAGGTATTCAGACGTTGCACATTCTCAAGAAGCAGGACTTGATTCGAGTATTTTAGGATCTGATGTTACTTAATTGTAGTTAAATACGAAACTTCTAATAGGTTTCTTATACTTGTAACAAATAAGAGGAGGTTCTAAATTCTCAAATTATCGAGGAATAGACAAGACAGCACAACATAGGGATTCAAGGAACACAGTTGAATATGTAAATACATATAAAAATAGGGTAGAGGCGTACGAAATGCAGCCCGTGCTCTTCCGGCTGTAGCGAGATCATGTATGTTATCAGCCGAGGAGTCCGACCGACATTCAATGAGCACGGGTGGTCGGGGCCATGTCTTCTCTAAAGATGTTTGGAAAGGGCCCGTCATGGAGTCCCGTCGTCACAGTCGGTGAGAGTGCAAGTCTTAAGAATGTGTTGGTACAAGGCTGTAGATTGGTCCAGTACCATGCCGAATGTCCGTCTGGCGACATTAGGATCATATCCATGGTATAAAAGGAGCCGCACACTCCTGCAAATTAAAAAAATATAACTAGAGGGCACTACTAAAATAAAATTGGTTGTGTCGGAAAGTCACTTTGGTTTAGAGTACCACTGATGAGGATTTACTATCCGAAACACGTGTCTGGTGTATTCAAAATAGTTTGAATTTTTATTCAAGAAGATAACGTGTTGAGTGTCAATGGTGTCAATTTCTTATCAATAATAGTGAAAGTTTTCCAACTCTATACCTTCTTAAAGAATTTTTCAGACCAATTTTCATGCACCAGACACGTGTTTCGAATATCAAATTCTCACCAGTGATGCTTCCAGCCAAAGTGCTTTTCATAAGCTACCCAAATTCATTTCACTAGCGCCCTATGGTTTTATTCTTAGAATTCAACTTCGTGCATTTACTTTACAGAGAGTGTCACCAAAGACTTGATTTTTTCTCTTATGTTATAATTGTCAATTTCTTGGAAGATTGTGGTTAAAACATTCCTATGAATTTCTATGTGTTGACATCGAAAATATGATGGCATAGCTCTGTCCCCTACATGCGAGGTATTTTTTTGTAAAGAATATGTCGAAATGCGACTTACTTATACAAACATGCAACTTATGTATGTCAAAATGCAATTAATGTATGTCAACATGCAACTTATTTTGTCAACATGCTTCATAGTTATCTTGCATGTCAACATATTTAACTTGCAAGTTAACATATTCATCTTGCATGTTAACATATTTATCTTGCATGTTGACATAAATAAGTCGTACGACGACATAATTTTTAAAATATATCTTGCATATAGGAGGCAGGAGTATACACCATAATACAAAACATTGGTGTAAAAGATTTCATCGATAGTAATATCTAAATTCAGTTGAGTTATGTATACATCGTTGCAGATGTTTAAGTTTTTAAGTTTCGTATTCTTCATGGTTTCATATCCCCATTTGGTATTGTTTACATATTAACAAAACCATATTTGTCATTCCATTCGAAATTCACTCTTTGTCCCGTTAATGGTAGTTCAATTCTCCCAGAATCCTCACAACAATTTTTCATTGCTTAGTCTTATTTTGTAGAAAAACATTCCAGCTAATTGATGTGATTTCATCATCTGGATTTGTCATTATATAGCTCAGAGTATGTACACCCCCATGTTTATTGCGCAGCATTTTGAAAAATTCCTATAGATTTTGTTATTCCAAATAATTTATACCATTTCAAGTCAGGATTTAATGAAAATGTCAAACAATGAAAGAATCAATATAAATTATACTAAGAATCTTTAAAATTTAGATTCCAGTTACTATTTAACTATTTGAAAACCTATCACAGCACTGTCTTACTAAAATTTTGAGAAAAATTAAAGCTACGGACACATAAAAGCAATATTCTGAGTGATTCCTCACAACAATTACTTTAAATGGATTTCATGTTGATGGAATATTATTTTGTGATACAAAAATGAAAAGGTGTAACGAATTCACCATCTAATATCCATTCTATAGGCTATCTAGGAACCCTACCCCCTCAAATTTTCGATAAAATCATACAACTTACAAGAGTAATAGCATTTTTTTGTATAAGATCCATCATTCTTATTGATTTAGAAATGATTTTATTTTATAGATATGACATCATTTTCTCAATGGATACCAAATATACATGCTCTTAAATACCACTGTCTTTATCATACATTATAAAAAATATCTGCAATCTCAAAACTTGTGTCAAGTTTTCAAGCATTCTCTCACATATCAAGATCTTTTATTTGTGTCTTTTTGGAAAAAAAATCACTTAAATTGAAGTTTTTAGATAAGCTTCAGTCTCCATAAAAGGTATTATTCACATTTCTACTTCTTAAATCGAAAATCTATCAACTGACCATAATCTGGTTTTCTATTATGTTACGTATGACGTCATGCGAGTATGGACCTAATTTAAAGGATATTTTATTTGATTTGTTTGCTTTTTAATTTTTTTCAAGGGTACATTCGTCCATCGATTACCATGTTCGGATCCGTATTATTGGTTTGGGTTTGTAGTTGCGATGACAATCTTTCGTATATTTTTGAAATTGTTCTCCGTTTTCAAATAAGCGGCATCGACATTAAGTAAGAGTCTTTATTATTTTCTTCTTAGATTTCCACAAAGAATATGGAGGGATCAAGGAACAAACCCGATAAGGAGCACGATCAGGAAACTGAAAAGGAATCTGAGGTATCATACTTTCTCACAATCACGAAGTCTTCTTATGTGGCCTCCATTTTTTCACTATATTCGCGCATTATTTGACAACAATGCAATACTGCATAGATAGGTTCTGACTGCTTATAGGTAATGCTAGACAAGACGTCTTCCTTAAATACATGTATCAACTAGTACACCATTATGTTCATCATAATTCCGTCTTTTCGATTTGACATGCCTACGTTCGATTTGTGCAGGTATATGACGTAAAAGCATTGTGACGTCATTAAATTCCATTGAAAACGTCATATATGTAACCCTGTTTCCCTGAATTTCAGGCTGGTTTCCATAAAAATTGATGACGTCACAATGCGTTGACGTCAGATACCTGCACAAATGGGAAGTAACTCTGTATTTCGAAAAGACCGAATGATCCAATCAGGCCTCACTTCTATCAAACCTCATTATATTTTCTCAACCTCGAATTTTCTTGAGGGTTCTCTCAGCTGAGTATTTCTCGAAACCGTTTTGCCTAATTTCTTAAATCATCTGTATGCATGTGTATCTTAACCATAGCAATCAGACTGATTTTGCGCTTCATCTAAAACACGTATTCTCGGATTTCTTTATCAATTCGTTTTGCATTGACCTTCAATTCTCTTTTCTTTAAATAAATATATACAGTGAGTTAAAAGTATACATTGGTCAAATCGTGTTTGCATGCATTATATCATTTTATTAAAGGGAAGCATGTATAGATTTAAACAAAATCTAGATTTGTGATATAGCTATTTCGAGAAAAAGATACGATGATAAAGAAACATTTGACCAATTGAAAGGGCAATGAAACCCTGAGTACTACCTCTTCTCGAGTTGCGCAAAAGGGAATCTGAAATAATGGCATAGTTCTGTCCCCTGCATGCGAGGTATTTTTCGTTAAGAATATGTCGACATGCGACTTACTTATACAAACATGCAACTTATATATGTCAAAATTCAAGTTATTCATTAGAACGCATACGACGATAGAACACATGCAACGGGGTCTTGTTGGAGATCTTCTGCCTTCTTTCATGCATACGACGTTAGAACACAAACGAATACGACGTTAGAACACAAACGCATAAGACGTTAGAACACGCTTTTGCGACGTAAGAACACGAGCTTACGACATAAGAGCACACGCATACGACATTTAAACACACGCATACGACGTTAGAACTCACGCAAACGACGTTAGAACACACGCGTACGACTCTATGTCTCATACATACGACGAGAATAACTTGATTTAGTGATATTTTGTGCATTAGGACATAATTTTCACAGAGTTTGGACACATTACATTGTTTAGATTGGAGATCACTGACGAGGGTTAATGTGCATGTCTGGTCGATGCTGCTAATTTATCTGCTCTAAATTGATGCTAATTAATTTGAAGACGTTAAACACGTAAAGAATCTTAAATATTATTCTGAGCTTGATATAATTTTAAAAAGGCAATTTGTGAAAATGGTATTGTACTTTAACAACGGATAGGGATAATAAAACCGATTCTGTTATTGAGGTTACTAAATATTGAACGAGAAAATTAAACCATAGAGTTAATCATGCTAATATATGTTTCAGACATTTTTCAAAGAAATCCACGTGGCAGAAATTAACAAAAGAGAACTAGGGAAAATCCAAATAAAATTGGTTGGGAATGAAGGTGTAGATACTGACCAGACCACGGAAAATCGTCGTAAAATGATACAATCATGCATTGATTTTTTGAGACAGAGACCGCAGAATATTTGGAAGAATGCAGAATTTTCCATATACGACACAGGATTTAACGGGATCATTATTAGAAGCGGTAAAGGGAAACACGCTTTTCTCTGTATAATGGACGAGAAGGAGCAGCCAGTCATTTCTGACGTATCTCAAAAGAAGTGTATTATTATGTAAAAATCATTTTGTCAGAAACCGAACATTTTGATATAAAAATCAGCTACATATGGAAAAATCTGAAATCTAGAAACCATAGCTATTTCTCTGATATTAAATTTCAGAATTCAGTCGAAAATATTGTCCAGTATTTTTGCGAAGTTTAATATTCGTAAATTGCTGAAGGCGCTGCAATTAAGTCTTCTCATGCGAAAAGATCGGATACTTATATGTTGTTTTATAATAAATTAAGGAATATCCTTAAAAAATATACGTACAGGGGTATAACAGATGCCCATCAAAGTGGGAACTGGATGCATATAGACCGGCAGCATATCCAGTGTCAGTAAATGAAAGTCAAACACACAAATGGGTTTGCTTTATTGTATGGATATTTTCGGTTTCTATATGTATTTGTTGATGTGGTTTGACCCCGGTCTATTGCAATCATGCGCTTTGTTATGTTGTGGTCACTGCAAAGCTTGTTGGATTTTTTTAACTTCTTTTCCCATAGATTTTACGAGTTAATGTTCACAAATACTCTTTGCTCACCATGCATAGTCTCATCTTAAGGAGAGTGGATTTCTGGATTCACTTTTGATGTTGTATGAAACATTTTTTGCAGGGTTTTCTCTTGTTTAACGTCTTCAAATTCAATAGCATCATTTAAGAACAGATAAATTTGCAGCATACGCCAGACATACACGTTTCGGGTACTTAACCCTCGTCAGTGATTCTCAATATAAGCAATGTTATATGGCCAAAGAGTGTGAAAAATTATTATCTTAAAAAATGTACCGAAAAACGTAGCAGGATGGGTGGTATATGATACTAAAGGACCCACGTTTGAGAAATTTCAAGAAATTTGTTAATAAAAATTTTGGAATGCATTGAAGAGACAGACGATCAAAGGAAGTTGACCGAGCTTGGCTACATGTGCCCTCGGGGACACCTAGTCCACCAGCAGTGACACTCACCAAGTAGTACAAATGTTAAACGTCTTCATATTCAATAGCATCATTTAAGATAAATTTGCAGCATAGACCAGACGTGCACGTTTCGGGTACTTAACTTTAATGAATACTTCAAACAAAGAGCTTATTATTACGCAATTCTTTGCTATTCATCTATTAGTTTGATTTATTTGTGTCATACGTATATATTAGTGTTTATTTCTTAATTGCATCAATTTGTTTCTTCTTGAAAAACAAGGGATCTTTGGACGTCTTTGGACGTTTTCAATCCCTTCTACATAGATAGATTTTTGATAAAACAAAAACTAATTGTCGCAATCTGGATAAGTGCCTTCCTTAAGTATAACTCTTGTTGTCTGACGTCATGCTGCATTTACATCTCTAAACTGACCAAAAGCTGCTCTACTCAAAACCAAGTTTTTAAATTTTCTTGAAACGTCATATGAATTATTCTGCATTTTTTCGAAATTTCGGACAATATCATTGCAACTATATTTAGAATCTCTTTGCTGTCATTTTACGGTGATGTGTTGTACATAATTAGAAAATTAGAACAAAATTTGATATAACAATACTCGAATCAATAGCCCTCCTCACCAAGGCTGAGATCAGTGAATGAAAGTCAAACACAAACGCCTAAACCAGATTTAAAAAATCACACACACACATACACACACAATCGAAAGGCTTCGAAATAGAAGAAATTCTAGAAAAAAAGGCAAAACAGAAAAGAAAAATTGACAAACAGAGGGAGACAATGACACCGCTCCTAATTAACCATCTCCAGTATAAGTGCGGAAGGCATTGTAAAATGTATTGTAGTTGGCGCCGTTAAAAACCGCAGTATATATCACATATGAATCATGCAAGTATAGTATCCGAGAAGGTGTAAATGTAGGACCAAAAAGGAAGCCCATCCTAATTTCTGTCTTAGTGTTACCCCAAATCAAGGGAGATTTTCGCTCATTGGCAACGGAATTACCAACACACACACTGACACTGTTGTGCAGACAATCCGATTAAAGATAAATTGGATAAAGTGAAGTAATTAGGACACCTTTTTATGGAATCCTGAGACCTACAATCACAGCATAGTTATAATGTAAATATACATTCAATTGAATATAGAAAAAATATGATATAACTTTATGAGCAATTGGTCCATATGGATTAAATTGAACTCAATGGGAGAATTTTTTTCAACAGAATAATTGGACATCAAATATCGATTGGTAAAAAAAAATCTGAAAAATATATTCCATCAAATTGCGATGAAAAATCAACAGTTCAACAATTATTTTTTCTGCAGTTAATTTATTTCTATATTTTTCATCAAGGGGAGATAAATTAATCACAAGATCCAATTCAAAATATTTCTTGTTTCGATATCTACCAGGCTAGTAGACAAGTATTTAACGTCATATCAACATACCTTGATTTGAACTTTGACGGTACGTAGTAACAGAGCCTTAGCAACGGAGATTTAAACGCATTTAAATAACGTCATCTAGGCGTGAATAACTGGAATGTAATTATATAGAATAACAGTCATTTGAAATGTGATTATACTGTAATAACCTACAATGAATCCAGGAATCATGTTTCTCATAATGCGCTAACGCATATTATGGAACGTAATTCCTGGATCCAATGTAGGTTATCACAGTATAATCACATTCCAAAAGACAGTTATTCTATAAATAATTTACAATTATGATGAAAAAATTATTTTTGTATTTTTTGGTGTAATTTTTAGACCTGTCTGCAAGAAAGGAAGGGATCTCAAACAACACTCGGTTGCAGCACCCACAGCAAAACTCCAAAACAACCAATGCAAAAAACACAAAGCAGACACCCACAGAAAGAGACACAAAACGGACAAGGAACACCAACTTGCACCATAGAAACATTAAACACAAAAGACCAAACATAAACCAACCAGACCAATGGGCAACAGGTGCCGACATAGGACGGCTATCTGACCATCAGACGGTTTGGTTAACGGATTACCTCCGCAAAATCCTCTTACTTTTCCGATTACCCAAAGGTCTCTCTCGAAGAATGCACAATTGTGGTGAAAAATAACCTCCTCACTGTAAGATGAACATACAAACAGACAACATGACGCAGGTCCCCAAGATTTGTAAATGGATTTAAACACAGAAGGTATACGAAATACAGTCCGTGCCCTGTCGGCTGTGGCGAGATCATGCATGTGAACACCCGAGGAGTCCGACTGAGATTCAGAGAGGACAGGTAGTCGGGCTCTGTCTTCTCTAACGAGGTTTGGACAGGGCCTGTCATGGAGTCCTGTCATCAGAGTCGGTCAGAGCGCAATTCTTAAGAATGCGCTGGTACAAGGCTGTAGATCGGTCCAGTATCAAGTCAAGTGTCAGTCTGGTGACAGAATGACTATATCCACGGGATAAAACGCTTTTGATCATTCTTATACAATTTCGTTTGTAATTTTGTCTACATTTGATCCGTCTTATTTTGTTAATTATGTCACCATTAAATTGATGAATCTTTTTACTTCTTGTAACGTAGATTAATTTATTGCTTGAATTATCCATTTTGCGTATTGGAATTTAAATGGGGGAAAAGCTGTAACGACATTAGCAGCTTATGCATGAAGAGGTGAAAATAGATTTTATCGCTCAATAATTCTTTTAAAAATACTACATGTGTCTCTTTATGAAAGATATAAATGAATATGATGTAATTTAACGAAAATGAAACGCAGGATTCGATGGGTATTATTCCTAGTAACGGATCAGAAACAATAGATACAGGAAATCATAAAATATGGCTTTGCCCATTTCATCTCCAAGGAATTGTTATCAGAGGAAAATGCGGTACGTCAGTTTTTGAATAAATCTATATCAAATCGGATCTGAGCATTGTCCTTAAGGTCTCGTGATGCTGATGTAAAGTTTTTAGTAGGTTTATATATAAAGCTGTCTTGTGTACCTTATTTCAACTGGCCTACGTGAAGACATTAGTAGATTCTTGTGATAATATCAGCTAGCATTGAACTATGTTTCTGATTTGTCGGAAGTGTTCTATTTCTCAATAAGTATGTTGAAGCAGCGAAACGGATGAGCGAAATTGTCACTAAGGCGGCGAAAAAATCTCTCCCTTTACACCATGCTTTCCCAGCAAAGTACACATTGGATACTCATATCTTTTATTCATATTTCACTTATAACCCTTATGGATAGCGCGGTCACGTACAAAGTCAGTAAGAGATTCGGTGATACATCCAATGATGACGTTTGGACACAACAGGAGAGTATTACCCTCCCCGGTAGGAACAGCTTGATTACGTGTATGTCGCTGTGTGCATCTGATGACAAGTGTATGTCATACTCATATAATGACGTCGATGAACAATGTGTACACTACACCACGTCCTTTAAAGTAAATCACAACCGAAAAGTAGTCTTTGGAAATATTACGTATTTTCAGGTATTTCTTTAAATAGTCCTATGAAAAGTTCTCATCTTATTGCAATAATGATAAGTTATGATGTCCTCTTCTTAATGTTTGATAAATTTTGAACAACTGAAATAAATTGTAAATTTTCGAGGGGAAGATATCCTTTATCAAAACCAGAGCAAAATAATAAGATACGAACTCGAAACTGAAAATGATAAATATTCATCCATAAGTCTTGTTGGTTTATATATACTTTTTTGTTTAGATACCGTCTTTGGTATTTGTTCTGTCTCCCTTTCGGGTCTATCGTTGTGCTCGATCGTCTACTCTGTGTACTCGTATTTGGTCTTCCGTCTCCCTTTCGGGTCTCTTGTTGTGTTTGATCGTCTACTCTGTGTACTCGTATTTGGTCTTCCGTCTCCCTTTCTGGTCTCTTATTGTGCTAGATCGTCTACTCTGTGTACTCGTATTTGGTCTTCCGTCTCCCTTTCGGGTCTCTTGTTGTGTTTGATCGTCTACTCTGTGTACTCGTATTTGGTCTTCCGTCTCCCTTTCTAGTCTCTTATTGTGCTAGATCGTCTACTCTATGTACTCGTATTTGGTCTTCCGTCTCCCTTTCGGGTCTCTTGTTGTGTTTGATCGTCTACTCTACGTACTCGTATTTGGTCTTCCGTCTCCCTTTCGGGTCTCTTGTTGTGTTTGATCGTCTACTCTGTGTACTCGTATTTGGTCTTCCGTCTCCCTTTCGGGTCTCTTGTTGTGTTTGATCGTCTACTCTGTGTACTCGTATTTGGTCTTCCGTCTCCCTTTCTAGTCTCTTATTGTGCTAGATCGTCTACTCTATGTACTCGTATTTGGTCTTCCGTCTCCCTTTCGGGTCTCTTGTTGTGTTTGATCGTCTACTCTATGTACTCGTATTTGGACTTTCGTCTCCCTTTCGGGTCTCTTGTTGTGTTTGATCGTCTACTCTACGTACTCGTATTTGGTCTTCCGTCTCCCTTTCGGGTCTCTTGTTGTGTTTGATCGTCTACTCTATGTACTCGTATTTGGACTTCCGTCTCCCTTTCGGGTCTCTTGTTGTGTTTAATCGTCTACTCTGTGTACTCGTATTTGGTCTTCCGTCTCCCTTTCGGGTTTCTTGTTGTGTTTGATCGTCTACTCTGTGTACTCGTATTTGGTCTTCCGTCTCCCTTTCGGGTCTCTTGTTGTGCTAGATCGTCTACTCTGTGCTCGTATTTGGTCTTCCGTCTCCCTTTCGGGTCTCTTGTTGTGTTTAGATTGAGGATCACTGACGAGGGTTAAATACCCGAAACGTGCATGTCTGGTCCATGCTGTAAATTTATCTGCTCTAAAATGATGCTAATGAATTTGAAGACGTTAAACATTTGTACCACTTGGTGAGTGTCACTGCTGGTGGACCAAGAGTACCCGAGGGCACATGTAGCCAAGTTCGATCAATTTCGGTTGGTCGTTTCTTCAAACGCATTCGAGAATTTCTGTTTTCAAAAGTTTCTCAAATTTCTAAAACCTGGGTCCTGTAGCATCATATCCCAGCCACTTTGCTACGTCTTACGGTATATTTAGGACACAATTTTCACAGATTTTTATCATATTACACTGTTTAGATTGAGGATTACTGACGAGGGTTAAATACCCGAAACGTGCATGACTGATCCATGCTGTATTCAGAATTCACTTTAGATGTGTTCCCTGTCTTGGTCTTCTCCTTTATCTTTAATACTCTTCGAAAACACATAAGTAAAAGAGGAACCCAGACCGGGAACCAGTCTAGAATCCCGTTTGCTTCATTATAGATTTCCATTTTTGATTGCTTTTACACTTACATGTTGGGGATCCTACCTCTCTCAAAATGTTTCTACATTAATTTTCCTGTATCTCTGTTCTTTCTCCTAGATTTGATAGATATAGGAATTTAACAAAAATATATTTTTCATAGTTAGAGGACAAATATATGAGATTTATTACTGATTTCAGACTGTGCGGATGACTGGCAAGTAGTTGGAGATAATTGCTATTACCTCCACGCTAGCAACCGATACATGTGGTATGACGCCCAGGTAAAAATCAAAATCAGAGTGTTCGAATTCATCCTTACATTGCACCATCCAAGTATCTTGTACTTATATAGTTATCATAAATGCCTTTTAGTTGCGTTGAACATAATTTTATCTATTAAGAACAAAATCTACATTTGGTGGGTTAGTCTTTTACTGTTCTATGATATTAAATACTTTAAAAATTCCTGGTTCAAGCAATAGAAACAACAGGTGTAGACTATGGGAGTGTTTCAACTAGTACTCCTCTTTAACAATAGGTATCAGACCCCAATTATTTTTTCCTATATATTCCTTTGTAAATTATACTAATATGACGATTAAATACTCGAATCGCACCACCATTTTTTGCTTGAAACTTTTATATCTGCTAGATAGTATCAAAATAAGCTCAGAAATGGATTCATGCAAAAATCTGTCGCTTAGTAGACTTTTAATATCTTTTTAAACCCGAAAGGGGGTATCTGTGGCTCTAATGTTCTACATTCTATCAATTCCATAGCCTCATAACACTTCTGTCATTCCGCGATTAGGATGATGCAGTATCATTCAACATGCTAGAATATTTTTTTTCAACTCATCTGCGACTCATTGACGTAAAAAACGAATCATCTAGTGTAAAAAGAGTCGTAGAAATTAAATGTAAGAAGACGAGGGGTTAAAATAATCAGGAACTATTTGCGTGATCAACGATCAACGAACCTTTCAAAATTAATTGTGATCTGTAATCAATATTTCAAACCAATATTAAAGCACCAGACAGTCAGAAACGTGTTTCGGATAGTAAAACATCAATAGTGATAAATATAAAGAAAAGGGAATGATCTCCAGCATGACCACCCTGCATTCACCCAGCGAAACAAACCCACAAGAAAGTGACATAAAAATGACATCATACAAACCCCAAATCGCGAAAAGACACAACAATATTCACTAGAGCATCATACAAAACGATCGTAACAGACGTACAGAAACATAAAACATTGATGACAACATATAAAAGGAAGGAGAACAATGTGCGACTTTGGACTGCCATCTGCTTTTAGCAAATGGTATGGTTATCCGGATTACGTGCGCACAACCCTCCACTTATCCGGATACACAGAGGTCTCCATAGACACTAAGTTGTTGTATAAACATAAAACTTCTCATTGTAAGGTGACGTCACAAACAAGATAGTTAAACGCAGCGGCCTCTTGTAACACAGATTCTATTTAATAAATAAGATGCAGTACCGATATAAGAACATATCACAGTAGAAACATAGAACTAACCAATCATGTTGCATGGTGGTTAACTAGGGTATTTCGAACACTTTTTCTCTATTCTTTTCTTAGAACAACTATTTCAACTTTTTTTGCAGAAATTTTGTGAGAGATATGGTGCAAAGTTGGCCGAGTTACACACACGTGAAGAATATGAAAGTCTTCTGTCGATGGCATATAGATCTGAACGTAAGTATAGAATGAGGGAAAAATCTCAAATAAGGACATGGATTGGTGCAGGGTTCACAGTGGAGTACACATAGGGTCGCAACACAGCAACACAAAAGGGGGTCACATGTAGTATTTTTTTGGCCCATATTTGAAGAATCAATTTTTTTGACATAATAATTTTCATACTTTTTGGGCATATTACATTGTTTAGACTGAGGATCGCTGACGAGGGTTTAGTAACCGAAACGTGCATGTCTGGTCCATGCTGTAAATTTATCTGGTCTTATATGATGCTATTGAATTTGAAGACGTTTAACAATTGAGCGATACAATCTATTTTCGCTTTTTCTGGCATAAGCTGACCGTTACAGTATGTTTCCAACTGAATCCCAAAGCATGCACAAATATTGTATCCGTTGATGGGTTAATACACATAACAGAATCGAAAGAAAGAGTTGTTTTTTATAAACCGATTTAAATCAATTTGCTATTACTGTTAAATGTATAAAAACTATTCTATTGCTTAAAAAGCATTAAACAATATTAAGCAAACAATATGGAAACTATCCAAAGACTATACAGGTCCAAAATTAGAACAAGCCAAAATTCATAGTGTCTTGATATTGCTTTATCAAAGAAAATCAAATACAAAAAACCGAAATAAGAATCCAAGGATCACAATCAAAAGGCTAACAAAATGTTGAAAAAAAGCAGCAGACTGTTTCATAAAAATTCGTACGAACAATTTCAGAACTTTTCGCAATTTTTGATTGCTCATTTGTCTGGTCCATGCTGTAAATTTACCAGGTTTTAAATGATGCTATTGAATTTAAAGACGTTTAACATTCTACTAACTGACATAAATTTGATAAGTTTTGTGTTTTGATTTATATTTAGTATGTAAAAATGATATCAGAAAACATGTTACGATCTAAATATAAATCATTTTTAAGCTTTTCTGAAAGGACGAAAGTAACGAAAATTTCTTTGAAAATTTTTGTGACAGTGGGTACAGAACTATCTCACGAAAAAAAAAATAGAAAGATCTGACAAATAGACGCAGCTCCACAGAAACACGAAGGACAACATAATTCTGTTGAGTCTTTGCGGAATACAGAGTCATTTCCCCTTACAGACGGTATCTGACGTAACACCATTGTGACGTCATGAAAATGGTATGGTAACGTCGATTTCATACCGTCATTTCCCAGACTTTTAGGACATTTTCCATGGAATTTGATGACGTCATAATCAGTCTACGTCATATACCGTCTCAAATGGGAAGTAACTCTGGTTTTCGAAAATAGAGAATAAGCAATCTCTGAGATATTCATCAAAGAAGTATCTATCAGTTATTCAGTCTCAAAAGTGAGAAACAGGACACATTCATTAGAATTTCCATTGGAACAGTTGCGAACCTCGGAATGAAATAATTCATTAGCATCATTTAAAGGCAAATTAATTAACAGCGTGGACCAGACATGCACGTTTCGGGTATTTAACCTTCATCAGTGATCCTCAATCCAAACAATGAAATATGGCCAAAACATGTGATAATTACGTCCAAATATACCGAAAGACGTAGCAAGATGACTGGGATATGATGCTATAGGAACCAGTATTCAGAAATTTGTGAACATTTTGTAAACAGAAATTTTCGAATGCGTGTGAAGAAACGACTAGCCGAAATTGATCAAACTTGGCTACATGTGCCCTCGGGGACCCCTGGTCCACCAGCAGTGACACTCACCAAGTGGTACAAATGTTAAACGTCTTCAAATTCACTGTTATGTTACTTCTTTTTGAAAATCAGAATTACGTCTATTCGGGGTAGCATATTGCGTAAATTTACCTTGACGATATTAAATTTCTATGGACAAAGCAAATATAAGAGAATGGAACAACATGCAATAAACATGTGTTTCGGATAGTTAATCCTTACCAGTGGTAGTTCAACCCAAAGTAAATCTCTTCTTTTAGCAGCACCCTCTAGTTTGAATTTTTGCAAAGAGTGTGCGATTTCAAATTCCATGTAGGGCTCGATGAAGTAGCTTGAAATTTTTCTATGACTGAAAGAGCGTTGGAGGGATGGTACTTGGATGTTAAAAGTTAGCAATCCAAGGAATGCTTGTGTCGCCTGCGAAGCGGCTTGTTTTTAATAAGTGGATCAAACATGTCGGCCAAAGTCACTTTGTTAAAAAAAATAATTGGTATCAGTAGGAAAATCTTGTCAAATGAAATTCACATTTGAAATATCAGACCTCTTACTTTCCTTGTATCATCATGAGAAATACACATGTGAAATATTTAAGCCTTTTCACTTAGAAATCAAAAGATTTAGGTCATCTTAATCTTTTCTTAAAGTTGGTCACATATCTAGGTCAAGGTCACTCATTCAAAAATTATGGTATGTGTAGAAAGGTCTTGTAGGAAGGAATACACATTGAAATATGGAGGTCTTTCACTTACCGTCAAAATATATAATCAATCTCCATTGAGTATCAGCATGATAGGTATAACATTCCCTTGATCGTTGATATACTAACATGCATTTTTTTAAATCATGAAGGAAAAAGATAAGTAACTTATAGTACATTTTGTTAACTGGGATAAGCAACTGAATATGATTCTTATGAAAATTCCTTGAGGCATATTTTTCCGTGCATTGAAATCATTCGAGACAAATGCAAAAAAATAAAATAGTAGCTTACGGCACATTCCAGAAGGAAGGTTCTCATCCAAGTGCAGCAAAACATATGGTATAGTTACATGCAAGCAGAAGATGCTGACACTTCCTGGGCTGTCTCACTCCCTTCTTGGGAGTTCGCTTCATATGGTAGATTTTTGTTTGTTTGCTTTGATTCCGGTTTTATCATGATTTTGTATGCCCTTCGGTTAATGATTTAAGAATTTTTTCCATTTTGTTCTCTATATTGGGATATGATTATTGTCCATATTTGCCATTAGTCAGACGGCAATAATGATCTTTTATAATGGGATTTGCATAATGAATCGTGGTAAAAGACTTATGTAGAACACCCTGTTATGGTTAACACGCATAAGAAAAACATTTACCCGGAGTTTAAGTGTTTTTTGCAAAAACCAATCAATTAAAATATATCCTTATTCAATCAAAGAGCAATTGATTTTTTTTTCAATTCATGAATGAAATTCTTATGCCATTCATTCTAATTATTCAATTAATTATTCATTCTGTTTATTCAACTAATTATTCAGTCTTCAAAAATAGAATGAAAGATCGAGTCTTGAGGGTCAGCTTGAATTATTGTTTGTTAACTATTTTATCATTTTAAAGTATCAGAGAGTAATTGATTACTAGTTCGGCATAAACATGATTTCACGATGAAGAATCACATTGTCTAACGAAGATGAAAATGTTGATGGATATTGTATACGAATTTGAAGACGTTTAACATTTGAATCTGAAAACGTGGACATGTGTACAACTTGGTGAGTGTCACTGCTTGTGGACCAGGAGTCCCTGAAGGCACGTGTAGCCAAAAGAAAGGAGGGGATCTTCAACAACACTCGGTTGCAGCCCGCAGCCAAGTCCGATCAACTTCGGTTGATCGTTTCTTCAAGTGCATTTGAAAATTTGTTTACAACATTTTCTCGAAATATCTGGAAAGTGGGTCCTGTAGCATCATATCCCATCCATCCTGCTACGTCGTTCGGTATTTTTTGCCCAAATTTCCCAATAACAAATTGCTCGATATACGGTGTAAAGGTTGTGCATTTGTATTTTCTTAAATGAAGACTCTCCGTCATGGAAAAAACGGAATGCATATTGCTCGTTTGTATACACACACTGTTAATATGATAACATTGGAAGTGTATAATTCGGAAATACTCATTTTGGAAGGATAGCTAGAGATTAAGCACCTCTTCATGATATACCCTGTTGGTTTCTTAGTCAAAATTGAAACAAGATTGTATCAGAAAGGAGGGATTCTCCAACAACACTAGGTTGCAGCACCCACAGCAAAACCCCAACACATCCAATGCAAAATCACGCAACAGGCACAAGGAACACCAACACATATAATAAAAACATGAAACATAAAAAAAAATCACAACAAGACAAATGGGCAACCGGTACCAACTTAGGACGGCCATTTTCCAAGCAAGTGGCGGACGATGTAGTTTTCCGAATTACGTGGGCACAACCCTCCCACTTTTCCGATTACCCAGAAACACAAAACGTATAAGAAGTGACTTTATTGCAAATTGAGATTTAAAAACTTTTCTTGTGTTTTATAGTCCATTGGATTGGTGGAGCTGACTTAGGCAAGGAAGGTGTTTGGACTTGGCAAAAAACGGGAGAAAATATAACGTATGATGCATGGGACTGGAATCAGCCGAATGGGGGAGGCAGACAGAATTGCTTAGGCTGTTACCTTATGCGCACTGCCAGAAATAACAGAAACTGGCATGACAAAAACTGCGATGCTGGAAAGGGGTTTCCATTATGCGAAAAATTCTTCTCGCAATAATGTACGTGTTATCGGAACATGCGAAACTATAACTGTTTGCAATTCTTAACTTTGTAGTAAATGGTGTGGTTATCCGGATTACGTACGGTGAACAATCCAAGATGTCTCCATCTATATATGCCCCCTCATATTGTAGGTGATCAGGATCCTTATTCCATTGTCATGGACGATTAATGTCAATTGAAGATACGATGTTTGCCGTATATATTCATTTGTTTTCTTGCATGTTTCTGATTTCTGTGAATGGTTAGAATATGGGAGTAAGTGTCAGTGCCGATACATATCTCTGGCTTTAAACTAGTCCTGCTAAGAAAAAGATTCTGGCTTTAAACTAGTTCTGCTAAGAAAAAAAAAAGAATTAAAACTAAGCATCATGTAAATAGTGCTGATAGGCTAACGTTGAATAAGCCTTGATTGATAATTCTCTTGATTCTGTCAATGATAATGTGATTTGTAGATTCCTTTTGTAGTGAGCTTCTCCTGGTGTTTAACGAAATACATTAGCCGTTACTGTCACACTGAATTCATTCTATTTAATCTTAAATCCAATTTACATTAAATGATGCATGTCAAATCATGGAAACACTTTACAAAGAAATTAAAAGGAAAATATGAATTCGTTAGCTTTAGATATATCTCAATATAATCCATCAGTATCAAAGCTATAGTGCAGAACGAAAAATTCCAATGTCCTATAATCGGATGAAACATAACTTTTCTATTGAAATAAACAGAAGAAAACAAATGCACGTAAATATAACATTAAACATTTATTTCATTCAATGTCTGAATTTATCTCTCTCTGTCCTGTTCACTATAAGTTCAACATCCAGTTTTGGTGATATATTCTGCTGTCTCCGAATTTCCTAATTCTTTATTGTCTCCCTAGGTTCACCTCCTTTAGTTGTAACAGGAAATGTTGCATGAATTTTGTGTTTTGAATATTTTCCTTATATGATCGCCATAGCACTCCCTACATAGACATAACCTCAGACAGTGCATGTATTTTATATATTGTTTTCATTTTCGTGCTTAAACATCGACAGCGGGCGCGGCTAGCCAACAGGGGATGCTTACTCCCGGGCACCTGGTCCCACCTCTTGCTTGCAAGTGGTCCGTTGATGCTCTATTGTGGGTGCTGTTAAGATTATCGTCATGATATTTCATGAACTCAACCTTTCAACTGTTTTAACCTGCTGTGCGGAAAATAAGATGTCTATGGGAAATTTCTAGACCTCCACCACATTGTTCTCTGTATCAACAATGGTAAACAGTAACATCACAGAAGAATACACCTTCAATAACAACTAGGGGTCTAACAATATATTATGAATTATGGCAAAACCATAGTGAGGACGCAAGGTGACATTGAAAAACATTCCTATTAAAAAAAAAGGAAAATGTAAACTCATAAATTAGTCTAGAAATAGATGAATGAATAAGCATGTAAATATCCCAGTGACATATAAATAGATAAATAGATAAATAAATAAATAAATGAAAGAAAGAAAGAAAAAGGAGAAATAAAAAAGGCATACTTCAAGAAGCGAATATGGAGTATTAAACGAAGACTTAAGTTGAGATTGTCGTCAGGATTTTCTTTAACTCATTCAAGGTATATTTTATGCGGAATTTAAATGTTTTACTTTTTTATTGGATGAGGGAGATATTCAATACCTCCTCTACATCCAATTTTATTTTCAGTATTTATAACAGATATGTACTCCCCTCCTCAACATCATCCTAGCGGTAAAACGAAAAAACAAAAACAAAAAACAAAAACAAATAAAACCAAACAAAAACAAATTCAAACAAACTCGACTCTTGTCAATTTGCTACACCTGAGAGATACATCGGTACAGAACATCTTAGCATCCCACGATCTGACAATTTATTGAAAATTTTAACAATCCTGAAAGCACATGCACAGATAGCTTCAATATTTCGCATGTCTCACACGCTGTTTCTATTTGGGGTTTTTTCACACACACAAAAATAACGGAATAGAAACAACGTGTGGGGTGGGCGAAATATTGAAGCTAATGTACAGATAGACCACGAAACTACGTTATTCCTGCTACATAATGACGCTGCATTCGGACATTGCATATGATGTCACGTCGCATTAGCAGTAACTGGTCAAAGATGGCAGTCGGATGAAACTATTTCAATTTACATATAATGAAGTTAGTGTTCCAACTCTTTACCTTCCCAAAGAAATTTAAAAAAATATATTATGCGCCAGACACGTGTTTCGGATATTAAATCCTGATCTGTGATGTTTCCATCTAAAGTGATTTTTAGACACTGCCAAAATTTATTTTCAACAGCGCCCTCTGGTTATATCTTTTTCAAATTAAATTTGTGCGATTGCAGAGAGTGCATGGCTCCAAATTTCCTGTGGGGTCGATTCAGTAGCATATCCAAATAAAAATGGCATTGGTAGGATGGTTTTAAGATTAATTTCGATTGTATTTTTATTGAAATGAGAAGTTTCTGAAATAGCCAAATAATATGTATGATGTTAAATTGATAAAGTTCCAAAACAAAGCTTCTTTCAGGCAACAGAGCTGGAAAGAAGTAATTAATACACTTGACAAACATCAGGTCATGGGGAACGAGTTTAAATGTAAACGTCTTCAAATTGAATAGCATCATTTAAGAACAAATAAATTGGCAACGTGGACCAGACATGCACGTTTCGGGTACTTAACCCTCATCAGTGATCCTTAATCCTAAATCTAAATAATGTAATATGCCAAAAAGTATGAAAGTTACTATGTCGAAAAAGGGTACCGAAAGACGTAGCAGGATGGGTGGATATGATGCTACAGGACCCACTTTTTAGAAATTTCAAGAAATTTTGATAACAGAAATTTAGATTGCGTTGAAGAAACGATCAACCGAAATTGATCGAACTTGGCTACATAGGGAAACTTGCCACATATGATTCTCATATGAAGGAATTTTCATATGAAGTTCATATGAAGATCATATGAGAATCATATGTAAATAGTTTCATATGAGAATCATATGATATGTTTCATATGAGAATCATATGATATGTTTCATATGAGAATCATATGAAAGCAATCATATGTAAATCATATGAAGCTATTTTCATATGATTCTCATATGAAGCTATTTTCATATGATTCTCATATGAATATTCATATGGTTTTCATATGAAGCTATATTCATATGATTTTCATATGAACCTTCATATGATTCTCATATGAAATATTGTTAAATTAATTTTTGTAGGTGTTATTTCAAATTTGCAGTTTATTTGATTTGTACTTCATGCATGCGTATGTACATGCTACTATGGATAAATTGAGGATTTTGTGTGAAAAGAATGAAGTCATCTACAAGGAAGTTTACAAGTATCCATTAATTACTAAATTCATCCAAATTTTAGGCCGTTAAAAAGTCTTTCCGCTGTATGAAGCCTAAGAGGTCAAATGTCTAAGGCATATCAAAATATCAAAAGAATACACTTGCTAGTTAAAGTAAAAAGGGCTCTGTTAAAGGCTTAAATATTTTATCAATATAATGTATACTAGTAATTACTTTTAATAGATGCATATATCACAATAGAGTCTAATCTTATATGCAAGCATTGAAGGAGAACTTCAGTTTTTCACCAACTTACAATTCTAAGTTTGAAAATTTGTCTGGAAGACCCTCACCTCAGACCCTCTTACTTGTACCTTATATAAATTGATTATAATATCAAGGTTTTTTTTTTATCTCTCTGTTTAGATGTGAATGAAAAAAATTTCATAAAAATAAATTCATATTGTAGAGTTATCAAATGGACCGTGCCTAAGATCCGAAACACGTGTCTGGTGCATAAAAAATATTTTGAAATTTTCTTCCAGAAGGGGGCTCTCGGCCCGAGAAAATTTTGAAAAAAATGAAGCAAACTGTCGACCTCTGGAGCGTATTTTAGTGAATTCAGATGGGATAAAACATATGATTCGATGTCATCAGACGATGGACCGTATCTAGATGAGAAACCTTTAGATGTGAACATGAAATATGTCAACATGCAGATATTGGAAGTTCTTTCCAATCGACCGCTCGCACTTTGTTAGTGATCGTTGTATTGAGTTCGAATGAAACATGAGAAAATTTCGTAAAATGCATTCAAATCGGAGGTTTCTGAGGTTTCTGGAGTGTCTTTGAGCTATTCTGAACAGTAGTTTGCTGTAATATATCATTTCATATGTCCCCTACTCCCCCTTTTGGTGGACATTGAACAATTTTTAGGCACGGTCCATTTGATATTCTGGGGGGGGGGGGGGCTTGGGTTTTTTTCGAAAAAATTAATTTTGCTCTGAATTTTGATGAAAAAAATAAAGGAACTGTTAAGATAAGGCGTAAAATCAGCCCTGAAAAGTGGAATTTTGAAAATTGAAATTTCAAGAACCTTTTAATGTAAAATGTATACCTATACTGCATACCATCAGAATATGAAGTAAATTTTTATCTGTTTTGCATATTATTGCTAATTTTGGGGTCAAAACTTCTCTTTTTCTCATAGAAATCAATAGAAAACGGAAAAGGTTCTTTGAACATTGTTCCCCCCGGATATACAGAAAGCCACTTTTACTGGAGATGTATATCAATGATGCAATTTTTTTGGCAAAGTGGGGTTCTGTATCTCCGGGGGGGGAACACAACCCCATAGACGAAAAACCAAAAATGGAAAGGGGGGTGCATTTTTTAAGAATCGACCTTTTCGACCACAAAATATAGCACATTTGACTATTTTTCCTCTTTAATCCATCAAAAGATGTAACCTCAATATGACTGAATGAAATATTCAAGAATTAGGAATGAAATAAGCAAGAATGATGTTCATTTCTCCGCAAATGTGTATTTCGCGCTAATAGGCTTACATTGTAGCCATTGAATACAAAATGGGACCGTATTTTAAGTCCCGGATTGCATTATTTAACGATTAAAGAAGATGGAACGCTCGAAATCTATTTCTGATACTCAATGTAGACATATTTGATGTCTTTTAATCTATATTTATCCATTTTTGGTAAAATGTTCCAAAATTTTTACGTTTTTTTTGTCGATATTATCGGTTTTTTCAATCCGTGCACCCCTACCTCTTTCGACCTTAATTTTAGAATCTTAAGGTTTCTTTAACGAAATGTGAAACATGTAAAAGGTCTGCAAATACATTATATTTTAATAATGATTAATGTTTTTCTGTATACGATTCGCCATGAAGAAGAAATAAGTCACGAGATTTAGGGCTAAATAGGGCCCTTATCTTAACAGGTCCTTTGCTTATGGTGTGACAGAAAAAAATAATCTTGCTCTTACAAATAATCTGAATTTGAAGAATAACCATAAAATTCGCTGAAAATTCCTGAAAATTTTTCGCCTCGCTTCGCTCGCCGCAGTTTTTACTTTTTAAGAAAAAATTTTGGCTCGCTTCGCTCGCCGTTGTTATCTTCTGTAATGGCAAGTTCATATTTCAAAATATCAAATTAAGTATCTGCATGTGACTGAAACGATTAAAATGCTTAAATACATTATCAATATAATTTATTACTATTTATAGATACATGTATCACCATAGTGTCTAATTTCATATACAAGCTTGGAAGGAGGATTTAATTAAGTTTTTCACTAGTTTTCATTTCTACATGTAAAAACTTGCATCAGGCCCTCTTACATTATACATGTTATATACATTTTGTATACTGAAAATTATATATCACATATTTAAAACTCTTATCTCTCACAGTTTTAGAAGTGAATACAAGTGTTACATAACAATAAAGTAATGTTTAAAGTAATTTAAGTAAAAATAAAGAATTTCTATTGAAAAAACACAAACATTCTTAATATATTCACATCCATTGTTATAAAAAAATTTCCTTGCTCCAACATTGCAAGAAAAAAATAATTTTGCCCCGATCCGGGCTAAAAAAATAATTTTGCCCCGATCCGGGGCTAAAAAAATAATCTTGCTCCACAAAAAACCTAGCCCCCCCCCCCCCCCCCCCCCCCCCCCCTGAATATCAATGGACCATGCCTTACTATGTTTGCAGGTTTTTGTTTCCAAAAAAAAAAAAAATCATAAACCGGGTTTTTTTTCCCGACCCCACCCCCCTAAATCCGCCCTTGTTACCCATAAGTCTTTAAATGAAGTAGTGTGGAAATGTTGATTAGGAAAGGTTAGGGGCGGCTTGTTAAAAAAAATGGGGGGGGGGGTGGCTCGTTTAAAACAAATGTTAAGTAAGAGAGAGAACTGATGAGAAAGCTTTGAACACGACACAAATTTACCAAAACTGGTGGCGACGAGCGCGAGCGTAATGCGAAGCGAAAAAGAGACGGTGCGAAGCAGCGCGTGCTCGAAATAGACAGATGCGAGCAGACGATGAACGGGAACCTGCCAGGAACTGTGGAGAATTCATTGAATATTGGAGAGAAAACCTTGTAAAACTGCATCAAATAAGATGTAAACATGTTTATCCAGATACGATGCAGTAATCCATGCCAATGGTACATGATTTTAAGTCTAAGAAAACGATTTTACAAATTTTGCTCGAGCTTCCTCTGACTACAGAAAACAAGTGCGTTTTCAAGAACCAGTTTAGTGATCGGCGTGGTTTTTTAACAATTCAAGGTGTATATTTCTAGATATAGGAAGATCTTCTTTCAATATTTATGATCAAACAAAAGCAATAAGGAAAAATTTGTGTTACATGAACCTGTACATGTATGTTCTCCTGCTCTGTTACTGTCCGCACAGATCTCTTTAGAAGTCGGAAATTTGAAGTTTTCTCTACTTTGTTGGCAAAATTTGTGATAAAAATTTAATATGCGCGCCAGTGCGCGTGTGAAAGCGCTATTACGATCAGGTCCTATACAAGGTTATGTTCCTTTGCTACCTGTATATCTTAATTTTATTTCGTAAAACTAAAGTAAGATATAACAATGTATTCTCCCTGACTTCCGGTAATTCCAGCCTATTTAAAGCACGAGATCTCGTGAGATCTTCCTTCTTCCGCTCGGCTTCCAAGTTGACAACATGGATTATTTAATTCAGATTTTAATCCACTTTAATCGGACTTATCTTTTCAACTATGCGAGCCTAGTTTAGGCATATATACTTGTTTTATTGGGATTTACTTTCTAGTTGATGTCTTTACGACATGACTACGCCTTTTCAGGCGAAATTTGGCTCAGAAGGGCGGATTCATATGGCCCATGAGCGGAGACCATTTTATGGTCTGAATAGCCAAGTCATTGAAGACTGGCTTTTCTAGTCGGCTGCATTATGGCAGGACTAGGCCTTTTCAGGCAATATGTAGCCCAAGGGGCACAGACCATTATATGGTCTAAATAGCCAAGTCATTGTTGGCTTTTCTAGTCGATAACCACATGGTATGACTAGGCCTTTTCAGGCAAAAAAGTAGCCTAGAGGGCACAGACCATTATATGGTCTAAATAGCCATTGAAGAACGGCTTTTCTAGTTTATGTCCAGAATGGCAAGACTAGGCCCTATTTCAGGCAAAATATTGCCAGGAAGGGACCAGACAATTTCATGGTAGAATTAAGTAGCCTAGAATGATTCAGGCCAAAGTTAGTCCAGAAGGGACACCGACCGTTATAATGCGGCAACTTTTCAGGCGAACGTTGCCCCAGAGGAGAACCAATTCATGGTCTAAATGGCTTAGAATGATTCGGGCGAAAGCTTGCCCAGAAGGGAGAAGAATATAGCCTACAAGTTTAATGACATAAGGCCACGCCTATTCAGACTTAAGTACGTGTAGGTCCATTTATTAAGGGACACAAACGAAGTCATTCTCTTTAGAGAGAGAGAGAGAGAAAAAAAACCAGACAAAAAATTTTATGAAAGAATTGTTTCGTCTTCTAATATATACAATATTGCATCTAAAAGACATAATAGCCTAAATATAGGACGTTGTTCACTTTACCAGACTGCATTTGATCATTAAATGGGAAGATCAAAGATAAACCTTTTCATGACAAGCATGGTTACTATAGTTAAAGAAAAGGACTGCATGGGAATCGATCCCCTCGCAGAAGAAGAGGTGATATCTATAGCTCGTTTGCGTTTAATACGCTTACAAATATTAGATAAATCAAGATTTAGAGTTAAACCGTTCTTATTACATGTAATTTACCTTAATAAAGGTGTGCTGTTATATACGTTGCACCAGTGCACATGATAGAGGTGGACGGTTATAATATCGAGGACTTTGTCTATGACAGAAGGTCATTCCAAGTGAAATTTCAGCATAGAATTGAAGTGACAAATATTCCTTGAGAGAGACCCAACAAAGATCGAATTCATGCATAACGCCTAATATGGCCTAAATAGTATACATGTATACTTGTTTGCATTATACAACAATCATAGTTTGTATAGTTTATCCGTATCCATGATCATTCCATGTACAAGTGGTCGGACAGATCTATTGCCTAACTCAGTACAGTACTGGAATGGTCAACAGTCCAGTCACATCGGGCTCAATTTCAATGTAGACACACCTCTCCCACAAATATACTCGGTACTCTTATAAGTCTACTCGAAGGACTGAGAGACGTTCTTATGTAAGAAAAGGGCAACGGAAATGCCAGGGAAAAAGGAGACGATATTAAATCGATCAATCATGAATTCATCTCCCAATCACCCTCCCATGCCTCGATTACCCAGATTACAAAAAAGGAGGGGGGGAGGGGATGCCTAAGGCTGTCATGCAACCAGACAATCAGTACGTTGACCAGGTGGCATGCACTAGTAGATCTAATACTTTGTTGCAGTGACTGTTTTCTCAGATAAACAGACTATGTACAACGAAGAGAGAGAGAAAAAAAAAATTCAAAGTAGATGACGACTGAAGTTCTCAATATGTGGAATATTCTAGCATATATTATATAGCAAACCAAAATTTAAAAGTTTTCACTGCGAAAAACATACACTTATATGTACGGTACACACATATGTATACATGTTTTAGAAATCTGTGCAAAGCAGGTTGATTTGCGCCAGATATTTCAATTAATGGCATGGACCACATTCTATTCACAATCTGATTATATAACAATTGATTAAGTGCGGCTTTTTTGTTAGAAAGCAACACATTTTTTGCATGAGCAAAGGTAATATAATCGTGTAATAACTATCTTAATCCGAAATGAACGTATTTACACTTCGAGGAGGATGTTACGTATACATACGTAGTCCCTTGCGTTGTGACCACGACAACCCTATCTGGTTCGAACCCAGGTCATGGCAAGTTAAAAGCAATTATTTAATATATACAAGAGTATTCAAATGAATAAGAAGAGTTAGGGCACTTTGAACAATGCTCTTCGAAATTTAGGCATTACTGTAAAAGGACTGCACCTTAAGCTGGTTAAAAATGTACATGCATGGATAGATGTATATACAGGTAGATATGCGTGCTAAAATATCCTCTTTAGCATCTATACATGATATATATTGAGAGGTCAATTGACAAAATACACATACTTGCCAAGATGGTACAAAGGAATTTTATAAGTATAGATAAATAAATAAGAAGAATCAAGGAGTAAATGAACAATTTTACAAATTCACTTTTGTCAATAATACAATCTAAATCTGATGCCGTACAACTTTATACTGTGATCATGGTAATTTGTATCGGAATGGATGTACACTGAGACAGCCTGTGCCACAATAAATAACAGCAGGGATCCTATTAAATATTTAGCTTTGATTATAACCTAATATGCTGATATACAGCTATATGGTGATAAAACACATTATAACAGTCATCCATTATAATGGATTCTGGCAACAAACATATATTTGTGAATATGCATTTTAATCAAATGTTGACGTAACAGTTTCGAATTTAATTAGCTACTTAACTGCAGAAATCAAATGCAAAATAAAATCTGCATTATGTGACCATATAAAGACATGCTTTTAAGATTACATATATCTCTTTATCACTCATCATGAGTGACACCATTATTTTAAAGAAGGGATGATTTTTCAGAACGATTGATAACAATCCAAAACAAGTCAATTAATGTTCAAGACAATTTGAAAACGGCAAATTTTCAATTTCTCAAATCTCGTACATTTGCCTGGATAAGTTTATAAGAGCCTGTATACGTACGAAAGCTGTCGAATGTCTTCATACTAACAGAAAGAAAAAAATTTGAGAGAGACAGCGCTCTCTAAACAGAAGTTGTTTACTTGAACGATATATGCATACATGAAAATTTATATGAACGCTCTATCATAATAAAATTTATATATGTTTGTCATATTTTTGATACAGTAAATTTGAAATGCGAAAGTATACTAGCTGCCTGTAAAAGGCCTTCGTATTATTTACTTTTCATTCATTAGTTCTTAAAACATATTTCATTTCTCAATACAGAAATGATTAACTAGTTCTTAAAATTAGTGCTAATGATTAGTTCTTAAAACATATTTCATTTCTCAATGCAGAAATGGGAATTGGGCAAAAGTTTCGCAACATTACATGTGCCCTTTCCATGATTCTGAAGAATCGGTTGCAAATTGGAGATATCACATGTATGAAAGAGGGCATACTTGCTTTGAACATACATTGTTATATCTTACTTTAGTTTTACGAAATAAAATTAAAAATTTTATCAATGTGCTTTAGCACATGCAATGAAATTTAGATTTTATGAGTAAAACTAAAGTAAGATATGTATCTCCCATCCATACAGATATATACTGAACATATATCATCCGCACCCTTGAATACTTTCGATGCCTCTTTCATAATATAGTAATTTAGTATGAGGGCAGTACAAAGTTCTAACTAAAATAGGACACAAAAAGACTCACCACAGACTTAGAAATAAGTCCTGCCAAGACTTAAATGGAATGTCTAATAAATATATATAAATACACCACTTGTGCCAGGAGCTATATATATTGTAGTACTACTAATACTAATAGTAATAGATACTATAATGAAAAAATATACTATATATGTATTTAGATATGCTTCCACAATAAGAGGTTCGTAATAGAATCGTCAAAATTATGTTGAGTTCATTATGTTGAGTTCATTCATGGAAATGAAACATTAATTATCACCACATCAAGTCTTTACAAAATATACGTCATTGGCGACAATCATAATAATTCAGCAGATTGAAGAGACAATATTTTTGAAAAAAAAAAGAAAAAAAAGAAATGTATAACATGTCTGTACATAAATTTAACATAGCATACTTCATGTTGTATACCACGTTTGGTCGCAGAAAATATCTGTCGTACCCGGAGATATGAATTTCATAGTATTATTAAAACTGTAATACATTAAAAAAAAAAAAATTATATCATATATCTTTTTTTCTGAACAGTGTTTACTGTCTTACAATGTGCACTGTTTCGATCAGTATGTTTTATTGATCACAATATTTCCTTTTCTTCTCATTTCTCAAAAAAGGAAGAAGGACATAATTAATTAAAATAAATAATTAACACGTCAGATGACTTATAATCTTCAGTTATCTATTCTTTGTTGTCAACTTTTCAGCCTCACGTCAGAAGGAAGATCTCACGAGATCTCGTGCTTTAAATAGGCTGGAATTACCGGAAGTCAGGGAGAATACATTGTTATATCTTACTTTAGTTTTACTCATAAAATCTAAATTTCATTGCATGTGCTAAAGCACATTGATAAAATTTTTAATTTTTCAGTTCACGGACGCCATTTTGAATCATGGGGAACATAGGAGGAAAAATTACCAACATTTAGAATGAATGATGCAAAAAAAAACCCTCAGTTATGAGTAATAAGATTTGTCATCAGATTAAAATGTATTGATTTATACTAAGAACACAAAATGATATATTGCATATATGCAGGATGCAATATATCATTTTGTGTTCTTAGTATAAATCAATACATTTTAATCTAATGACAAATCTTATTACTCATAACTGAGGGGTTTTATAAAAAAAATTAAAAAAAAAAAAAAAACATTTAAAAATCAAGTACTGTATTCATTATTCTAACTCATAAAGATGCTTCAATATACTCGTTAAAATAAAAATTAAATAAAGTTTGTCTTTAATTTTGGATAAATGGAATCATTATCAAAGTCTGAAAAATATAATTCGTCCACTTTAGGGCAGTTCTAAAAAGCCATAATCTACAGGATACTATGTTTTAACTTTAGTAAATTTTGAGGTTCGTTCAATAACTCTGCTATGCTCACAGCGAAAGAAAATAGTTTTAGATAGGGAGTTTTCTATGTTAATTTTAGTGCGACGTCACCAATGTTTAACACTGAGTCTATGGAGAACATCAAAGACATCACACTAAAATTAACATAGAAATCTCCCCATCTAAAATTATTTTCTTTCACTATGAGCATAGTACATGTATTGGCGGTACAGACATGTATCATACACTGTTAGTTATGAGAGTCAAAGCCTAGTACAAATGTATGTTCTCGTTTTACAGCCAAAACTAAGGAGCAAACAACCAATGAAATTCGATGTTATAGCAATATTGCATTAGAATGAAATCATCTGAATATACAAATGTATGTAACGTTTCACAGCTGAAGTGTACATACATTGTACTGTAATTGTGTAATAATGTTTAAAATTTCAGATTTGATTGCTGAATATATTCATGTGAGACAAAGAAAAAGATGAAGCTCGGAATCAACAAAGATGGCCTGATCCTGATATCCGCTAAGGCAAAGAAAATGTAAATATGGAATATTCTTTGTAAAGTGTTTCCTTTTCTTTTACTTTTTAAGTTTAATTAAGAAATGACTGTCTTACTTTGGGTGTTCATGGTAGTATAATTCTGGTTGGTCACGTGCAAATTCGCAATTCTCAGAAAATTTGCACATGTCCAACCAGAATTATACTACCATGAACACCCAAAGTAAGGCACTCTTTACTTATATTTTTGGCCGGATTGCAAAGCAATGCCGGTCTATAGATTGACACTGTCAGTCTATCTGTCTGTCTGTCCGTCCGTCTGCCGTCAACATTTTGGTTAAAGTTTCTGGTGGAGGCAAAATCTAAGGAACTATATGCAGCAGAAACTTTATATTACACATGAAGCTTGCCCATCACAGGACCTTTCAATTTATGCCATAACATTTGACCTAGTGACCTTGACATTGGACTTTGACCTAGTTAAAGATTTTGGTCAAATTTTCTGGTTGAAGCAAAATCTATGGAACTGTATGCAGCAGAAACCTTATATTATACATTTAGGTTGCCCATGAGGAGACCTTTCAATTTATGCCGTAACATGTGACCTAGTGACCTTGACCTTGGACTTTGACCTAGTTAAAGATTTTGGTTAAATTTTCTGGTTGATGCAAAATCTATGGAACTGTATTCAGTAGAAACCTCATACCGTATTACACATTTAGGTTGCCCAAGACAAGACCTTTCAATTTATGCCGTTACATTTGACCTAGTGACCTTGACATTGGACTTTGACCTAGTTAAAGATTTTGGTGAAAGTTTCTGGTTTAAGCAAAATCTAAGGAACTGTATGCAGTAGAACTTAAATACATTATACATATAGGTTGCCCATTACAAGACCTCAATTTATGCCGTAACATTGACCTAGTGACCTTGACATTGGACTTTGACCTAGTAAAGATTTTGGGTTAAAGTTTCTGGTTTAAGCAAAATCTGAGGAACTGAATGCAATATAAACTTTATATTTTACACGTAGATTGCCTATGACAAGACCTCTCAATGTATGCTGTAACATTTGACATTGTGACCTTGGACTTTGACCTAGTTGAAGATTTTGGTTAAAACTTCTGGTTGAAGCAAAATATAAAGAACTGTATGCAGTAGAAACTCTATATTATACATGTAGGTTGCCTCAGTCTGACAAGACCTCTCATTGAATGCTATAATATTTGACATATTGACCTTGACACAGTTGGTGACAAAAACTTACTTTGCAATCCGGCCATACTCTCTTCAGCGGTGTTTTATTCCATTTGTACTAAATATCAGACACCCCTTTTAGCAATAATAATGAGCGCAGTGAATGTTATAACATCAAAAGTATCTGAACGTTGGCAAATTCTCTGTACTTTCAAAACTAAAGATTGACGTCAAAGTAGGCAACCAGAATTATAGTTTATATAAATCCCTTTGCCTAACAGGCGCTTAACATAGGGATTCTTCTGCAATGGAAATATTGTTGATTGTAAGAATTTAGATTAAAGAATGATGATAAGATAAGATGACAATGAAGATAATATGGTTGGTAATGATGATGATGAGGATGATGATGATGATGATGATGATTACGGGATTTATTCAGTCTTCACTAATTTTCGCTAAGGAAACATTTTATGGGGCTAGTAGACTTTGTTTATATACAATACAATAGATGTACAATGTAGTTCCATCATACTTTCAGGGATAACCAAGCACGAAGAGTCTATATACCAAAAAAGGTCACGTGTATTTCAACAATGAAATGAATTAGAGGACTTTGAGATGGAGAATTTTAAGCCAGACTCAGGTAAGAACTAAGCAAACAAGATATGTTTATGAAACATCATACCTCCATCGGAAGTTTTTATGTATCTGGTCTACCAACCAAGGGTGCATATGGTGTTTGACTTGTCTGTCTATCAATCTGCCTGACTCTATCCCATCTAATCACTTAAAGGGTAAAACTGTGTAACTGTAGGTCACATTTCTCGTGTGTATTGTGTGAAATGTTTGATGCCGTAGATTTACAAGTGAAATACCATAAATTGTGAAACTTTTTATGCCCCGGAATCAAAGATTCGGGGGCATATAGATTTTGGCCTGTTCATCTATTTGTCTGTTTGCCGGAAAATCTTTAACATTGGGCATAACTTTTGAATGGAAAAGGTGATACAGCTTTCATATTTCACATGTGTATTCCTTGTCACAAGACCTTTCCATTGATACCAAAAGTTTTGACCCCGTGACCTTGACCTTTGACCTACTTTTCAAAAACTTTAACATTGGGCACAACTTTTGAATGATAATTGATAGGGTTTTCATATTTTACATGTGTATTTGTTATGACAAGACCTTTCTATTGATACCAAAATTTTTTTACCTTGACTTTGACCTTTCTCATACTTAACAGAAATTGTGTTTATACTAACGAAGATGCCACCGGGGGCATTTGTGTCTCACAAAGGCAGGCTTTACTTTTTTTATTTCCTTTCAAACTAGCTTACCTTGCATTAGATTGTATACAAGTTAAATTGACATTTTCAATGTATTATCAGTGTTTTTTCTCACTTTTGGGAGAAGGGGGTCAAGGCCAGTGTATAGGGGAAAATATGTGCGTGAACTTAACTCAGTAGTTTTACTGATTTAGGCTGAAGGCTGAGCAGGTTAATCATTAACCGACTAGGTCTGTATAGTCACCAGTAGACAGAATAACTGCTTTATTAAATTATCAGTAATATTTCTATTACAGTATTTACATTTTAATGCCTGATGTTAGCATTATTTTTGCACACAGGTTATTGAGACAGTTTTATAGTGGCTTAGACATGATTCAATAGCAGAAATCAACATACATGTAGTTGGGTTTTTTTTCAGGCAAAAGGAACTGTAGATGAATAGAGAAAAAGGTGATAGAGACTGCAGATAAATAGAGAAAAAGATGACTAAGAGACTGGATGAATAGAGAAAAAGATCATACAGACATTATGCATAAGGGACAAAACCATCATCATCATCATTGTCATTAGTATAAACTTTATTAGTAATTATACAGTCATCATCATTGTCATTATAGTATTTATACAATGTAACATTTTTGGATAAGTAATATAAGTAAAATTATTATTTAAATTAAATTTATTAGATAAATTAAAATAATTATTTATATAATCTGGTTTCTATTCCCTTTCTCATTGGATTAGAACTGTGCATTTAATTGACAGTAATTATCAGATGATGTTGACCTATTCAGGCTAGTTTCACAATGACATCGCCACCACAAACTCTTTTCTTCCAGTTTCACACAATATAAAAAAACATGTTAAAATAATATTTGTGACCTCATTGACGTCATTTTGTATGCAAAGTTGTATATGGTTGCTAAATTTGAGCTATGAAATATTTGCATTGGAACAATTAATAGAATTTGAAGAATTGTTTATTTGACTCGTCATTGATTATAATGATTCAGTCAAAATAAAATTAAGAAACATACTATACATAAGTTTGAAGTATAAAGCATTACTTTTAAGGAAAGAAGACTTTGTGTTATGTTTCTATGATTTACAGAATGTCTATCTGGTAAATGTGTTTAAATTTTTGTTCTCTTATTGTGCAAATTGTTGATGTACATATTATGCAGTTTCCTTAACAATAAACAACTGTTACAGTAATTTTATCTATTTTAGTATTATTATTGTACTTATGAATACAGCAAATATATATGAAAAACACTATTTTCGTCACTTTGACTACTGAAAATATGCAAGACATATGATGTTCATGTAACAGAAAATTACACAAAACAGCACGCACATAAAAAGGTTTAATGAGATCCTATAAATGTATGGAATAACAAAATCCAATACAAAAAATACATATCATTATGCTTGAAAGAATTTCCATTCTTGTTATGTGTGCAGTGTAGAATAAATGCATGTATATACATGTATGTATACAGCAGATAGCAACTTGATAAACTAGAACATCTCACATGCAAGAAGCAAATTTAACACTATAATTTGTCTTATGATTCGTTTTCATATGAAAACAGTTTCATATGATTCTCATATGAAATAACCAAATTCAGCACTAAAATGTTTCATATGATTTTCATATGAAAGTAGTTCATATGATTCTCATATGATTTCATATAATATTCATATGAATGTTCATAGGCATTTCATGTAATCAGAGATACGTATGATTTTCATATGATTCTCATATGGTTCTCATATGAAACCTCGCATATAATTCACATATGAGGCCCTTTTTTCATGAATACATATGAACACTTTCATATGATTTGCATATGTGAATCATATGAGATTCATATGTGGCAAGTTCCCTGTGTACATGTGCCCTCGGGGACTCCTGGTCCACCAGCAGTGACACTCACCAAGTGGTATAAATGTAAATGTCTTCAAATTGAATAGCATCATTTAAGAACAAATAAATTGGCAACGTGATCAGACATGCACGTTTCGGGTTACTTAACCCTCATCAGTGATCCTTAATCCTAAATCTAAACAATGTAATATGCCAAAAAGTATGAAAGTTACCTATGTCGAAAAAGGGTACCGAAGACGTAGCAGGATGGGTGGGATATGATGCTACAGGACCCACTTTTAGAAATTTCAAGAAATTTGATTATAGAAATTGAGATTGCGTTGAAGAAACGGATCAACCGAAATGCTTCACACTGCAACAGGAAATACGTTGTTATTGATAATAAGGAAGTGTTCCAACTCTATACCTTCCCGGAGGAAAATTTCAAAACAATTTATCAGCACCAGACACAGACAACCACCATCCATTGAAGCATGATTAAATGGAATTAAATTAGATTATTAAATGCGGCCTAAAAACAAGGGTGATGATTAGTAAGCCCAGCGACTCTGGTGAAACCGCACGACTATGTACGTAGGTAATACAGAATTTCTACAGAGCTAACACTGGAAAACAGTATTCTTCTATTTAAGTAAACGTGCTATCTTCAAGAGAATATGTCCTCGCCTCTATTCATATATCGATTTAATGCGATATTTAATTATTTGGAATTGTATCGCGATACGACATGCGTATCGCAATATATCGCGCTCCTATATACTTTATGTATGAATCATTGAATCACTTGATTTTAATCTGTTTAATTGAAAACAAGCGACCCATGGTCCGTATCGCTCATAATTGAAATAAATGATGACAAAAGCAATTAAAATGATTCAATGACTTGTGCGTTTTTCTTTCTGGTATTGTGCGTGGTGAAATGACAATCATTTCTCCCATTTAATATGAGACTGAGTACTCGATGTTTTTCCTAGGGTGATAAAATCGCTTTCACCCTCAGACGTCATTGCTAATCCTAAGAGGGCGAGGTCCTGGGGGTAAGACAGTAAACTCTCACCTCTACAAGTCGACGACGTGGGAGACTGCTAGGAGGGATGGGGAATTCGGATGGGGAGCGTACGGCAAGCCTCGTTATGGACTTGCAAGATTTTGTACGCTCGGGCTTAGAATGATTCGATTATATCTTTCTACACCAGTAGTTATAGTGGGACAATATCTTCCTTACCTGAGGAGACAAGGAGAAGGAGACCGTTTTTTTATGGCCCAAAGGGCCATTTTATGGCCCAGGAGGGCGTTCGCCAATATGGCGGCCCTATGACGCGCTTACCAAGATGGCCGTCCATACTCGAAGGAGAAGGAGAACCGTTTTTATGGCCCAGAGGGTAATTTGTAGGGCCCAGGAGGGCGTCCGTCAAGATGGCGGCTCCTATGACGTGCTTACCGTCCTTAGAGTTAATTATAGGTGGCCATCACCAATCACCACTTAGCAGGACTTGGACCTGCTGGTACGTGGTAACCGGTGGGTTTACTACCTTTTTTAGTGAAGACGTGAAGAATGAGTGCCCTTTGAACTTACAGTATTTGCTAACCTTGCCAGAGGTAAGGGACACACGCTAGATGCACATAGCAAGGGCCACAAAGCCCGTTTCTCGTAGTGACAGGATCAGCGTTCATAGCCCGATCATCATACGAGGGGAAGCTCCGTCCACTTCCCGAGTGGCTTAGGGGTATTTCTACCGCGCCAGAGGACCACTCTAAAAGATAGTGCGTGACCCACCCTTCAACGTCTCTCTTAGTCCGAATTTTCTCTTTACATTTGTACACCAATGTTTTCGTCTCTCTTAGTCCGAATATGTTTCTAATTACTCTTATCACTTATTACTATGAATATTCTGTTTACTTAAGTCTAGGTATAGTTTTATTGCCCAATTTTAAGATCAGATAAGATTTTATTGACCTTTGTTTACACGCGTTACAGTCTTATACTTATCTATACATTTATCCCGCTGTACATTTTCTTTTGTCTTAGATATTATAATTTAATAGTCCAGTGATAAAATTCCTGATCGTAGATAGATATCGTCCGTGGGGAGGGGGGGGGTTGAATTTATATACATGACGTCATTATCGGCGAGCCGTTTGGGAGGGGGGGGGGATCTCCAATTGATTTCGGGGGGGGGGGGATAACTTTTACTGCTTATATACAAAGTCTTATCTATAATCACAGTCACAAACAGTTTATCATCTATCGCAGCTTTTTATGGATTTATTTACATTGTGAATCGTTATCAGTGACAATTAGGAAGGAGGGGGTGGGGTCTTTGCCTTCTTTTTAATTTATTTGATTTTTTTAAAATTTTATCTATTTAGTTTTTGGGTTTTTTTTTTCTATTTTTATTAAATGCGCTTTATTTATCTACAAAGTCTTGTTTATCAGTACAGTCGTTTTAGTCACTCGGTTTCATCTGATTCTTCACTGTCACTGTTTTCATTACTTTCATTTTCACTCTCGTCAAACAGTTCGTCATAGTCTTTCTTATGTTTTCTAACGACAGCTTCCACGGCTTTATCGACACTTTTCCTCTTTGATGCTTCTAAAATTTGATTCATAATCTTTCTATGCAATTTACTCGATTTTAGTTGAATGGTTCTAAAAAGAAATCTTTGGTATTTTTTCATGAATAATTTCTTATCCTTGGGTAGCATGTATTTACTGGCTTCTGATTTTGCGTCTTTCTCTGTCAGGCTTTTTTCTTTATGTAATTCATTGACCTTTTTGTAAAACTCTTTATTGTGATCTTTCCAAACACTGTTAATTAAAAAATCATACCCCTCATCATCATCTTCACCGTCCGTGTCCATTTCTTCTTCACTGTTTTCATACATTGGACAGCCCCGTCTCACATGTCTTTGTACATCGTACTGATTCCCAAACATCACACCACAATCTGAGCATGATGGGTATTTTGAATCTGTTTCAATCCCAGATTCCCTTGTAATTTGGCTCTCGTGTTCTATTCCTCGCCTGGAACTCATATTTGATGTGTTTCCCGCTTGAATGGATGTCAAGGAATGATCAAATTCTTGTATGTCTTCCTTTATATAGTGTCGAAAAATATGTGTTTGCAGTCTATACGATTCAGGCGTGCTTTGTTTCAAATCCACCACTAAATAACCATACGGTCTTTCTATAGCTTGACGATATGCATCCAATAATTTACTTGCATTTCCAGGATACATCTGACTGGCCAGGATAGCAATTTGTTGTTGATCTCTTGGATTTTTAAAAAGAACTAGGTACTGACTATTCAAACTCATGGTTCTATTTTCCCTCCCTTTATAGAAAATGTTTTGCATGATACATATTACACTTAAATTACGATGATGAGCCCCTTCAGTAAAAAGATCACACACATCTTGGCTGCTAGAAGCATCCTTTTGAAGGTCATCTATAATAACCAAGTTGATATCGCGAGGATCAATGAAGTTATCTTGTTGGATGTTCTTTGGTAAACCATGTATAAAGGTCACGGGTGGATAAACACTGCTTTTGATGACGTCATAGATTGGTTGCCATCTTTTGTAGATCCATACAATTCGAGTTGGAGCTGGTTTTATCATGGCTTTATTTAGCCGCAATAGGTGGGTTAGCCAATTTGTTTTTCCACTCATCGTCGGTCCTGCTACAAGCATTGTAAGGGATGTTCAAATCTAAATAATCCAAACGGTGGTGGTGGTGGTGGTGTATGGGTTGGAGGTGTTGTATGTGGTGGTGGTGGTGTAAAATGAGGTGTATGTGGTGGTGGTGGTGTTAGATGTGGTGTATGTGGTGGTGGTTGTGGTGGTGGTGGTGGTGTTAAATGTGGTGTGTGTGGTGGTGGTGGTGGTGTGTGTGGTGGTGTTAAATGTGGTGTATGTGGTGGTGGTGGTGGTGTTAAATGTGGTGTGTGTGGTGGTGGTGGTGCATGTGGTGGTGGTAAATGTGGTGTGTGTGGTGGTGGTGCATGTGGTGGTGTTAAATGTGGTGGTGGTGGTTTAAAATATTGTGTATGTGGTGGTGGTGGTGTATGTGGTTGTGGTGGTGGTGTATGTGGTTGTGGTTGTGGTGTAAGATGCGGTATATGTGGTGGTGGCTGTGGTATATGCGATGGTGGCTGTTGTGTATGTGGTGGTGGTGATGGTGTATGTGGTGGAGGTACATGTGGTTGTGTGTATTTTGTTGATTGTGGCAATAAGTAAGATTTACGTATCCTTTGGTTTGGCTCTATATTTTGATGAGAATTTCGTAGATGTCTTTTCATAGAATCAGATCGGGAAAAGCTCTTGGAGCAAATTGGACACGTTGTTGATCGCATAGTGACGTTTTGTCTTCTGATTTTTTATTCAAACTCCTGTCTATTTATACATTTTCTTCTCTTGTTCTTTCTAAGATCTTTGTTTTCTACCAGGTGGTGTATTATGTCTCTGTCTCGGCACATATACCCTGGTCCTTTTCTTCAACCTCTGAGGCTCCAGGGATACGAGTGTATCGTCTACTGGCAGGGGATCCCCTCTCTTTATCATTTCCTTCACTTCTGCTTCAGCTCTCTTGATTTCTTGGGCTAAGGGGGTCACCATTTCTATTTTAGGCTCCACCTTCTCTTTCTTGTTTTTATGACTTTCTACAACCCAGTAGCGAGGGGGAGGTCCTTTCCAGTTGGCTTGAGCCCTAAAGTGATCAACCAATTCGTCTAATGTAGGTACCACTGCTTCACGATTCATGTTTTAACGAAGGTGAAGTCTACGGTTTAACTCCCTTTTGAAATCTAAATAACCAGGAGATGGTTGTTCCCCTTTTATAGATTCAAGGTTGACGTCAGTCATGTTTAAAGACATTCAGTCACGTGACTAAAAAGACGCATTTTAATTGACCCACATTTTTCCGATTGTCTGATTGGTATGTTTGGTCACATCTGCACATATGCAGTCCTTTGGTGCTCGTTGACAAGACCTTTAATTGTGCACAGGGTGCACTGTTGCCAAGGCAACAGTAGGTTCCCTCAAAAGGACTTTGACCAAGAATAGTGCACAGGGTGCACGTTGCCAAAGGCAACAGTAGGTAGGTCCCAGGGCTGCGTGACTTTTACCAAGAAGAATAGTTTGACCAAACATACCAATCAGACAATCGGAAAAATGTGGGTCAATTAAAATGCGTCTTTTTAGTCACGTGACTGAATGTCTTTAAACATGACTGACGTCAACCTTGAATCTATAAAAGGGGAACAACCATCTCCTGGTTATTTAGATTTCAAAAGGGAGTTAAACCGTAGACTTCACCTTCGTTAAAACATGAATCGTGAAGCAGTGGTACCTACATTAGACGAATTGGTTGATCACTTTAGGGCTCAAGCCAACTGGAAAGGACCTCCCCCTCGCTACTGGGTTGTAGAAAGTCATAAAAACAAGAAAGAGAAGGTGGAGCCTAAAATAGAAATGGTGACCCCCTTAGCCCAAGAAATCAAGAGAGCTGAAGCAGAAGTGAAGGAAATGATAAAGAGAGGGGATCCCCTGCCAGTAGACGATACACTCGTATCCCTGGAGCCTCAGAGGTTGAAGAAAAGGACCAGGGTATATGTGCCGAGACAGAGACATAATACACCACCTGGTAGAAAACAAAGATCTTAGAAAGAACAAGAGAAGAAAATGTATAAATAGACAGGAGTTTGAATAAAAAATCAGAAGACAAAACGTCACTATGCGATCAACAACGTGTCCAATTTGCTCCAAGAGCTTTTCCCGATCTGATTCTATGAAAAGACATCTACGAAATTCTCATCAAAATATAGAGCCAAACCAAAGGATACGTAAATCTTACTTATTGCCACAATCAACAAAATACACACAACCACATGTACCTCCACCACATACACCATCACCACCACCACATACACAACAGCCACCATCGCATATACCACAGCCACCACCACATATACCGCATCTTACACCACAACCACAACCACATACACCACCACCACAACCACATACACCACCACCACCACATACACAATATTTTAAACCACCACCACCACATTTAACACCACCACATGCACCACCACCACACACACCACATTTACCACCACCACATGCACCACCACCACCACACACACCACATTTAACACCACCACCACCACCACATACACCACATTTAACACCACCACACACACCACCACCACCACCACACACACCACATTTAACACCACCACCACCACCACAACCACCACCACATACACCACATCTAACACCACCACCACCACATACACCTCATTTTACACCACCACCACCACATACAACACCTCCAACCCATACACCACCACCACCACCACCGTTTGGATTATTTAGATTTGAACATCCCTTTACAATGCTTGTAGCAGGACCGACGATGAGTGGAAAAACAAATTGGCTAACCCACCTATTGCGGCTAAATAAAGCCATGATAAAACCAGCTCCAACTCGAATTGTATGGATCTACAAAAGATGGCAACCAATCTATGACGTCATCAAAAGCAGTGTTTATCCACCCGTGACCTTTATACATGGTTTACCAAAGAACATCCAACAAGATAACTTCATTGATCCTCGCGATATCAACTTGGTTATTATAGATGACCTTCAAAAGGATGCTTCTAGCAGCCAAGATGTGTGTGATCTTTTTACTGAAGGGGCTCATCATCGTAATTTAAGTGTAATATGTATCATGCAAAACATTTTCTATAAAGGGAGGGAAAATAGAACCATGAGTTTGAATAGTCAGTACCTAGTTCTTTTTAAAAATCCAAGAGATCAACAACAAATTGCTATCCTGGCCAGTCAGATGTATCCTGGAAATGCAAGTAAATTATTGGATGCATATCGTCAAGCTATAGAAAGACCGTATGGTTATTTAGTGGTGGATTTGAAACAAAGCACGCCTGAATCGTATAGACTGCAAACACATATTTTTCGACACTATATAAAGGAAGACATACAAGAATTTGATCATTCCTTGACATCCATTCAAGCGGGAAACACATCAAATATGAGTTCCAGGCGAGGAATAGAACACGAGAGCCAAATTACAAGGGAATCTGGGATTGAAACAGATTCAAAATACCCATCATGCTCAGATTGTGGTGTGATGTTTGGGAATCAGTACGATGTACAAAGACATGTGAGACGGGGCTGTCCAATGTATGAAAACAGTGAAGAAGAAATGGACACGGACGGTGAAGATGATGATGAGGGGTATGATTTTTTAATTAACAGTGTTTGGAAAGATCACAATAAAGAGTTTTACAAAAAGGTCAATGAATTACATAAAGAAAAAAGCCTGACAGAGAAAGACGCAAAATCAGAAGCCAGTAAATACATGCTACCCAAGGATAAGAAATTATTCATGAAAAAATACCAAAGATTTCTTTTTAGAACCATTCAACTAAAATCGAGTAAATTGCATAGAAAGATTATGAATCAAATTTTAGAAGCATCAAAGAGGAAAAGTGTCGATAAAGCCGTGGAAGCTGTCGTTAGAAAACATAAGAAAGACTATGACGAACTGTTTGACGAGAGTGAAAATGAAAGTAATGAAAACAGTGACAGTGAAGAATCAGATGAAACCGAGTGACTAAAACGACTGTACTGATAAACAAGACTTTGTAGATAAATAAAGCGCATTTAATAAAAATAGAAAAAAAAACCCAAAAACTAAATAGATAAAATTTTAAAAAAATCAAATAAATTAAAAAGAAGGCAAAGACCCCACCCCCTCCTTCCTAATTGTCACTGATAACGATTCACAATGTAAATAAATCCATAAAAAGCTGCGATAGATGAGAAACTCTTTGTGACTGTGCTTATAGATAAGACTTTGTATATAAGCAGTAAAAGTTATCCCCCCCCCCGAAATCAATTTGGAGATCCCCCCCCCTCCCCAAACGGCTCGCCGATAATGACGTCATGTATATAAATTCAACCCCCCCCCCTCCCCACGGACGATATCTATCTACGATCAGGAATTTTATCACTGGCCTATTAAATTATAATATCTAAGACAAAAGAAAATGTACAGCGGGATAAATGTATAGATAAGTATAAGACTGTAACGCGTGTAAACAAAGGTCAATAAAATCTTATCTGATCTTAAAATTGGGCAATAAAACTATACCTAGACTTAAGTAAACAGAATATTTCATAGTAATAAGTGATAAGAGTAATTAGAAACATATTCGGACTAAGAGAGACGAAAACATTGGTGTACAAATGTAAAGAGAAAATTCGGACTAAGAGAGACGTTGAAGGGTGGGTCACGCACTATCTTTTAGAGTGGTCCTCTGGCGCGGTAGAAATACCCCTAAGCCACTCGGGAAGTGGACGGAGCTTCCCCTCGTATGATGATCGGGCTATGAACGCTGATCCTGTCACTACGAGAAACGGGCTTTGTGCCCTTGCTTTGTGCATCTAGCGTGTGTCCTTACCTCTGGCAAGGTAGAAATACCTGTAAGTTCAAAGGCACTCATTCTTCACGTCTCACTAAAAAAGGTAGTAAACCCACCTGGTACACGTACCAGCAGGTCCAAAGTCCTGGTAAAGTGGTGATGGCTACCTATAATTAACTCTAAGACGCCATCTTGGCAAGCGCGTCATAGGGGCCGCCATCTTGGCGGACACCCTCCTGGGCCATACAAAATGACCCTCTGGGTCATAAAACGGTCTCCTTCTCCTTCGAGTAGGGACGCCATCTTGGTAAGCGCGTCATAGGGACCGCCATCTTGGTGGACACCCTCCTGGGCCATACAAAATGGCCCTCTGGGCCATAAAACGGTCTCCTTCTCCTTCGAGTAGGGACGCCATCTTGGTAAGCGCGTCATAGGGGTCGCCATCTTGGCGGACATCCTCCTGGGCCATAAAAATAGCCCTCTGGGCCATAAAATGGGCCTTCTGCGCCAAAAAGAAGGGAAGATATTGTCCCACTATTACTACTGACGATCTGAAGGATTGTGTTCAGTACAATTCCTGCTTAGATTTTCATCCCCGTTTTGTTCTGAGACTCGGAATCCCTGTCTCTCTCTATGCTTGTAACCACTCATCCTTCCGTTATACCTTCTTTCATATGTGCTTTCCTGATTAGGACGTGATTCCAAATTATCTTCTGTGTTACTATCTGATCGATTTAATCGCTTTCGGTTTATACGATCGCGCTCGTTATCATCTCGCTCACTTTGTAAGACCTTTGCGTACGTTTGCTCGGAATCCAGTAACATTGTATTCGCGTTTCTTTTGACGGTTAACCTTTCGGTTATTCACGATTTCCTTGCCGTATGTGCGTTCATATTCATCAATCCATTTCTTAAAATAATGTAACAATCTGAGCTTATACCATGTATCGTTTATGTCGTTTTCAAATATTATGTGATATGAAAATAGAGTTATCTCCCTGTAGTCGCAACCCTAACCTTAAGAACAGATTAATTTGCAGCATGGACCAGACATGCACGTTTCGATTACTAAACCGTCGTCAGTGATCCATAATCAAAACAATATAATATGGCCAAAGAGTGTGCATAATTTAAAAACAAATTTATATAAGTAAGGGTTTAACTATAAGCTTGATGATCACTGACGAGGGTTAAGTATCCCAAACGTGAATGCTGCAAATTTATCTGTTCTCAACTGATGCTATTGAATTTGAATACGTTTAACATTCGTCCATTTGGTGAGCGTCGGAGTCTCCGAGGGTACATGTAGCCAATTTCAATCAACTTCGGTTGATCGTTTCTTTAACGCATTCGAAAATTTCTGTAATAAAAATATCTTTAACTTTCTAAATAATGGGTCCTTTAGCATCATATCCCATCTATCCTGCTACGCCTTTCGGTATATTTAAGAACATAACTTTCACACTCTTCGGCCATACTATATTGTTTAGATTGAATTTAAAGAAGTTTAACATTCCGACTGAAAAGTTTCTAGATTAATTTTCTAAATAAAAGTTATCTGAATATCTCATTTCTCAAATTATTTTTCTTCATAATGCTGCTTATACTAATGCAGACAGTTGCAATGCTAAATTGATTGGATCGGGTCCCTCATGTTTATTTCATGTGTTTGCACACACCAGTGACTTTAAACAAATTTACTTTAAATGTAGGTCGAGGCCGATAATGTTTTTTTAAACAATGTTGTTGTCTATCATGGATATTGTACATTTTGAAGTGGTAAGCATTTTCACTATTATTCATTGCATCTTGATCAGTACGTGATCGATTTATATTTGTACATTGATGCATGTGCATATCATTAACATCATTATATTGCAAACAGTGTAATTTGAGATTTAAGCCATGCTAACTGAAATTGATATCCATACCCAGGTTTACTCACTTAACTTACCTACCGATATTTCTTTTAAACATTTTTCAAGTAAATGGTTCATTACAAAGCGTCGATAGAACAATATCATAAAATTTTACAGCCAATATAAACCACATGAAGTCGGTCTACTAATCAAGTGTTATAAATATCTGTATTTCAAGACAAAAAACACCGATTTCAAACAACGTTAGAATTAAACATTTTATTATTTTCCGTACATTTAATATGAAATGTAAGGATTTTAAACGTGAAAATTATCAAGAAATATATTTATTCTAAGACCCCTAGAGCATGAGTAACATTTAATATGAAATGTAAGCATCTTAAACGTGAAAATAAACAAGAAATATATATCCCACTTTAGCTGTAAATGCTGCAACGAGTGTTGTTGGAGATCCCATCCTTTCTTGTATGCGTCGATTCCGAAGAAACATAAAATACAGTACGCTAAATCGCTTTGGGGTAACAATTCAACACTTGGATGGTTCAACATTTGATTGTTTATTTCATGAGCGATATGATGCATTTTCAGAATTCCGACTCAATCTCATTCACAATTTTCATGAATTTCGAACAATAGTTAGAACATAATCGTTTTAAAAACATATTTCGTTGTGTACTTTTAGAAAAAGAAAGCTCTCACAATAACAATGTATGTAATTTCCTGGTAAATTTATATCAGTATGTGATCTTGACATGAATGCAATATGTCATCATAGTTCAATACCTTTGGCAGGATTAATTTCCAACTTCAATCATTGCAAACTATCTTAAGGTAACCAATCCACATATTCTATTTGAAACATTGAAGAGTTATGCTTCTTTGTAATAAAGTATATGAGCGAAAGACGGGGGCAAGGAGGCTTGTAGAAAATCATGCATTTATTTGTTTATACTTTGAAGCTCGATTGAGCCATCTTGACCTTGACCCCCATCCTCCCCCCCCCCCCGTTTTGACGTTTACTCTTGATAACTATAGTTATATATTAATAGAATGAAGTAAATGAGTTAAGGCGATAGGGGAGACGGGACTGTGTATAAATGTAGGTAGCACGAAAAGGGTACAAGCGGCAACGACATTTCTAATGTGTTTAAAACCGGTGGAAGGGACTAGCCGCCTGGATACACGAATATGTACTTGTATCCAGACGGGACAAGGGACAGTACGTCCCTCATTCCGGTCGAACAAGTACATAATAAACATATACACGCCCATGCTAGTCTGAACATGCGATAAACTGAAGCTTAAAATGTTATAACTAGTAAACAAATAGGTAGTACTCTGAATCAATGAACCAAAGCAGACCCCACGAGGGGCGAGACCAGGTGTCTAAGTAAATGTATATATACATGTGGTCTCTATGAAATAATAACGAAAGTTTACTTCATGTGTTCTTTTACTTCATGTGTACAAGTATATGTACGCAGCTTTGGGGAACAACAATGGGGGATTCTTATTAAAGATATTATGGTCCGAAAGGCTAAAAGCAAGAAAGACTCTCTGGAATCCTCCCCCTCTTTACGTAAATATATATTACACCTGTTTTAAAAAAACCAGAAAACATCCTGTAAAATATAATAGATTCTCCCATGTAGAATGGTGAATTATAATAATCGGTTTTTTTTTATTTTACGTCTATGGGGGAGGAGCCAACGACCAAGCCCCTTACTTAAAAAACGAAACAAATAACTAGCCCTCCCAAATGAAAATAAATGAAACCTATAATTTTCTCTCTTTTAGTTTTGGTCGTGTGGTGTTTTTTTAACTGAACTGAACTGAACTGAATCTATTACTCTACACCTTTGCAAAGCGATAAACATATATACAAGACATTACAATGAAAATGAAGTGTGGCATGCGTGAACATAAACGGCATTTCTTATTATCAAAATATTGATAAAATAATACAAACAAATGAAGATACTTAATTAACCCTCTGGCTGCGACAACCTTGTTCAAATAGCGTTACGTCACTGCGAGAATATTTGACGTCACACAGCAAAAATAACGTTCGTCCTTCCCGCCAGGTGTAAAAGAGCTGTTACGCTGCAGAATTTGGTTGCTACATGATTTTTTTTATTTTTTCTGTAAGTCCTATCAATTCAGAAGGAAATTTGATACATACAATGCTTTTAAAGAGTATATTTGTATTTTCAGTGTAAAATTAAATCGGAAAAAGATTCCCCGAGAGTCGCAAAAATCATCTAAAACGCAACGAAACAAGTAAATTAGATCTGCATCTGCACTCTCAACTCTCGTCATGTCAGACATTAATCATCTTTGAATCTTACAATAGTATTTCACATCTACCAGTAACCTTACAGGAGACGATACAAATTTCACGGACATCCTCAATGGATTTTGTAGAAATTTTCGTACATGTTTCACATTGTTCTTTTGATATCAAAACTTATTTTCACGACAATTCTTCTCTGTATTTCCGTTTATTTATGAAAAAGTATAACAAAAAAATACAAAATTAAATATAGAAAACTTCTTTGACATTCTCTTTCCATGATGGAAGTAACAAAACTTCCTACTTTCCAGCTGTTGACAGAGTATCTCTAGTAGAAAAACAATATCTGAAGGAAAACAGTTGCCATGCGTTGTTTCTTCATTTTCGCCTTCTCTTATAAATTATGTCTTTGTTTCATTTAGCAGCATTCAGTTTGAGAAACTTTATACTCTGTCAGTTTTGAATTCGCTTGTTTTTGTCGGCCTTTCTCAGTGTCAAATCGTACACACTTTATACTTTGTCAAATTGATGTTTTTGTAGGTTTTTTTTTCAACACGGATTTAAAGGCAATCCATAAAATAAGGGTACATATTTAAAAAAAAAATCAGTATCCCTTAGTTATTTATTTCCGGCAATAAAAAAAAAACTCTTTCATAAAAAGCTTATTACATCCAAACTTCTAACAGCTATCGTTTATCTGAAAATCAATGAATTTGATCCTGTACAATGAATCAAATGAGGATTTGAAGACATAATTCTAACGAGACAAGTAAGATTTATTATCAATTATTATAAGATGAATACATGGAAAAAATAATTAAATTCGTATAACAGACTAGGATGATTGAGTATTCACCCCTCCCCCTCCCCCTCCCAAGCCACTGTTGTGTCTCAAGAATGTACAAACTCTTCCATTACTAGTATTTCAAGTGAAACAGAATTGAAAAATTGATGCAGATAAAATCTGTAAGCTATCAAAAACAAGTATGATCCACCTTTTTTTTCGAAAGAATTGAATGTGCATTATTTTTTTCTTACATGCACTCAAACCTCGTCTCTGTTGAAGTGTGTGGACAGTAGATTTAGAAACAATTATCATGTCAATTATTTTTTTTTTTGTTCTGGTTTTAATCATTAAGTAAATGTGGACTGTACGAAAAAGTTCTAATGCTTTGTTTTAGTTTAGGAAAAAAAATGATTAGTATATATGTTAAACTTTTACGGTTGCCACATCTTTTACGTTTTGTAACACCCCCCTTTCCTTTAATAATACTCTTAATGATTTTAATAGTGTTGGTATTAAGAAGTACCATTGATGTAATTGACCCCTTTTTGTGTTCGGAAAGGGACAGGGTTCTCGATAATCTTTAAAGTAGGAGCAATTTAGAAGGTGAATTTTTTAGTTTAGGTTTTCTTTATTGCTCTTACATGTACCATAGAAAGTAGACGGCGATTTTTCTCATGGTAAGTGGTAAAAAATCGCCTTGTGCAAGCTTATAATTCAGGGAAAGGGAAGGGGGGTCATTATATACGTTTCAGATTAAGAAGCTAGAACTTTCCTGACTTTGATTAATCAGGTATAAAGATCAGGTTACATGTTAAAATCAGATTCGGGATACAGACACTCAACAGCCGGGTGAACTTACAACTATCATATTTGTGTCGTCTGCGAAGCAAAGCGACACTAAGGGATCACTTTGTCCGTTGTCCGTTTGTCTCTCCATCTGTCTGTCACACTTGGATGTCACAACTGTAAAAGTGATTCCTGAGTGTCGCTTTGTTTCGCAGGCGACACATGCATTCCTTCGAATGATTTTTGGAATTTGGACGCAATGCTTGACCAGGGTATGGACGGGTATTTAATTCATATATGTTGATTTATAAACTCCTCTCACAGTATTCTGTGTATTAAAACACCATTATGATTTGAAAAAAAAAGAAATCAAAATAATCTTTGAAGCAATGAAAAAAGAAATCAGAAACGAAATGAAAATCAAAATCAAAAGAAACTTAGAAGAAATCTTCATTTCGATTTCGCGTAACCAATATTTTGAAAATGAGAGGGAACTGGGAAACTGCCAAAACTTCAAGTGATTATGATCATCATTTTTTTTATGAGAGGGGCTTCACAGGAATTTGAGAAAGAGAGAGAGTGAGTGAGCACATAAGAAATATTTAATTTTTTCCTTAATTCGCTCACATTTTGAATATGACGTAGAAAAGAAAACTATCCTTTGATGACCCAGATTTTGATCGATTTTATCTCAAATTCACCTCATTTACATTCTTATCGTGTCTTAATATCCTCTGATTCTGTACAAAGAAGGGAGGAGATCTCCAACAAGACCCCGTTGCAGCATCAACTAGAAAACACCAAAACACCCGATGCAAAAACACAAAAGACGAGTACAGCACGAGATGGAAAAGAGACACACGACATGTAAACATCAAACACAAAAGACTACACATAAACCGACGAGACCAATGGGTAACCGGTGCCGACTTTGGACGGCCATCTGTCACGCAAGTAGCAAATGGTGTGGTTATCCTGGATTACGTGCGCACAACCCTCTCACTTCTCCAATTACCCAGAGGTCTCGAAGAACGTACAATTGTTGTGTAAAACAACCTCCTCACTGTAAGATGACATCACACCGCGAAACGCAGAGGCCCCATAGACACAGATGAATATGTAAATGGATATAAAAAGAGGGCATGCGTAATACAGTCCGTGCTCTGCCGGCTGTAGCGAGCTCATGTATGTAATCACCCGAGGAGTACGACTGACATTCAGAGAGGACAGGTGGGCGGGGCCCTGTCTTCTCTAAAGAGGTTTGGACAGGGCCCGTCATGGAGTCCCGTCGTCACAGTCAGTCAGAGTGCAAGTCTCAAGGATGCGCTTGTACAAGACTGTAGATTGGTCAAGTACCAAGCCTAGTGTCCGTCTGGTGACATTAGGATCAAACCCACGGTATATGATGATTCTGACGCATTTTCGATGGTTATGAGACATCAACAAATCCTCAATTTTCATATCAATTTGCAAATGACAGACTATATGTTTTATTTTTCAATATTCTATAAAATTGAATGTGAATGCAACAATATTGTCAGAATGAGAAATTATATTTGTAACATCGTCAAGTAAATCCATTTCCAATCGCATTTTGACATTCGGTTACTGAAGAAAGTAACTCTGTGACCATAGAGCTCCTTAATATAATTATGCAGGTTTGTATATACATGTACATGACCTTGATCTGTCCCCATTTCTCATTTATTTCCAATGTCACGTTTACATGTATGCATTTACTAATGCAAACTGGTGCATAAAAACATAGAAAAAAATAAAAATAGAATAAAAATCGGAGCAACTATATGAGAGTAAATGAGGAAATTGATTTAGTTTGAATTTCAATTTGAATTTTGATTTTGATTAGGGGAGCATAAGAGATTTATTTTTCTAATAAATATACAAAGTTTTCTGAGGAAAGACGGTTTCTTGGAAGACATCATTTCTTCAAAACTAATTATATTTCTATTTGGTGTTGGTGTTGGATTGCATACTCGACAAGGAGACTCCAACTAGCGTTTGATAATGAGATAATCTAACTACATATTTATCGATCGTGCAACAATTCTGACTCACATACCCGCCTCTCTTTTTGTGACATTACTTTAAGGTGCATTACTTTAAAAATTCATATTTCCCCTTCTATTTATAACGAAGGATAACTCTTCAATGCTTCAAACATATTGATTTGTAAATTTATACACTTGTTGAGTGCATTGAAAATAATTTGAAATTTTATTCAGAAATGTATTTTAATGAGTTGGAACACTTCAATGTATTTTTACAGTTTGGATAGATCGCCGCGGAAAATTTAGAACTTCAATATGTACATATTCTCTTATGTACATTGAAAAAGGTACAATTGTAAGCGATACATATCAGAAACGTACATTTAGAAACGATGAATCTTTGATTAAGCAAACTACGTGTGAGAAAGATACAATTCAAATTCGATTTATATTTCACAAGGCTGGATTATCTACCATACATATCACTATTTACGGAAAGAATTCAAAATTGCAGTTTTTGAAGGAGATATGTTTAAGTCCAACTGAGAATAACAACCCTCCGCTGATTGAACGGATCTATTCTATGTTTGATAGTTATATGTAATAAATGCTAATCACACCATGTAAGGTGTCCTGACGACGAGTGATTTTTTGTGTCAATTGTCCTGGATTTTTCGTGTGTGTCCTGGATTATTTGTGTTCGTTTCGGGCGAAATCAGCAAAATTTAATATTTTTTTTTACAATTAATGGACCTATAGATCATCATGAGATACGTGTCTTAGCATTTAACATTGTAAATGCATTATAAGACTGAATCAATGCTTAGAGTTATCTGCTTTTCATTAAATTAAGAGATTTCGACTTTTTTTATAAAACTCAATGTTCTCGTCGTTTAAACAAACTAGGTTCAAATATTTTAACATGAATATCTTGTGCCACTTCAATAGTGCTAACCATATTTTTCTCGGCGATAAAAAGCAGAAAAGCAAAATTAAAAAAAAAGATAGATGTCCTGACTTTTTTGTGTTTTGTCCTGGATTTTTTGTGTTTGCTGTCCTGGTTTTTGTATATTTCTTCAACAATCTTATTGAATTAAACTAATTCGTAGGGGATTTTGTCATGACAGTAGCTCCACTTTCATATGAAACCTTATTTTACAACCCTTATTTGTTACAAAAATCACTGTATATTAGTTTTAATTTCTGTATTCAGATGAAATATGTCCTTATTTGAAAGGCTTCCTGTGTTAATATTATTGATCAACTAAGTCACTAACATGTTCTTTGGAACGTTACTTCAGAATGAAAAAAAAGGTTTTCTGCTCATACATTTTAGACTAAAAGATACCAATATGTATCAGGTTAATAGTGGTTCGTGCTCACACTTTCCTGATTAACACACCATTTGTTGTAAATAATGCAGCAGATGACTGTCCGAAGTTGCCAGGAGCGTAGCCAGAGCAGTGTTTAAACGCAGATACAAAGAATTTTAAATCTTTTCTTTCTTAGAATAGGATGGATAGAGAACAAATGCATTGTGCCTTTTTAAAAGTATGAAAAGACATACTGACATGTATTTGAATGTATTAAAATATTTAAATAATATATAGGATAAAAATATATCTAATTGATATCTTAGTGTATCGACCTAGAAATTACATCGAGCATAGCGAGCAAATCATTCTTCCACATTCTTGATATTTGCTATAACGAAAACGTTTTGTTGAAATTCAAAGAAAAATTAAGAAGGCCTCTGTTCAATGTCCTTCCACTATCACGCGTTCATATTCATATAAAGTAGATTTAGACAGCATTAACTTGGATCAATCAAAGGGGATTCTCGTGGAATATATCATTTGTGTATTACGTGATACCCCACGGTGACTATATATTGCAAACTAATTATTGATAGTCGTCCATTCGATCAAATAATCATGTAAAGATGACGAGGGGCGAAACAAACCTCCCGCGATGGGGGTTACGACAGGTTTACTTTGCATATTTTGAATTTGATATGCGAGTTCTATTTTACGTTTAATTACGTGTTCATTTTAATTCTTTTTTAAACGTTGATAACTTGGCCCGACTTCAAAATTGATTCTATTCAATTTCGAGTTTTGCTAACAGAGAATCTATCCTATACCATTCAAACGTTATTGCCAAGGTTAAAGTTTTTCAAAAGTAGGTCAAACTCCAAGGTCAAGTTCACAAGGTCAAAACTTTTGGTATCCATGGAAAGGTCTTGTCACAAGGAATACACATGTGAAATATCAAAGCCCTATCTCTAACCATTCAAAACTTTTGAACAAGGTGTAAAGGTTACAGTTTTTGCGGTGACAAGGTTAAACGTTAAGGTGACCAAGGTGACAAGGTTAAAGTTTTTGCGGACAAACAGAAAAACGGACAGGACAAAAACTATATGCCCCCGAATCTTCGATTACGGTGGCATAAAAAAGGAAAACAAAAAGATGTATGCATACAAAACAAGCTTTCTCTTCGTTTATACTAAGGCATAGGTCATTTTTATAAAAAGTTCAGAGCTATATGAAACGATAATATTTAAATATTTGCTCGCTTTTCAGACCTATTGAAAATTATTCTAAAACCAAAAACTAGAAAATCCAGGACACAAAAAAGTCAGGACATACTCAACTCTTTTAAATCTAGTGATATTCGTTTCTTTTTAATTGCGGTCCCTAACAGATGATTGAAACATCATAAATACATGAAAACAAACTGAAAAAAATGTCAAATTGAGCATTTTATGGAGTTTGAGACAATTTTATGACACAAAAAATCCAGGACGTACACAAAAAATCCAGGACAAATAACACAAAAAATCATGCCTCGTCAGGACACCTTACATGGTGTGCTAATACTAAATCTAAACCTTACACTAACCATAACCCTAACCCTAAACTTAATGTTAAAACTAACCCTAATGTTAAATTAGTATATTCCGGTAAATATGCCTAGAGGTAGGTGCTCCTATATAGAAGTTATATACAGCGACTATCAATAGGCAGAAGTGTTAATAAAAATAGATTTAGGAAAAACTAGCTATAAATAGAAACTGTTACTAAAAATAGACAAGGGAAAACCGGTTGCTTAAAATAGAACAATGTATAAATAACCTATATTAAGCGGGGAGGGATGCTTAAATTGAAAAAAAGAATCGAGCGAAGGTTTCAATTGAAAAAAAGGTGTAAGCGAGAAGGTTTTAGGTATATGAAAGCCCTAACAAATGAAAGAAAACTAACGATTAGTTTAGACAATAACGCGTGGATAAGTAAAACCTCTTTATATAAGAATTTACAGTTCAACTTTGACAGTTAATTGGAGTGTGAACCTTGGTTTGTCGTATCACAAATTGTGAAACCGCGAAGCGATGTGATGAAACAAACAAACCAAAGTTTATACTCCAATAAACAGTCACAATTGAACAGTCAAATTTATAAGTCAGCAACCTTCGGCCGGATTGTTATTATTAATATTATTATTTTGGAAATTTTCCAATGTTGAAAATTAGTTTCAATCATTCAGCGTTATTTTTCAGCCTTATTAAATATCGAACACGGAGAGAGATCAGGTGCCAGGGAAGAGTATATGTAATGAGTTAAAGAAGATCCTGACAATAATCTCAACAGCACTCACAATAGAGCACAAAATTGTGCATTGACTGACCCCTAGCAAGCTAGAGGTCGGACCAGGTGCCCGGGAGGAGTAAGCATCCCCTGTTGTCTAGCCGCACCCGCCGTCGATGTTCATGCACGTAAATGAAACAATATATAATACATACATTGTGTATGTTATCTCCATATAGAAAGTGCTATGGCGACAATATCAGGGATTATATTCAAAACACCGACTGTCATTTTTATTTGTTTATTTAAGGTTAGGGTTGCGACTACAGGGAGATAACTCTATTTTCATATCACATAATATTTGAAACCGACATAAACGATACATGGTATAAGCTCAGATTGTTACATTATTTTAGAAAAAAATTATAATCCCAGAAACGTTCATTGCTGAATGGATACTTTTGGGAAAAATGCATATATTTCAATGAGAAATCGCCGAAAATAGGAAAAAAAATTGTCATTTTCGCATGAGTGCTACCAAAGATTCAAACAACAGAATATTTACTGTCCATTATACTCTTTAAAAGTGAGGTAATTCGGGTACATATTGATTTGACTGCTTTAGATATATATGTAGGAAAAATATTGTGTATAGCTGGCGACCTTCTAACTATTACTAAAAATAACGAGTTGTTGCCATGACAACCAGCAACATAGTTTTTATAAGAAAATACTCTCCTTAGAAATGATTATTTTATCAGAATTTCTCAAAATAGCCTTTAATTCATCCACAAGCTATAAGAATCGTGAAAAAAAGGAAATATATGCATTTTTGAAATTTCATGGATTTTAGATGTATGTAAAGTTATGGTGTGGTATTCTCTAAAATTACAAAAATGTTCAAATAGGCCAAAAATTGACGTTTATAGCCAAAAAACGAGACGGGCAAAATTTGATTTTTTGGTCCGAATAGTTCGAGGAGATGTTCCTCTATATATGAACCTATCCACATTTCTATTAGAAGTCGCCACCCTGACCTTAAGGATCGCTTGCTAGGAATTCTTTGGAATGGCATATGTTAAACGTCTTCAAATTCAATAGCATCATTTAAGAACAGATCAATTTGCAGCATGGATCAGACATGCACGTTTCGGGTACTGACCCTCGTCATTGATCCTCAATCTAAACATTGTAATATGGCCGAAGAGTATGAAAGGAGTAGGTTCGGAAACTACCGATATTGGCCCTGTTATTACCTAGATTTCAAAATCGTTTTATTTAATGTTATTTTTTCAAAACTTTGACAAACTTTGAAAGTTCCCAAAAATGCGACGTTCGGAAATCTGCACGTGCTGTGACGTCATCTATGACGTTGTTAATCCATAACGGTATGCCGATTTCCGCGTTTTTAACATGTTTTAAGAGTCTTTATCCTGAAATCTAACCCATAGCACACGTTGTCACAGAAATTGAATTGATATCAAATTGAAGATCATTCTCAAATATTGTTCTACAGAAAATTTCGTTTCTGTGACGCACTGTGCTGTGAATTTATTCTGAAGTTTTCTGTATTGTACTTCTACCAACCTGAGAGAGATTTTGCGTGTGCAGCTCTCTTTAGAAATAAGAAAATCGAGATCCTTTTTCAATGTCTATAGATGTTGAGAATAATTCTTATACAGTTTGATCGTTCTTGATGTCTCGTAACTCGTAAAATAAGTTCAGCGATCATAAGTGAAACTATAAAATATTTACCAGGACCAGAAATTAAGTTTGATAGGGCATTTTAATAAGATAAAAAAATGTAAAGGCTCAGTACGTCGTGTATGAGTTTCTGGATATAACTATCAATGTACGTTGGCTGTTCCGAAAGTTCATGGACAACACCATTTAAGGAATGATCTGTAGAATTTGATAAAAGCCAAGTTGATTTCCTTATAATACGGATAATGTTGAATACATATACGAATTTTCATTACGATTGGTCAATAATAACCTTCTAAATGCCCATTTGATCAACGTAAGGTTCTAGGTAACGGAGCAGCTAATAAGAAGTAACGACATTGTCAGATGTCCACTATAAATTTGACATTTTAAAAGAAATAACAACACCTCTCATCTGTATAAAATTTAAATATCTTTTCATGAATTTTGATAAGGAAGATATGTTCTATTTTCATGTGCATTTCTACTTCTGTATCATATTGTCACCATTAAGGGAGAATACGGCATCACTTTACTTATTTTCGTTTACTTTTTTGTTCAATTCAAACCAAAATCACGTGCTTATGTATCTAATCATCATAAAAACACATTCCTCCTATTCTAGCAGCATTAGTTTTTATGTATTTTGTCCATATCAAGATGCATCCATCAGCTATAAAGTCTCCGTCTCTTTTTCAAAACTGAATGACTGTCTGGTGCTCCGTAAAGAGCGCTGACGTCAAAAATTTTTGGTTGATTTGTTAATCAGTATCATGCATAACTCATCATGAAAGTCGTAAATCGGATCCAATTTTGTTAAAACTTTGCAGTTTTCATAACAAATAAAAGTATTATTGATATAGAAAGTTTAATTGATAGTCAAATATTTTTTTCTAATTTTATTCAGCAATTTAATGAAAGGGGTAGTTTTATTTCAACAACTCAAATTTTACTGCTCCGTAATCTCTACCCTTCATGGATATAGGTGACAATTATGCCCTTTTAGCAAATTATTTTAACCTGATATTTTTTGTTTTCTTTCTGAATGTATTCCTTTCATTGCTAGAAAATTTCATTCGCATACGACTTCAAATCTGATTTTTGAGGCTTGTGTCCACGAACTTTTGGAACGGCCCTCGTACATATCTGTATTGAATTTATATAAAAAATAGAGCTATCAAATGGTATACATCCTATCAAAAGTTTCAAAAGTTGAAGATGACAAAATCTTGATTTTCCGATTTCTGAAGAAGTGTGCTGCTTGGATAGCAGCAAAAAAAAAGAAAAAAAAATAGGAAAGAAAAAGAAGATAGACGATAGGTATATAGATGAATTTTAAAAAAGTAAGTTGAATAAAGAATGTATTTAAGCATTCATACATACTGCAAGTGTAATAGAAGGTTAATATGTATTGAATAAAATGAAGAAATATTGGCATTTATTTTAATTTTTTTCCAAATCCCTAAACAGAAAAAGTAATCCAGATTCAGTTGATATCGCTATAAATATAACATATATTCTCAAATTCAAAACGACAAAAAGAAAGACGAAATTTCTGTTCAGAAAATAAGAGAGAGAGAGAGAGTATCGGAAAATTTTATTACTATTGGTATGACTAATACATATATGATGTAGGATACTCTAGCTTATTACTTAGGTCGTTGTCATGTTTGATACAAAATGTACGCGGGATCTGAGTTCGTAATGTATCAAGAGGAAGGAAATAAAACTGTCCTTTTTTGTGCTTTCATGAATCCAACATCAATCTGTTAGCACTGATCTAAAGAGAGATCATGGGTTGGACAAGGACTAGTCTTGAAGAGATTTAGGAATCGAAAATCGGAATTTCGAAAATATTTTTGAAAATAATCAAAATCGATTAAATTCGGGGAAAAATATTTCAAGAAAAATGCGGCATGAGATTTACCGAAAATGTTGCATTTTTTCTGCAAAATGTTGAGAAAATTTGTGAAATTAAAAAAAAAAAGAAAATAGATATCATTTAATATAAAAGTACCTGTGCGTCTTATCATCTTTGCAAGCAAAACTATTTACGGTATCTGTATGAAGTGATATATTGAATTTGAGGTAAATAAATGCCTCAAGCTGAAAATTATTTCTTTCGGCGAAATTGATCGAGTTAGATAGATAGAGTTGTTGATCCAGAGATTAGTACTACCGCCTATCTATAAATCCTAAAACATTTTTATTTTAAATTCAGTATCTTTTGGTCTACGACGGGTTTATTTGAAATCTCCGAAGATCACATAATTTCGAGTTTTTCCAAGTTTCAAGGAGTGAATCTGAACATAACTGAGCGACATGGGTCATACTCGAACATGACCTTTTTTTGTAAAAGCCTACTTCTTCCATAAATTAATAACCTATTTGTTTCCGCTGAGAAGGAAGCGCGACTAGGAAGTTTGATTGACGTACATGTTCATCGCTCAATAGCCCCGAAATTTTGACCGGTAGTAGTTATAACACACCATTCTTTGTTTTGTGTTTTTATCTATTTTATTTTTTCAATCAATTTTGTAATACGCAGCTTCCGGTTTGAAATTCGATCTTTATCAAATTTGTGCACATATCTACATTCATACTAGTATACGCTAAATGCATGAATAAATAATGATATTAATAAAAGAGATTGAATCAAAGTGAGGATGAAATATCACCGCATCGGATGTTGACTTTTAAGCTACGGTTCACAAACGATTACATGAATGGACGGTGTTATAATGTGAATGATATAATTTGTTGATTCTAAGTTCTGTAGAATGTAAAAGATACATTTACCAGGCGCTAAAATGGATTGTTATTAGCTGAAGAAACTGTCTATAAAGCAAATGTTTTATACGTTATTTATTCAGAGACTTTAATACGATACATTTCATTCGTGCACATCCTCAGGGGCCGTAGCCAGATTTGTTTTTCTTATTTCCATAAAATTATTCCGCATATATCAAAATTCCACACCCCTTCCCTCTAAGAATAATAAAACAAACACCCCCCCTCCCCCAAAATAATAATAATCTGGCTACGGCCTCTGCGTGTACATGGTGAAACCTGACCCACACATTGTTTATGTGTCTTGGGCATTTTAGAATTAGAAAAAAAAACGTGAATGATGTTTGGAATATTGAAGCTATCACTACATCTACATTGGTAAATAATCATCGATGTAAGTTGCAATTTAAGAAGACTGAAAGATGACAAGAAAATTTATTTCGCATGTTACTTCAATCGTAGCTGTCGACACCCCCTCCTTTCTTAATCCCGCATAATACATGCACAATCTACATTTGAACACAATTCGAAGGTCATATTATAAATAAAAAAAATCTTTTATGGATATCTTGAATGCACAAGTATAAATACCCACAGAGTAAAAAAAAATATGAAAGGAAAAAATCATAACAAGAACAGAATCAAATGGGATATACCAAAACAATTTCATACGACTTTTTTTAATAATGGGATCTTTCGACGTAATATTTTTACTGTTATGTAACGGCATAAACTTCTGCAGAAAAATCTAATATGTGAATAAAGCCTACGCTCACGCAGCAAGATACGCCCGTTGTGATTTTTTCACAACACCAAAATACCTAAGTCCCATAACTCCATAAGGACAAATCGGATGAACCTGAAAATCGAAAGGCGGCTTCCTCTGCGAAGTCTGATCACAATGTACAAATATCATGAAAATTTGTTGACGCATATTCAAGTTATTGCGTTCCATGCACCTATATTTTGCCCTTAGCTTAACCCTCCCCCCATTACACATTATTTCAGGATAATGTGACAAAAAATTTAAGAACCCGTTATATATGTGAAAGAACATCCTTTCTACTTGAAGTATACAAAATTTCAAAACATTTTGACCAGAAATAGATATTTAAAGAATTTTTAACTATTTGCAGAAAATCTGTTGATGCATATTCAAGTTATTGCGTTCCATGCGCCTATATTTTGCCCTTACCTTAACATGTATGTGCATATAACCCACCCCACCCCACCCCCTTTCCCATTACACGCAATATCTCGGTTATGTGACAAAAAAATTAAAAACCCCTTACATATGTCAAAGAACATCCTTTCTACTTGAAGTATACAAAATTTTAAAACATTTCGACCAGAAATAGATTTTTAAAGAATTTTTAACTATTTCAGTATATTTTTACATTGTATCTAAAATATCTAAGTCCCATAACTCCGTAACAACAAATCGGATGAACCTGAAAATAAAAAGGCGGCTTCTCCTTTAAAGTCTGATCACAATGTAAAAATATCATGTAAATCCGTTGACGTATATTCAAGTCATTGCGTTTCCATGCGCCTATATTTTGCCCTTAGCTTAACATGTATGAGCATATAACCCCCCTCCCATTACAAATATCTCGGTTATGCGACCAAAATATTAAAAACCCGTTACATATGTCAAAGAACATCCTTTCTACCTTGAAGTATACAAAATTTCAAAACATTTCGATCAGAAATAGATTTTTAAATAATTTTTAACTATTTTAGTATATTTTCACTGTATCTTAAAATATCTAAGTCCCATAAATCTGTAACGACAAATAGAATGAACGTGAAAATCGAAAGACGGTTTCCTCTCCACAGTCCAAACATGATGTATGAATATCATAAAAATCTGTTGACGCATATTCAAGTTATTGCGTTCCATGCGCCTATATTTTGCCCTTAGCTTAACATGTATGTGCATATACCCCCCCCCCTTCCCATTACACACAATATCTCGGTTATGTGACAAAAAAATTAAAAACCCCTTAAATATGTCAAAGAACATCCTTTCTACTTGTAGTATACAAAATTTCAAAACATTCGACCAGACGTTTTAGAAATTTCAAGATTTTTTGATAACAGAAATTTTCGAATGCGATTATCAACATCGGGGACTCCAAGTAGTTCAAATATTAAACGTCTTCAAATTCAATAGCATCATTTAAGAACAGATCAATTTGCAGCATGGAACAGACATGCACGTTTCGGGTACGTTACCCTTGTCAGTGATCCTCAATCTAAACAATGTTATATGGCCAAAGTTATGGCCAAAATTATTTCTTTTCCAAAAATGTACCGAACATTAGCAGAATGGGTAGATGTATTTGATATATTGTTTTCATTTCGTGTGTGAACATCGACGGTGGGTGCGGCTAGCCAACAGGGGATGCTTTCTCCTCCCGGACACCAGGTCCCACCTCTAGCTTGCTAGGGGTCCGTCGATGCTCAATTTGGTACTCTATTGTGAGTGCTGTTGAGATTATCGTCAGGATCTTCAATAACTCATTGTTTTCTTATCGTATTTTATAGATGAGTGTTACAGTATCTTTGTTTATATTTATTATATAATCTTCACTATTATTTTTTGGCAGCCCGATGGATATTTATGTCCAAAATCTCCCTTAACCAACTTTGAAAATAAAATGCACGTTTCGGGTACTTAACCCTCGTCAGTGATCCTCAGTCTAAACAATGTAATATGGCCAAAAAGTATGAAAATTATTATGTCCAAAAATTTACCTAAAGACGTAGCAGAAGGGGTGGGATATGATGCTACAGGACCCTCGTTTTAGAAATATCAAGAAATTTTGTAACAGAAATTTTCAAATGCGTTGAAGAGACAAACGATCAACCAAAGTTGGTCGAATTTGGCTACATGTGCCCTCGGGGACTCTTGGTCCACCAGCAGTGACACCCACCAAGTAGTTCAAATGTTAAACGTCTTAAAATTCAATATCCTGATTTTGTATGCCTTCGATTCATGATTTTCTGAATTGTCGATTTTGTGCTGTATATAGAGATATGGTGATTATCCATATTTGTCATTATAACGTCATCAATAAGGACGAGAAATTATGGTTAAGAAAGATTATACGTTATTATGGTTCGAGACATGTAATACGGTCTGATATACCATGTCTGGAATGTATATTTACAGAGTCGAAGGTATATCAGACCGTATTACTTGTCTGATACCGTAATAACATTTTGTTATACTGCAAATCGCTTATAAATTGTCATTTCAAAATGCGTCAACGGCAAATTTCTAACTTTTTTTATTTGTTGATGGATTGTAAAATTTTCTAAACCATTAAAAAGATCGTCCCCGTAAATGGTTTATTCAAAATGAATAGCAGAAAAATAAGATTAAAGGATCTGAAGCGAGAGAAATATTAAAACGTTTGAACGTTTTTACAGGAAAGGCTCGCTATGGCGTCAAGAAACATTAAGGTATCCGTCACGTCACAAAGTTCCATATTTACGGCTGTAGACGAGTAACATAGTCTCACAATTACGGCTAAAAAACCAATGAGATTCCTAGAGATTTATAGAGATTATCATAGATGTCATTATGCGACTAATTGAACTACATTTAATTTGATAAGTTTATTATTCGCTGCCTAATACAGGAGCAAATACTTGTCTTCATTTTCGAAAAATTCAATCGTGTAGATAACACATGAATGAGTTATCAGAAAGCAAAATCTGCACTTTATACCTATGGCTTATTTTTGGACTAGGACGGTCACCTAATCTTTGTAATAAGACACAAGCATAGCTACAACAATTTTAAAATATCTAAATTTTAATTTCTGCAAAGATGTATTCCCTCCTCCGATCCCATGCCTTCAGTTTTTTCTATCGTATCTTAAAAGTTAGTTAACATTAAATGAACTTAAAAGGAGCAACCGGCAAGCCTCGTCGTGGACTGCAAATCTTTGATACTCGGTTGGGATTTCCCTGTACAAAGGGGTGATATATTTTATTAGTCCAGGGAAGTCACCTGATGTACATTGCTATTCGGATTACGTAAACGTTTTTCGAACGGCATTTTATCTCTAGTAGCATTATTTCGGTATTTATATACATTGTATATAAATATATATTAGGAGAGAGGTAAAGTTCTACATGTATTTAATATAATTGTATACGTTACTGATTTAGGTTCAAACTGGTTCGGGAAATTGCATCCCGGTACGTACATACAAATGAACTCTGTTACATGAGAACTTTTTTTTTAATTCTGAAAAAACACAACAAGACAACCAATGCGATGCATGCGCGGATATAGATAGAAAGAACAATGCACACACAAACGTTCAAGAAGCATCCCATTTAAACTGCAAGACTATTCAAATACCAGAAATATATTTTCACATGAATAGCACGATAATTTCTCTTTAAAATTCCTTTTCAATCCCCAATCAAACCACTGGGTCCACCGCCAGTCATACACTGGCAATATGGGAAGAAAAAAGGAAGTTTGCATATTGCATTCTACTTAAATAAAAGTACATACTTTCATCGTTCAATAAAGAAACTAGGACAACTCATAGTTTAAATACCTATGTAATGTCAATGTGCGAAGCCAAAAGATGTCAACTACTCCCCCGACATCTGATCAACTGGTTATTGCGTAATAATCATTAAGCTTAACCTAGGATTCTGACAATGTTGTTCGATTAGATTATGTAGATGCAAAGACTTGTATTTTAAATTAAGCTATCTCTCTACCTACCCACTAAAGTAAAATAAGCCTCGACTTACCAACGTTGTAGTCTGCAGCCCGCAGTTGGTACAGTTGAGGGACCTTAAAGCTAACACCTTAAATACAGCTAACACCTTAACTAGCTAAGAAGTACGTCCGTAGGCTTTCATTTCAATCTGCCGGCGAAGCACGATAAAGGTAGAGACTTCCCGCGGGAAATGCTCAGGACGATTCGGCCTCGTCTAGTTCATTCCGTAATCACTACACTACCTACCAACGAACCAACCAACCGTAAAAGAAATCAGGTTTAACCTAGGTAAGACATGGGAGTTATGATAACTTGTGAGGTACGATCTACCCCGGGGGTTAACAAAATGAGACAAGCTGTGAAAACAGAACAGTCCCCACCCTTCCGTTAAGCAAAGGAGAGAAAAATCTATATGAAATTGATGTCCAAAATTGAAACGCAAAAACATTCATTAATCAAAAATACTAACAATAATAGTAAAATTTTAAAAAAAGCAATGAAAACGTATCTCTTTACCAATACACATAATTTTTTTTATTTTTACATGTCATTGAAAATGACTAATCCTATTCTTACCAATATGAATATATGCATAAAGAATTAATCTTATCTTTAAAAATTAAATAATTTACACAATAAATTAAAAATCTAAATAAATTGCACCTAGAAAGAATAGCTAGATAAATATATAATAGATAAATCGTTCAATCAATCAACCATTTAAAAGACAAATGAATGAATAAATAAGTCAATTCAAAGTTAGAGTGAATTCACTTTTTTTATTTCTTCCTTCTTATAACACATTTGTTTTTTTCGATACCGGAAATATGACATTTTCATTTGGAGACTGTATCAAGCAATTTGATTTGATAAATTATCTTCACCAGGATGAAACGCGTAATCTGATTATCTTAAACTTGTATTAACAGAAATAAGATATTATCATGAATATTTTTCTAAATTTTCTTTAACATTTATTTTAATTATCATTATCAGAATTAATTTATGTTAACCATAGTTTTAATTTCTCTAAAAAATGAAAACATACATTTCCACGCGTAAAATCTGGTTTCGCGTACGTTAATTTCGTTTAACGTGTGAAAATACAAATTTTATCATTGTTATGACACTTTTGATTAATTATCATTACCATCCGTAATCCCCAGTTTACACTAGAAAAACTGGGTTTTTTCAAGAGTTAGCTAGGGTTTACAGCTGTGGAACCTAATTTGTCGTAGTTTTGTTACTTTGGCTTGCCATATATCTGGGTGTTTTGGATTTGCACCTTATTGATAAGTGGCTCCTTTGTTTCATACTTAATTTTTTTAAAAAGATTATATTTACTATTGGAGGGGGAGGGGGCAGCCCGATGGACATTTTTGTCTAAAAGCTGCCCTAACTAACTTAAATAAAAGTTTTGGCCTAAAAGAAAAATATCTAGAGTAAAGGTTTTATTCTGAGTAATACGATTTTAGATTGAATGTATTAGCAATGAAAAATAAAAGTATATTGCAAGGCGAAGACAAACAAAACATAGTAATCTATAATATCTACAATGCCTAAAGACATATAAAGAATAGGCGTGAAGTTGAAATATCAAAATGCAAGTTTTGAAATATCCAAGATATGACGCCTCTGAATCTACGTCGAATTGGATTATATTTTCATAATTACACAAATATATGAGTAAAAAAAAGAAAGGAAAAAAAGAAATTGTTTCTCATAAGAGGTTTAGCCTTGTGAGGTACCATTCTAACAGAAATAAAGCAGAGAGCGGATTTTTTGTATCGTCCAAAGTTTTTTTTTTTTTTCATTGACAAAGTCAATCGCTCAAAAATGTACCCTTGGTTCAGTTTTTCAGTGAAAGTCTCATAAATATGATAAAAATTCCTTTTGCATGATTCATACTAATGATGCTTAAACGTTAATGATTATGGTTAAGGGGTTGCACATATTCAGTAATTGTTATTGTATTGATATCTTCTTTACTCTAGAATAATCATTAACACGATAAAAAAATCCCTTGAATATTACATATCTGTCATGCCTATTGCACATGGTGTACACACAACAGTGACAACAAAGGTTGAGAATTTTCTAAACATACACTGCCCCAAAGAATGAACGGAGCAAGGTTTCTACTTTCATATCACACGTTTGCAGCTGCTCGTTCTATATGATAAACATAAATGTATTAATACATATTTAATAGTCATTTCTTACTTACAGTGTACCAATGTCTCACTCTGTATTGAACAGATTAACCATATACACGTGATAAAACTTGATGATGTAGCTTTCCTTATCCCAAGAAATATTACAAGCTATGTACCATTATATTACAATGGAAAAATCGCTCCTTTAATTTCTTTGAGCAGTGTACGTTAAATGTAGATCGCAGCCGACAATATTTACAAACAATTTCACAGACTATCAAGGATATATTGACTTTTATGAAGTGGTAAGACTTTAACTTGTAAATATCTTTGTATCTTGATCACATTGTAATCGATATTGAAACATATCATCAATACCCTTACTTTACATAATGTGATCACGAAGAAATAATTGCATGCTGTAATTCTAACGACAATCTATGCTAACACATCCCTTCTAAAGGCAACCGGATTCTACATGATCGGGGTCCCTCAGGGAAAATAAATGTCATTATTTATTTATAAGTCTTACAATTTTACCATTCAGATATCATACCAACCATGCTTACTGACATCTCAGAATTAGGAGTACGTTAATTTTCATTATGATAAGAAAGATGTGTTTTAAGCTAGGTATGATTTTTTTTAAACTAAGATGACAGAACTTCTTGCAAGACGAAGTATCATTTATTTATGTATATGATATAATATTTACTATAATTTTTGTGGCAGCCTGATGGACATTTTTTGTCTCAAACATTCCTTCTACTTACCTGTACCTGGTATTTATAAACGATTTGATCATTAATTTAGAGAACAGCGTTTGTAATTTAGGCATACTCAACACACAAAGTAATTGTCCTACCCTTGCTGACGATGTTATGTGTATTGCATTGTCACCAAAAGACATACAAACTATGCTAGACATAGCTTATCAGTATGCTAGATCATGGAGATTCATATTTAATGCTAGTAAGTCTTGTATCATATGCATCAGAGCAGTGGGCAACAGACTGACACAAGTTGTTTGGAAACTTGGGGAGGATGTTATTCCCTGTAGTAATTCTTACAATCACTTAGGTATTATTGTAAATGACAAGTGTACTTTAAATGACAGAATTTTCAAGGCTTGTGAAAAGGGGAGAAAGTCATTTTTTGCTATAATGGCAATGCTTAGGCAACTTGCTAACCCCCTCACGATTTCTCATTTATACAGAACAATTGTTTGTCCTTCAGTTTTATGTGGATGCGAACTCTGGAATGGTCTTTCTCAGCAAGACTCAAACCGTTTAAGTACGTTTCAACACTTTATTTGCAAAATTGCGCTGAACCTCCCCCAAAGAACAAGGTCAGACATTGCTGAAAGTTTATTCGATCAAGTTTCAATACATGCTGAAATTGATGCACGTAAAATGCTTTTCTTTGGTCGCCTTTGTCGTTTAGACACTCAACTTCTTCCGAAAAAAATATTCCTTTTACGGCTATTCTCTTTCATAGAGACTCTATCAGAAAAACAGCGCGGATTCATTCCCGACATTTTGAAATTGCTTTATCAGTATGGACTGATTGATTACTTGAAATCTTGGCTTGATTCAGGTAATTTTCCGGTTGCTTCATCTTGGAAAAGAATCGTAAGGGGTTCAGTTTCATCGCACTTTCGCCAAGCGCGCGAAGTTCGTATCGATAACGATCCCGACTTTGAACAATTTCATTCAATTTTCGCCCGACGAAACCCATCCATTTTATGGACTTTACCCACGACTTCATCAAAGCTTAATCTGTGCAAATTCATTGCTAAACTTTGCGCCTTCGTGTCCGTCGATATTCGATTTTGCAATTTTTGTTCTAAATCTTTTCGTGATGTATTTTTCCACGCCACTTGCGAGTGTTCTGTAACTTCTGTTGCACGCTGCGAATGGTGGGCTTCGATTACAAACAATTTCCCCCTTGCGTTGTATGCAGAATTGTGCGGCCTTTCAGATGATGAATTGTATCATATTTTGTTGGGAAAATGTTCTGAAACATCTTTATCAGAGATTAATTATTTACATTTTTCTTTTGGTAATTTCAAATTTGTAAGGGATGCATGTGCTTTATACAACTTGAGACTCAATGCATGCATTAACTAGTATGATAGTTTAGCATTAGAATCAAATTATGATTTTGTGTATTATATGAATTTTTCATTGCTCTTTTGGATATATATTTCCATGAATTAGAAATATTATACTGAATGAACTATTATAAACCTATCATAAAATGATCACAGGACTGCTTTATAAGCAATGCTAATACAGCAATGATGTAGATATTTTGTTTCTTTTTTTTTCTCCCTCATTTTCTTCATTCTTTAACGGAATGCTTATGTGTACAAATGTCTTTATGTAATGTATTGTATCTCTTATGAAGAGGAATTAAAGATTGAATGAATACCAACCATGCTTACTGACATCTCAGAATTAGGAGTACGTTAATTTTCATTATGATAAGAAAGATGTGTTTTGAGCTAGGTATGATTTTTTTAAACTAAGATGACAGAACTTCTTGCAAGACGAAGTATCATTTATTTATATATATGATGTAATATTTACTATAATTTTTGTGGCAGCCCGATGGACATTTTTGTCTCAAACATTCCTTAACTAACTTAAATAAAAGGTTTTTTGCCTAAAAGTAGAAGTACAAATGTCTAGAGTAAAGGTTTTATTCTGAGTAATGCGATTTAAGTTTGAATGTATTACAAATGAAAAATAAAAATATTTTGCAAGTGATAACAGAATTTATTCAATCTGGTTTCATTTGAGGGGGGGGGGGGTTGCACTTTCATTTTACTTAAACACAAACATAACAGTCTATAACGCCTAAAGATATATTGATATAGTATGATTAGGCTTAAACTTGCCATGAAAAGTTAAACTTTCTTATGTATTTTACCATAGATATGACGCCAATAAACCCAGATGAACCTTCATGAAGTTGGGTGGTTATCTTTTCATAATTACACAAATATATAAGTCTTAAATTTTTCTCAGAAAAAAAAACTCAACGAAAAAACGAGTGTTGGGAGGTTACTTTGAGAGGAATATTTGTCTAAGACATTTAACATATATATGAAACTAATCATTATTCATTTTCGTAGAATTCCGTCTACTAATTGACGTTTTCCAGCATCGATACCTTCTTCCTATACAAATGGTACTAACAAAATCTTACAAAGAATTTAATTAATTACAAACCTACAATTAATCTCCTAACTTTTTATTTATCATTTTTTTCAAATTTCTTTAAAGGAAAAACACGGGACAAGATGTAATCGAAACATTCCGTTCTGTTTCAAGTCCCTTCGTATCACACTCTATTCAGCGGATAATCACCGCGATTGATTGAAACGTATGATGTTGTAATTTTGATTTTTTTTTTTTTTTGATTTTTCTTTTCAAATCTTCTTTGCTGTGATATATTCCCTTTTCTGAAACGTTTCAATTTTTGCTCCAAATTTTTATTTGCACAACATGCTGAAGACATTATTAATTAAAAAGCTCAGTTTGGAACTTGTTTTATTTTTCATTCTTAAGCTTAAGCTCTCCCCTATCTCCCCTTTCTCATTGGAAAATTCGATAATCTAGTGTGCCTTGGGACCGTGTGGGTTACCACATTACCCGGTCAAGAACTTTGAAAAGAGAAGTAAGTTGGATTCAACTATCTCAAGGGCGAATCTATAATGGGTTATGGTTAGGGAGTCAGTCTTCCCCTGAAGTCGCCGAACATTCTAATTTATTGTTTTACGTATATTTACTTATTTAATAGCAGAACAAATGTTCCACCACAGGCATGATAATTATTCCTTTCTTTCCCCTTAAATGGAAAAACTTACACCGCCCTGAATTTAGATATTCAGTAATAAGACTTAATTTTAAAAGGATGTTTGTTGAAGTTGGCGCTACTCACATGAATTTGTGCGGCTCAGCAATCACTCGATACAGATCTATCAGATTACATGTAAGAGGTACATGTATCTCAAATTTCATATCGGCCTGACATGAAAATGTAAACGACTTAATCAAAATTACAATACAGGATATTTCAAAGTTTACCAAATAAAACGAGCTGCTTTAAAGCAAAAGCGGGATAACACCTACAACCACTTGAAACAATTCTAAGACAGTGTGCTTTGGCCGGCCGTATATAGATGATAAATATGCATAATGATCATATCCCTGTATACAACACAAAATCGGTAATTCAGAAAATCAGCAACCGAAGGCATAAAAAATCAGGATAAAACAGGAACCAAAACAAACAAACAAAAAACCTCCACCATATGAAAAAGAAGCGAACAGCCGATATGGGAGTGGCGTACATTATAACATTAATGGGGAGTCACGTACATTATAACATTAATGGGGAGTGACGTACATTATAACATTAATGTAGTTATAATGTTTGCAATAATATTGAAACTACCTAGCAAGCAAAATATATTGAACCCATTTGAACTACATATTGGTTTTGGTATTTTCCAAACTGGTAAGTTTTTTTTATTGAAATTGGATATATCATTCTGTGATCTAATAATTTATATGTTTCTAAGGTTCATTTTTTGCAAAATCTTTATGCATGCTAAAGATCGATACGATAAAACATTTCTATCTAATAACAACAATGTTAATTAACACAGCTATCAAAATGTTCACGAAACATGTCAGTGCCCTTAAAAATAGAGACAAAGTCAGTAAAAACTTATGATGCTCCCCGAGCACAATAATTTTGATACCACAAGTTATATTTTCTGGGTGTCTTTAAACTTTCAGAAATGGGTATATTAATTACCTTGAACTTTAATTCTAATATGATTTTGAAGACCTTTATCAGAAATTCGACATCCTGCAAAGCTGTGTGAAGTTTGTAAAAATTATCTCAAGAAGTTACATGTAATGCACTCCCATTTTTGGTTCACAATTTCTCATCAGTGCAGTAAAAATCTTAAAACCTGTAACATATATAAAATATATGCATTTTTCTTTGATAAACAAAATTTCTGACCATTTGGAATAGAATTTTCATGAATTTTCATGAATTACTTAATTTTTTATATAGGAATTGCTATTCGGTCTGAAAATGACCCTGACCTTTATGAATGATCTTAGGTCACCTTTGTTCTGAAAAAGGTTATCCTAATACATGATGAAATAAGCAGCCTTATACATTCATTGTAAAAACATTCACCTGAAGTTATTTGTAAACCCCCCCCCCCCGCCCCCTTAAGTACTCAATTTCTCATTAACACAATAAAAGGAACCTCCAAACCCGAAACATATGTAGAAGTTAATCCATTTTTCTATAATTTCTCTAAATTTCATACCATATGGACAAGTTTCTGATTTCTTGATGACTTTCAAAATTGTTTGCTAAGAAAATAAAGACATTTTCAGCTTGGAAGTGACATTGACCTTTGTTGATTTACTTTCGTGACCATCGTCCTAAAGAATCTATTTTAATGAACATTTGTGTGAAATATGATCAAATTTAAGTGTAGGATTAAGGAGATATGAACTCAGACGGACGGACAGACAGACGGATGGAAACGACGGCGCGTATATGTTCCCCCGAATTTTCTTTTTTCGGCTGGCATGAAGCTTTAATTTAGATCAGACAGAAAATTAGGATGTAACGAAGATTTTCTGTAAATGTCGGAAAACATCGTGTAATTCGAGATGGATATTTTGAAATAACAATAGATGAATTAATTTAGGGTCCGCCGACCAAACCTTTTGCATGTTTTGGAAAAATGTGAAATTGAAAATCCAAAATCATTTTCCCTTTGTCCAGTAGAGTGAATGTTATCAGATTATATTCACCTCAACACAAATGAGTTAAAGAATACCCTGACAACAATCCCAACAGCACTCAAAATAGAGCACCAAATTGAGCATCGACGGACCCCCAATAAGCTAGAGGTGGGGCAAAGTGCCCGGAAGGAGCAACCTTGAGCTAGAGAAGGCACCAATTGATCTAACACGTTTACATAAAACATTTTTTTAATAATCTAGTTTATCTTGGTGTATTTATTTGCAATTAATTGAAAAGTGGCTCCTTTGTTACATTCTTAAATTTGTAAAAAGATTATATTTACTATTATTTTTTGCAGCCCGATGGACTTTTTTGTCTAAAAGCTCCCTTAACTAACTTAAATAAAAGTTTTTAAAATGTAATGATCGCTGAGCGATAAAGGTCCCGTACCGGCGGCGTAAATTTTTCCTGAATCTCTTTTCACTATTTTATTATCTGAAACAGCCAAGTCCGGAAAAATGAATATTTCATTAAATTTGCTAAGTCCAAGGTCCATAACTCTTGTAAAAATAGGTCAATGGAAACAAAACTCCAACTTGGTCAGTCCCATTAAGATGTATTCATATACCAACAATCAGTTCATTAATCTGCAATAGAACTGAAGAAAGGTCCGGAAAACTGATTTTTCATGATATTTGCTAAGTGCAAGGGCCGTAATTCTTGTGAAAATAAGTCAATCTAAATTAAACTCAAACTTGATCTTATTATGTATTCGCATACTAAAAATCAGTTCATTATCTGTAAAAACAGCCAAAAGAAGTCGAGAAAACTTAAAATTTCAAAAAATTTGCTAAGTCCAAGGGCCATAACTCTTGTAAAAATAGGTAAATGAAAACTCAACTCAAACTTGATCTGTATCACATTCAGATATATCCACATACCAAAAATGAGTTCAATATATGCAACAACAGTGAAAAAAAGTCCGGAAAACTGAAAGTGTGACAGACGGACTGACAGACGGACAGACCAAGAGGAAACCAAGAGTCCCTTTCGGCGTTGCCGGTAGGGGACTAAAGATGTCAAGAATAACGGTTTTATTCTGAGTAATGCGATTTAAGACAGCATGTATTAACAAATGGAAAATAAGAATATTTTGCAAGGCAATTTGGTTTCATTTTTGGGTTGGGTGGGTAGGGGGTGGGTTTGCAGTTGAATTGTACGTTAAACAAAACATAATAATCTATTACACCTAAAGATATATTAAGATAAGGCGTAAAATTGAAATATCCAAATGCTAGATTTGAAATATTAACCCAAGATTTGACACCTCAAGTTGAATTATCTTTTCATAATTACACTGATATATGAGTAAATAAATTCTCAGGGGAAAAAGCGAAAAACGATCAGGTTTTCTTTTTTTGAAAAATCGTTTTACTGAGTTTACATAAGAAACTGTTTCACTGAACAAGCGTTGCCTTGTAAGGTGCAATTCTAACAGAAAAAAAGAGAGCGGATTCATTCATCGAATTGTCCAAAATTGTTAAGTCAATCGCTCACAAATGTTTTCAGTTAAAGTCTCATAAATATGATAAATATGAAAAAAATCCCTTTTGCATGATTCATTCTATTGATGCTTAAACGTTAATCAAATTTGCATGATTATGGTTAAGGGGTTACACATTTTCAATTATTCTTTTTGTATTGATATCTTCTTTACTGTAGAGTAATCATTAACACGATAAAAAAATCCCTTGAATATTATATATCTGTCATGCCTGTTGCACATGGTGTATACACAACAGTGACAATAAAGGTTGAGGAGTATCTAAATATACTTAAAATGTAGGTCGCCGCCGACAATATTTACAAACAATGTCACAGACTATCAAGGATATATTGACTTAATATGATGATCTGGTAAGTATTTAGCTTGTAAATGTCTTTGTATCTTGATCACATTATAATCGATTTTATATTTGATCATTGAAACATATCATCGATACCCTTACTTTTCATAATGTGATCACGAAGAAATAATTTCATGCTGTAATTCTAACGACAATCTATGCTAACACATTCCTTCTAAAGGCAACCGGATTCTGCATGAGCAGGGTCCCTCATGAAAAATATATGCCATTTAACATTTATAAGTCTTACTATTTTTAGTAGAGCGACCAAATTGAAAAAGGGGCTTAGTTTTCGAGTTTAATCAACACCCCTAACACAGGCCTGAATTTGGTCTTAACTTTTAGCTGAATACCCCTGCTTTCAAGAACAGCTGTCGTAAAGAATACATCATGGTCAGATTTTGTTTAAATTGGTTAAAAGGTGATAAAACCGTGAAAAATAAAAACGAAATATTTATCGGTTACATCCTCTGTATTCCTATATTTGACTCTGTTTTGTACAGAGAGTCATTGCAATTCTTGCATTAGATATGTAAATATGATATAGATTGATTTTGGAGGTACATGTAGAATATTTTCTCCTCTCTCGAAAAATGGCAGTAATTATGCAAATTTCTATGAAATATGAAGAATCCGTGTTAATATATTATCTAAAGCCCCGAGACTGAATTATTGTCTCGAAACATATCGACAAATATATGTATATTATTTCTGAGGCCTTTTTATCGTTAATTTTTCTAGAGGCTTATAAATAAATATAAAAAACTAATGCGTATACACTTTAAAGTTAACCGTCATTTCCTAAAGAAGATTCCGTAGATTAAGATTCGGTTCACCACGTGTTACAGTTTTTATCAAATCGTACTTTTTCGTCAGTATATATACGTATGTTTGATAAAAGTAACTGCCGAAAGAGGAATTATGTCATTCTGTTGACAAATTCGTGAAAAATACCTCATTTTAATATGCCAAGTGAAGATCACGTATGGAGACCCGTTTGTGACAAGTTGTAATGAAAATACATGAATTTCAAAACTTCGCATGAAGTTTCTATTAAATGATAAAGAGTATCTTACGACGTTCATTTTAGAACTACAGTGATATAAATATATATGCCAAGTTCATTGGTCAGAGTTTGGACTCTTCGTTTTCTTTGTTTTAAACATTGAAATATGCCTTTCGTTAACGTTGTGCAATTTTTCAATTTTATCATCCGAACTTACCCTCATTCAGATTCGTAGCTGTTACAAATTAAGTGGAAGCTTTTCATGATGCATTGGGTCAGGGAACCTCCCTTAAGGCGCCCAGGGGATCTCATGGAAAGTCCTTAAGTGTCACAGAATTGGGGGGGGGGGGGCTTTGTTTTGTGCTGTACATAACACAAACACCACATAGGCATACGTAATATTGGTAACGTAATTGAGCAATCCTACATTAATGATGACTATATACATACTTCTACAATAAAACAAATAAACAGCTATATATTTCGGAGAAGAATTTCAGAAAAATGAGTGTTCTGGTCTGTTGACAACGGAAAGTTTGATCGTTTTTCCCGAAGCGCTCCGAATAAAATAAAAAGTATGAAAAAAGGTATGAACAGTATGACTGAAGTCAGTGCGATGTATCCAAGTTCCGATTTTCAACTACGAATATTCAAGAGTCCAAGATACGATACAACAATGTTAAACGTCTTTAAATTCAATAGCATCATTTAAAACCTGATAAATTTACAGCATGGACCAGACATGCACGTTTCGGGTACTAAACCCTCGTCAGTGATCCTCAGTCTAAACAATGTAATACGGCCAAAAAGTATGAAAATTATTATGTCCAAAAATGTACCAAAAGACGTAGCAGAATGGGTGGGATATGATGCTACAGGACCCACGTTTTAGCAATTTCAAGAAATTTTGTAACAGAAAATTCCAAATGCGTTGAAGAGACACACGATCAACCGAAGTTGATCGAACTTGGCTACATGTGCCCTCGGGGACTCTTGGTCCACCAGCAGTGACACTCACCAAGTAGTTCAAATGTTAAACGTCTTTAAATTCAATAGCATCATTTAAAACCTGATAAATTTACAGCATGGACCAGACATGCACGTTTCGGGTACTAAACCCTCGTCAGTGATCCTCAGTCTAAACAATGTAATACGGCCAAAAAGTATGAAAATTATTATGTCCAAAAATGTACCAAAAGACGTAGCAGAATGGGTGGGATATGATGCTACAGGACCCACGTTTTAGCAATTTCAAGAAATTTTGTAACAGAAAATTTCAAATGCGTTGAAGAGACACACGATCAACCGAAGTTGATCGAACTTGGCTACATGTGCCCTCGGGGACTCTTGGTCCACCAGCAGTGACACTCACCAAGTAGTTCAAATGTTAAACGTCTTTAAATTCAATAGCATCATTTAAAACCTGATAAATTTACAGCATGGACCAGACATGCACGTTTCGGGTACTAAACCCTCGTCAGTGATCCTCAGTCTAAACAATGTAATACGGCCAAAAAGTATGAAAATTATTATGTCCACAAATGTACCAAAAGACGTAGCAGAATGGGTGGGATATGATGCTACAGGACCCACGTTTTAGCAATTTCAAGAAATTTTGTAACAGAAAATTTCAAATGCGTTGAAGAGACACACGATCAACCGAAGTTGATCGAACTTGGCTACATGTGCCCTCGGGGACTCTTGGTCCACCAGCAGTGACACTCACCAAGTAGTTCAAATGTTAAACGTCTTTAAATTCAATAGCATCATTTAAAACCTGATAAATTTACAGCATGGACCAGACATGCATGTTTCGGATACTAAACCCTCGTCAGTGATCCTCAGTCTAAACATATTAGACTTTTATAACGACGAGACTGGTGTTGTCAGCTCAGCGTTAGTACCAAAAAGAAGATCAACATGAAAGTTTCAGTGAATAAACACGGTTAAAATGTAATTGATAAGATGAATAACCGATTACAAAAGTCATATCAGAAGTCCAAATTCATTATGTTACATGTATAGCTACAACAATTCGATTGCATCATGAGACAAGTGTAATATATATCCGCAATTTTAGGTGCCTAATATTGAGTAAGTTGAATGTCCTATTTCCAACTGTAATACTGGAACCGACAGAAACGCTATTTTGCACCTGGTTACACTCATTTATTATTTTGAAGTGTTCTTTTTTTTTTTTTTTTTTTGTCGCGCAATTCCAATTTTCAAATCAGAAAAAAATAGTCGGGCGTTATATACGAAAATGTGAGAGGAGTACTGCGGATAAGAACACCATTTACTATGTGCATAGTAGGTGACCTACTATAGAGCATCCTTTAATGTATGGTCATTTCTATTTCAATATCGATGAAGCATGGAAAATGATGAACAGACAATCAAAACTCTTCTCAAAAAATGCATACAAAGTCATATTTTTCGTACGCGGCCAATGTCGTATAATGTCCAACAACGATCAGCCAATCAGAAACGAGAGATCCAGAACTAGAAATCAGAGTTTATCTCCATTATCATCTACATCTACATGTAGTACAAATGCCTTTAAGTTACGTTTTAGCGACAAGTGTTTTAACACCGTCAAACGGAGGAAGAAAATGCAATAATTGCTTTAAATGTGAAGGGGTCGTATAGGCAGCTACGCTGCTTATCTAACTTGAAGCTTGTGGAAGTAAAACAGAATGCGCATTTCCTTGTTTTGTTGATCGCAAAATCTTTGTTTTACTAAATTATTTCTATAATTGGGCGGACAAAAGGCATCCAAATCAAATGTTTGAAATCATCAGAATAGAGATAGTACAGAAAGACAAAAAGCTTATTTTCAAAATTATTGATGTAAATTTGTCGTCTACTTTAAAATAAAACAATACTTTTATTCATATTTATATGTTGAAATTAGACTTTGCTGTAATTATGTGGTGTTTAACTCCGTAACAGTATCGAAGAAACATCTAGTTTATTTTGTAGTGATTGTTATTAATAATGTTATGGGGAGGGGCAGTTTAATTGCCTGTAACTCTTAAGTTTGTAAATCGATCTCTGTCAAACTTTCCAAAAAACACATTCACATATCAAAATATCGTTTCCTTTAGGTTATTTTTATTTTTGAATCAACATTCTCAAAATTCAAGTGAAAGAATTGAATTTTTTCCATTTTACCTATTTATCTCAGAATGTGTGCTCATTCATCCATGAAGTTGGAATTAGAAAAATCAATTTAATCCAAAAAGTTTCTTTTGACTTCAATAAGCATAATGACATTTATTTTGGCCACATGGATTATCCATTTGTAAGATGAAGTAATTTTTTGTGGAAAAAATCCATGAATTTGAATTTTACTAATTTTCCGCTTTTCTGTGAAATTACAGAAATTCAGACCATACAAATTTGTTTACGACACCTCAAACGCATGGCCCACGTTATATTCTTTCGTTTGATATGATATTTAGCCCTGTGTTAGGGGTGTTGATTAAAATTACAAATTTAGCGACTTGGTTGCTCTACTATTTACCATTCTGATATAATACCAACCATGCTTACTGACATTTCATCATTAGGAATACGTCAATTTTCATTATAAGAAAGATGTGTTTTAGGCTTAAAAGATTATTTTTCAAACTAAGATGACAGACCTGGAAGCATCGCTGATGAGAATTTAATATTTGAAACACGTGTCTGGTGCATGGAAATTGGTTTGGAATTTTCTTCAAGAAGGAATAGAGTTGGAACCCTTCGACATGACTAATAAAAACACTTATTTCACGTTGCAGTGTGGAGCAGTTAAAATCGTTCCCTGTGACCTGATGTTTTTCAAGTGTATTAATTACTTCTTTCCAACTCTGTCCCATGAAAGAAGCTTTTTTTGGCCCTTCATCAATTTGACATCAAAAATATTTTTTTGCTATTTCGGAAACTTGCCGTTTCACCGAGAAATATCGAAATTAAAGGAGATTAACATCTTAGCAACATCCCTCCAATGCTATTTTGAACATAGATTTTATTTGGATATGCCACTGAATCGACCCTACAGGAAATTTGGGGCCGCGCACTCTCTGTAATGTAAATGTACAAATCTAAATTCAAAACATTAAAGATGGCGCTACTGAAATGATTTTTGGTGGCCCCGCTGGAAGCATCACTGATGAGAATTTGATATTCAAAACACGTGTTTGGTGCATGGAAAATGGTTTGGAATTTTCTTGAAGAAGATATGGAGTTGGAACCCTTCGATATGATGCAAACAGGAGACTCTGACTCGATCTCCCCTAGCACCTGGTCTCATTTCGAAATGTTGTTCATTCCGGGGTTCGCAACCGTGTACTAGTGGGAATTCTCACGATTTTACCTTGCCTTTTCGACTTTGAGTCTGAATAACTGTTAGGCACTTCTTTTATATTTATTCCAACTCTTAACCTTCTTGAAGAAAATTTCAAACCAATTTTAATACACCAGACACGTGTTTTGGATAGTAAAGCCTTATCAGCGGTTATGAATTAAATGCCGAAGTGTTTCTCAGACACAGCCAAATGCATTGTATTAGCGCCCTCTAGTTTTATTCATTGAATTCAAATTTTTGCACTTAATTTCTGAATTTCCCGTTAGGACGATTCAATATCATCGTCACTGAGGAAGTTCTACGGTCGATATGGGGAACTCGTCATACACTATGATGTCCCATTCTCCAGAATGGTGGATGATATTCTGTCATAGACAATTTGAACCATCCAAACCACCGAATATCCTTGTATCGTTCGAAATGGAAGTTAGCGGATGTGACAATTCTAGCGAATTGAAAGAAAGGAGGGGATCTCCAACAACACCTACGTTACGGGTGTTGCATGCAAGCAGGACATGGTTAGAATTGATTTGAATACAAGCCTATTATTAATCTCCTTTACACTACCTTTTTTCCCTTACCATTTTTAAAATTCTCGAAGGAAAAACAGGGGACACAAGGTGTAATATAATGATTTCGAGTCTGTGTCAAGTATTTAAATGCATACTACATACATTTCTCTCCTCCTCTTTTGTGTATATTACTATGTTGATAGTGATAATACAAGAACTATTCAATTTTATAAGTTTATTTATAACTTCATAAAGGAGAAAATGCGTCTTGCTTTTCATTTTCGGATTTTATTCGAGTATTTAAACCGTTTGAACTACACTTGAATGAACTAACAGAAATCAAAACTCTATTTTTTACTTATAGCTTACATTTCTTTTACGAGGCGATCACATTAGCCCTGTTATAAGAATTTGAAATTAAGATGTTGCTCCTTCGATGTATTTATATCGTATAAGCAGGAGATACTGACTCTTCTTGAGCACCCGGTTTTACTCCCATATTCGGAGTTCACTTCTTTTCGTGTGACGGAGGTTTTCGTTGGTTTGCTTTGGTTCCTGTTTTATCCTGATTTTATATGCCTTCGATTTATGATTTTCTGAATTATCGATTTTGTTCTGTGCATTAGGATATGGTCATTGTCCATATTTATCATACTGTTGACCAAATTCAAATCAAACATTCACTTCTAACCGAGGTGTGCTGTTTAACTGACTTTTGTCTATTGAAAAATATTCGACTATTTTTTTTATAAAACTGCATATTAGACATCCTTCGAGTTTTAGGGGTACCCTTATGTAGTACCCAAAATATTTGTCCATACGGAAGAAGTAACACTAATGTTTGTTAGATAACACTATGATCAAGTGAAAAAAAATGTCAAAAAAGATTATTCTTTAAGTGTTAATTCTTCTCATTGTAGTTTTAGAAATAGTATATCGCAATTAATGAGAAATGTAAGGGGTACCCTTATCTTTCAAGCTTTAACGTGGCCCTTAATACACCTTAACACAATCCTATACCTATTCATGTGTTGTCCCTTGTCTGTATGCATTATTTGATGCATGAAATAATGCGAAATGAAGAAATTCTGTCCGTTATTTTGCATAACATTGGATGTAGACTATTTTTAAAAAACATCGAAGAAAATGCAGTGAAATTAAAAGGGGATACCCTTGTGTTTGGCAACATATCATTCTTATTTACATTTCTTCTTTATTACTTATTTGAATGAATTAAAACAAAACAATTAAATACGTGATTATTATTACTGAACTTGGATGATTTTAAATGCATGTACTGAAAATTTGACATTCCTAAATCTTAACGTACAAAGGAACCTTTTTATGATGTACTATATTTTAATGAAAACAAAATTACCTATCTATGTCTATGTTCTTTGAGTCATTTAACCATTGTATATAGAAAATACCTTTAAAATACAAAGTTTATTTGTTAAATCCACGTGTGTGGACCCACATTAATAAGAGCGAACATAAGTGACCCAAGTGTGAAGCACCACGGATAGGGTATAGGGTAGAGATGATCCGACATTCTATTCACGGTGCTGTTATATGAGTGACGTATGAATGTTGAAAGTAATATCCATCCGTTCGTCCCTCCCTAGCCTCCTGACCGGGAAGGACTATAAAGGTCCGGTTGAGTACCCATGTTAATGCTGTGGCAAGTGTAATCAGGTTGCACCTCATAAGCGCCGTTGAAAATACAACATCGTGCAATCCTCCTACATACATACATACACCACATACACAAGTGAAGGGTGGGCATGAAATGGGTTAGTACTCCACCCTTTAGATAATAGAGGGCTGCAAGTGACAGCTGGTGAATAGAGGTCTGCCGAGTACCCAAACGAAAGGAAAAAGAAAGAAAAAGTACAGATGAAAGAATTGCTTCCATATTCTATTTTCAATGTTTATTTTACGCTATAAACGCAATGTTCAGATACGGAAGTAAGGTTTATCAGACCAAAACGTTAGGGCACTAATCACATCATTAATAAAAGACTGAGAGAGAATCGACAACATTATAAGTAGATGAAAGACATCTTAAGAGAGAAATAAGCTTGCTACTATAGAGTACGATCAGTGAAGTTGTTTAATCAAAATATTTTTTCCGACTGAGGCAACTCGGAATTTAACTCCCAGTACAATAAAGAAACGCTTACACAGCACGTAATTCTGCAGTAAATCTGAAGAAAACCATTATACGTAGAAAATTTGAAATGAAGACCAATTTGATATAATGACATAATCTAAACTTACCTTTTCGTTTTAGAATGTCGCTATTTGCAATGGCGTAAGGTCCCCTATCAAAAAAAAAAAATAAATTTATCGACTATATCGTGTTAGATGGGACTTTTCGCCATTGACTTTCATACAGAGGGGACCTCACGCCATTGATTTTCTATAGATGAATTCATACTGGAGAGGGCCTTACGCCAATGACTTTTTATATGGACAATACTATAGAGAGGGGAGGGTGGGGGTGGGGGATTACACCATTGACTTTCTTTTTGGACAATACAATGGGGGGGGGGCAGGGGGTAACCTCTCTCACACCTCCCGTCCCTTACACCCCTCTCCCTCCCCTTCCCTCCTTCCTGTCTCTCCCTTTCACGATTTCCTCCCCTCCAACCCCCTTCCTCCCTCCTCCTCCCATTATCTCCTCTTCCCTTCTTCATCCTCCTCTCCCTACTCTTCTTCCCCCTCCCTTTCACCCTGTCCACCCCCTCATTGGACAGACCTTCCCTAAGCCATTGACTTTCTATATGTACAATAATATGGGAGCTTTTCTATGTAATATGGACAATACTATAGGGGGACCTTACGCCATTGACTTTCTATGTTGACAATACTATAAAGGGGACCATAATACAGAGGGGACCTTACGCCATTGACTGTTTACATGGACCATAATACAGAGGGAACCTTACGCCATTGACTTTTTTTAAGGACCATAATACAGAGGGGACTTTACGCCTTTGACTGTTTACATGGACCATAATACAGAGGGAACCTCACGCCATTGACTTTCTTAATGGACCATAATACAAAGGGGACTTTACGCCATTGACTTTCTATATAGACCATAGTACAGCGGGGGCCTTACACCATTGACATTCTACATTTTGAACATCGACATTATACAGAGAGGAACTTACGCCATTGACTTTCTATATAGACCATAGTACAGAGGGGACCTTACTCCATTTACTTTATATACGGACCATAATACAAAGGGGACCTTACACCATTGACTGTCTATATAGACCTTAGTACAGAGGGGACCTTACGCCATTGACTTTCTATATGGACCATAATAAAGAGAGGACCTAACGCCATTGACTTTCTATATAGACCTTTGTACAAAGGGGACCTTACGCCATTGACTTTCCATATGTATCATAATACAGAGGGGACCTTACTCCATCGACTTTCTATATAGACCATAGTACAGAGGGGACCTTACTCCATTTACTTTCTATACGGATCATAATACAGAGGGGACCTTACTCCATTGACTTTCTATATAGAACATAGTACAGAGGGGACCTTACGCCATTGACTTTCTATATAGACCATTGTACAAAGGGGACCTTACGCCATTGACTTTCTATATGTATTATAATACAGAGGGGACCATACTCCATTGACTTTCTATATAGACCATAGTACAGAGGGGACCTTACTCCATTTACTTTCTATACGGATCATAATACAGAGGGGACCTTACTCCATTGACTTTCTATATAGACCATAGTACAGAGGGGACCTTAAGCCATTTACTTTATATATGGACCATAATACAGAGGGAACCTTACACCATTGACTTTCGATAAGGACCGTAATACAGAGGGGACATTACGCCATTGGCTTTCTATATGGACAATAGTACAGTGGGGGCCTTACGCCATTGACATTCTACATCGACATTATACAGAGAGGAACTTACGCCATTGACTTTCTCTATAGACCATAATACAATGGGGACCTTACACCATTGACTTTCTACATCGGCCATAATACAGAGGGGACCTTACGCCATTGGCTTTCAATATATACCATAATACAGAGGGGACCTTACGTCATTGACTGTCTACATCGGCCATAATACAGAGGGGACCTTACGCCATTGGCTTTCAATATATACCATAATACAGAGGGGACCTTACGTCATTGACTGTCTAAATGGACCATAATACAGAGGGGACTTTACGTGATTGACTTTCTTTATGGACCATAATACAGATGGGATTTTACGCCATTGACGTTCTGGATCAAATTACAGAGGGGACCTTACACCATTGACTTTCTATATAGACCATAGTACAGAGATGACCTTACGCCATTTACCCTCTGTATAGACCATAATACAGAGGGGACCTTACGCCATTGACTTTCTACATCGGCCATAATACAGAGGGGACCTTACGCCATTGGCTTTCAATATATACCATAATACAGAGGGGACCTTACGTCATTGACTGTCTAAATGGACCATAATACAGAGGGGACTTTACGTGATTGACTTTCTTTATGGACCATAATACAGATGGGATTTTACGCCATTGACGTTCTGGATCAAATTACAGAGGGGACCTTACACCATTGACTTTCTATATAGACCATAGTACAGAGGGGACCTTACGCCATTGACTATTTATATAGGCCATAGTGCAGAGGGGACCTTCGCCATTGACTTTCTATATGGATCATAAAACAGAGGGGGCCTTACTGCATTGACTGTCTATATAGACCTTAGAACAGAGGGACCTTACGCCATTGACTTTCTATAGGGACCATAATACAGAGGGGACCTAACGCCATTGACTTTCTATATAGACAATTGTAAAAAGGGGACCTTACGCCATTGACTTTCTATATAGATCATAATGCAGAGGGGACCTTACTCCATTGACATTCTATATAGACGATAGTACAGAGGAGACCTTACGCCATTTACTTTATATATGGACCATAATACAGAGGGAACTTTACAATATTGACTATCTACAAGGACCGTAATACAGAGGGGTTATTACGCCATCTGACTTTCTATATAGACCATAATACAAAGGGGACCTTCCACCATTGACATTCTACTTCAACATAATACAGAGAGTACCTTACGCCATTGACTATCTCTATAGACCATAATACAATGGGGGCCTTACACCATTGACTGTCTATATGGACCATAATAAAGAGGGGACCTTACACCATTGACTGTCTAAATGGACCATAATACAGAGGGGACCTAACGCCATTGACTTTCTATATAGACCATTGTACAAAGGGGACCTTACGCCATTGACTTTCTACATCGACATTATACAGAGAGAAACTTACGACATTGACTTTCTCTATAGACCAAAACTGTCTATATGTACCATAATACAGAGGGGATCTAAAGCCATTGACTTTCTATTTTGAACATTATGCAGAGGGGACCACATGCAATTGACTTTCTCTAAGAGGGGACCTTACGCCATTGACTTTCTATATGGACCATAGTACAGAGAGGACCTTACCACATTGACTTTCTATATGCACCATAATACAGAGGGGACCTTACGACATTGACTTTCTATATAGACCATAGAACAGAGGGGACCTCATGCCATTGACTTTTTCTATAGACCATAATACTGAAGAGAATTACGTCATTTATTTTATATTTGGATCATGATACAGAGGGGACCCTTCGCCATTGAGTTTTTATATAGACATGGAACTGAAGGGAATTACGTCATTTATTTCCTATATGGATCATAATACAGAGGGGACCTTACGCCATTGACTTTCTATATGATCCATAATACAGAGGGGACCTTACTCCATTGACTTTCTATATAGATCATAATACAGAGGGGACCTTACGCCAGTTACTTTCTATATAAACAATAGTACAGAGGGGACCTTAAATCATTGACTTTTTAAATCGACATATTATACAGAGGGGACCTTACTCCACTGAATTTCTGTTTGGACCATAATACAGAGGCGACCTTACGCCATTGACTTTCTATATGTACCATAAGACAGAGGGAACCTTACGCCATTGACTTTCTATATGGATCATATAACAGTGGGGACCTTACGCCATCGAATTTCTATATGGATCATAATACAGAGATGACCTTGCACCATCGACTTTCTATAAGGACCATCACAAAGAGGGGGCCTTACACCATTGATTTTCTATAAGAACCGAAATAGATCGGGAACATGATGCCATTGACATTCTATATATACCATAATACAGAGGGAACCTTACGCCATTGACTTTCTATATAGACCATTGTACAAAGGGGACCTTACGCCATTGACTTTCTATATGTATTATAATACAGAGGGGACCATACTCCATTGACTTTCTATATAGACCATAGTACAGAGGGGACCTTACTCCATTTACTTTCTATACGGATCATAATACAGAGGGGACCTTACTCCATTGACTTTCTATATAGACCATAGTACAGAGGGGACCTTAAGCCATTTACTTTATATATGGACCATAATACAGAGGGAACCTTACGCCATTGACTTTCGATAAGGACCGTAATACAGAGGGGACATTACGCCATTGGCTTTCTATATGGACAATAGTACAGTGGGGGCCTTACGCCATTGACATTCTACATCGACATTATACAGAGAGGAACTTACGCCATTGACTTTCTCTATAGACCATAATACAATGGGGACCTTACACCATTGACTGTCTGTATAGACCATAGTAAAGAGATGACCTTACGCCATTTACCCTCTGTATAGACCATAATACAGAGGGGACCTTACGCCATTGACTTTCTACATCGGCCATAATACAGAGGGGACCTTACGCCATTGGCTTTCAATATATACCATAATACAGAGGGGACCTTACGACATTGACTGTCTAAATGGACCATAATACAGAGGGGACTTTACGTGATTGACTTTCTTTATGGACCATAATACAGATGGGATTTTACGCCATTGACGTTCTGGATCAAATTACAGAGGGTACCTTATACCATTGACTTTCTATATAGACCATAGTACAGAGGGGACCTTACGCCATTGACTATTTATATAGGCCATAGTGCAGAGGGGACCTTCGCCATTGACTTTCTATATGGATCATAAAACAGAGGGGGCCTTACTGCATTGACTGTCTATATAGACCTTAGAACAGAGGGACCTTACGCCATTGACTTTCTATAGGGACCATAATACAGAGGGGACCTAACGCCATTGACTTTCTATATAGACAATTGTAAAAAGGGGACCTTACGCCATTGACTTTCTATATGTACCATAAGACAGAGGGAACCTTACGCCATTGACTTTCTATATGGATCATAAAACAGTGGGGACCTTACGCCATCGAATTTCTATATGGATCATAATACAGAGATTACCTTGCACCATCGACTTTCTATAAGGACCATCACAAAGAGGGGGCCTTACACCATTGACTTTCTATAAGAACCGAAATAGATCGGGAACCTGATGCCATTGACATTCTATATATACCATAATACAGAGGGAACCTTACGCCATTGACTTTCTATATAGACCATGGTACAGAGGGGACCTTACGCCATTGACTTTCAATATGGATTGTAATACAGAGGGGAACTTACGCAATTGACTCCCTATATAGACCATAGTACAGAGTGGACCTTACGCCATTGACTTTTTATATGGATCATAATACAGAGGGGACCTTACGACATCGACTTTTTGTATGGACCATAATAAAGAGGGGACCTTTCAACATTGATTTCGATAAGAACCGTAATACAGAGGGGACCCAACGCCATTGATTTTCTATGTTCATAACAATGCAGAGGGGAACCTAACACCATCAACGAAATCTGTATGGACCTTAATACAGAGGGGACCTTACAACATTGACTTTATACATCGACCATGATACAGAAGGGACCTTACACCGTTGACTTTCTATATGGACAATAATACAATGGGAACCTTACACTTTTGACTACTATATGAATCATAATGAAGAGAGGACCTAACGCCATTGACTTTCTATATATACCATAGTACAGAGGGGACCTTACTCCATTTACTTTCTATATAGACTATAGTACAGAGGGGGCCTTATGCCTTTGACTTTCTATATGGACCATAATACAGAGGGGACCTTACGCCATTGACTTTCTATATAGACCATAGTACAGAGGGGACCTTACGCCATTTATTTTATATATGGACCATAATACAGAGGGAACCTTACACCATTGACTTTCTATAAGGACCGTAATGCAGAGGGGACATTACGTCATTGACTTTCTATAAGGAACATAGTACAGTGGGGACCTTACACCATTGACATTCTACATCGACATTATACAGAGAGAAACTTACGCCATTGACTTTCTCTATAGACCATAATACAATGGGGACCTTACATTATTGACTGTCTATATGGACCATAATAAAGAGGGGATCTTAAGCCATTGACTGTCTATATGGACCATAATACATAGGGGACCTTACGCCATTGACTTTCTATATAAAGACCATAGTACAGAGGGGACCTTACACCATTGACATTCTACATCGACCATAATACAGAGGGGACCTTACAACATTGACTTTCTATATGGACCATTATACACAAGGGACCTTACGCCATTGACTTTCTATATGGACCATAATACAGAGGGGACCTTACGCCATTGACTTTCTTTATGGACCATAATACAGAGGGAACCTTACACCATTGACTTTCTATATAGACTATAGTACAGAGGGGACCTTACGCCTTTGACTTTCTATATGGACCATAATACAGAGGGAACCTTATGCCATTGACTTTCTGTATGGACCACAGTACAGAGGGGACCTTACGCCATTGTCTTTCTATATGGATCATAATACAGAGGGGACCTTACGCAATTGACTTTCTATATTACCCATAGTAAAGGGTGGATCTTACGCCATTGACTTTTTATATGGATCATAATACAGAGGGGACCTTACGTTATCGACTTTTTGTATGACCATAGCAGAGAGGGAACCTTAGAACATTGACTTTTATAAGAACCGTAATACAGAGGGGACCCTATGCCATTGCCTTTCTATGTTCACAATAATACAGAGGGGAACATAACGCTATTAACGAAATCTGTATGGACCTTTATACAGAGTGGACCTTACACCATTGACTTACTATATGGACCATAATACAGATGGTAACTTACACAATTGAATTTCTATACGGACCATAATACAGAGGGGACCTTACAACATTGACTTTATACATAGACAATAATACAGAAGGGACCTTACTCCATTGACTTTCTATATGGACAATAATACAATGGGGACCTTTCACCCTTGACTACTATATGAATCATAATAGAAAAGGGGTCCTTACTCCATTGTCTTTCTATATGAATCATAGTACAGAGGGGACCTTACACCATTGACTTTCTATAAGAACTGTAATACAGATGGGACCTTACACCATTATGTTTCATGGAAGAAGAAATAGATTCTATCACTTTCTACTGAGACATTAAAAGTTACACTCTATGCTGTCCCACGACTCTGATGGTCACATGAACACCTCACTCTATGACAAACATGACGACTTAAGTCTCAGCATCACAAACTTTCCTTTTCTGAGTAGCAACATTCTTTCAGCGCCTGCTTATGGCGTGTTAATATGCCAGATAAAGTACAAAATATATAGATTTTGATAGATGCAAGCAGGAGATGCTGACTCTTTCTGGGCGCCTGGTCTCAATCCCATGTAATGGGAGTTCGCTTCTTTCCATGTAGTGGAAGCGCAGGGATCACTTTGTCCGTTGTCCGTCTGTCAGTCAGTCCGTCCGTCCGTCTGTCTGTCACACTTCGGGTGTCACACCCCATAACTTTTCATCGGTAAGTGATAGGGCTTTGATATTTCACATGTGTATTTCCTGTGATGAGACCTTTTTACACATACCATAATTTTTGACCTAGTGACCTTGACCTAGATATTTGTCCTACTTTTCAAACAAATAACATTGGCTATATCATTTGATTGGTAAGTGATAGGGATTTTATAATTCACATGTGTATCCCTTTTCATAAGACCTTAGATAATTATACGAAAAGATGGTGTAAATCAGAAGGAGTCGAACCGCATGCTCTGAATGACTGGAAAAACCTCATTTTAGATATAACGGATATTCGAATAGATAACTTCCATAAAAACCCTCATCTTTTTCAAAATCCACGTTCCAAATCAGAAAGATATTTCAAATCCAAACTAAGTAAATTACATGAAAAATATGTCTTTGCACCAGCTGATAAAGCAGCCAACAACACCATTATCATTTGAAAACGTTACTACATATCAACTTTGATTTCGGAACTTTCGTCTACTAATGCATATATCAAAAGCAATGAAAGTGCATCTAACATTTTAGGCAAGCATAACAGTGAACTGTCTTCATTCAATATCTCTATTTCTAAATTAGATCTCCCAACACTATATTGCATACCGAAACTGCACAAGTCTCCTTACAAATTTCGATTTATTGCTAATTCTAGTAACTGCTCCACTACAATTTTGTCTAGAAATCTGACGTCAGCACTTACTGCTATTAAAGAACACATAACTAGATATTGTGAAACGGTTCTAAACAGGAACGATGTAAATTTATTTTGGTCTATTAAGAATTCAGGGGATGTGATTGAAAAAATGAAATCTGGAAATTTCCAAGCCAATACGATTTCTTCATACGACTTCTCTAATATGTACACCACACTTCCTCATGACAAAATTAATGATCGATTATCTAATCTCATTAAATGGTGTTTTGATTGAGAGCGAAAAACTTACATTTGTACATCTGAATCGATGGGTTTCTTTTCCTCGACAGACTACAAATCATACAAATCATGGACATGTAGTGACCTGTGTAATGCCTTGTCCTTCCTCTTGGACAATATTTATGTTAGATTTGGTGAGGATCTATACAAGCAGGTTGTAGGAATTCCTATGGGTACTAACTGTGCGCCTCTTGTTGCAGATCTATATATTTATACACTTATGAAAAAGAATTTATCCAAAATCTTCAAAAGCAAAGAAAATTTGATGAGCTGAAATGTTTCAATAATACTTCTAGGTATCTGGATGATATTCTAACCATTGACAATCCTGCTTTTGAATTATATAAGAATGAAATTTATCCACAAGAATTAACCCTTAACAAGGCAAACCTTTCAAATACAGAAACACCCTTTTTGGACCTAAATATCAAAATTGTAAACGGAAAGATTCATACAAGTGTATATGACAAAAGGGATGATTTTGGATTCAACATAGTAAATTTCCCTTGGCTTGACGGTGATGTTCCAAGATTACCGTCATACGGCATTTACATATCACAGCTCATCCGGTACGCTAAAGCATGTACTGATATTTTGGATTTTCACAGTAGAAATTTACAAATTACCAAAAAACTTTTAGGTCAAGGTTTCCGCTTTCATAAACTAGTTAAGACTTTCTGGAAATTTTACAAAAATTACAGTCAACTTCTTTTAAAATTCGGATCTATACATGCAACAGAGTACATTACTATGGGTATTACACAACCTGTCTTTTATGATGATATGATAAACAAAATAAAAAGGATCAAAGGTAGGCAGCATAACCATCGAAAATGCGTCAGAATCATCAAACGCCTTTTATACCGTGGGTATGATCCTAATGTCACCAGACGGACACTAGGCTTGGTACTTGACCAATCTACAGTCTTGTACAAGCGCATCCTTGAGACTTGCACTCTGACTGACTGTGACGACGGGACTCCATGACGGGCCCTGTCCAAACCTCTTTAGAGAAGACAGGGCCCCGACCACCTGTCCTCTCTGAATGTCAGTCGGACTCCTCGGGTGATTACATACATGAGCTCGCTACAGCCGGCAGAGCACGGACTGTATTACGCATGCCCTCTTTTTATATCCATTTACATATTCATCTGTGTCTATGGGGCCTCTGCGTTTCGCGGTCTTGTTTGTGTGATGTCATCTTACAGTGAGGAGGTTGTTTTACACTACAATTGTACGTTCTTCGAGACCTCTGGGTAATTGGAGAAGTGAGAGGGTTGTGCGTACGTAATCAAGGATAACCACACCATTTGCTACTTGCGTGACAGATGGCCGTCCAAAGTCGGCACCGGTTACCCATTGGTCTCGTCGGTTTATGTGTAGTCTTTTGTGTTTGATGTTTACATGTCGTGTGTCTCTTTTCCGTCTCGTGCTGTACTCGTCTTTTGTGTTTTTGCATCGGGTGTTTTGGTGTTTTACTGTTGATGCTGCAACGGGGTCTTGTTGGAGATCTCCTCCCTTCTTTGTACAGATACCAAATTCTTTTTACCTAGTGACCTTGACCTAGATATTTGACCTACTTTTCCAAAAAAAAAAAAACATTTGCTATATCTTTTGATTGGTAAGTGATAGGGATTTTATAATTCACATGTGTATTTCCTGTGACATAACCTTACAACATGTACCATGAATTTTGACCTAGTGACATTGACCTAGATATTTGACCTACTTTTCCAAACAATTAACATTGGCTATAACTTTTGATTGGTAAGTGATATGGATTTTATAATTAACATGTGTATTCCTTTTCATGAGACCTTATTACAGATACCAATTTTTTTTTACCTAGTGACCTTGACCTAGGTATTTGACTTACATTTGAAAAAAAATTAAGAATGGCTATGTTTTATTTTATAATTGACACGGCTTTGATATTTCAAACATGTATTTCTTATGATGAGTCCTTTCTTTTATTCCCAAAAATTTGTACCCAGTGACCTTCACCTAGATGATTGACCTTTTCTGAGAGTAACAGATTGACCATATCTTTTAATTGATAAGTAAGAGGTTTTATATTTCACATGCGACTTCATTTGACAAGACTTTCCCACTGATAAATGAACAAATATTGAACCAAGTGACCTAGACCTACATATTTTATCAACTTTTTAAAAATAGGCCGCTTCGCAGGGGACACAAGCATTCATTGGATTGCTATTTTTGTTTGTTTGCTTTGGTTCCTGTTTTATCCTGATTTGTATGGCCCGGTTTATGATTTTCTGAATCATCCTTTTATTATTGTATTTTGGGATATGGTCATTGTCCAAATTTGTCATTTGTATCGTGGCTGTGATCCCGCTGTCAGTGAACGGACACTCGACACGGTACTTGACCAATCTACAGCCTTGTGTCAGCACATTTGTAAGAATTGCGCTCTGATTAAATGTGACGATGGGAATCCAAGCCGGGTCCTTTCCAAACTTCTTTAGAGAAGACTTGACCCGATAGCTCCTCTGAATGTCAGTCGGACTCCTCGTGTAAAAAAAAGCATGAGCTAGCTGCAGCCGGCAGAGTACGGACTGTACCGGTATTACGTACGGGCCCCTAACCCCATCCATTTATACACTAGTATTAATCTGTGTTGCTTTGGCCTCTGCATATAACTGTCTTGTTTGTGTGGTCATCAAACAGTGACGAGGTTGTTTTACACTACAATTTTGCGTTCTTCGAGATATTTTGGCAACTGCAAATGTGGGAGGGTTGTGCGCACGTAATCTGGATAACCACACCATTTCTGCTACTTGCGTAACAAATGACCGTCCTAAGTCGGCACCGGCTACCAATTGGTCTCGTTTTACACTACAATTTTGCGTTCTTCGAGATATTTTGGTAACTGCAAACGTGGGAGGGTTGTGCGCACGTAATCTTGATCACCACACCATTTCTGCTACTTGCGTATAAAAATGGCCGTCCTAAGTCGGCACCGGTTACCTGTTGGTCTCTTTGGTTTATGTGTAGATTTTGTGTTTCATGTTTCTGTGTCGGGTGTCTCTATTTCGTCTCTTGCTGTGCTCGTCTTTGTGTTTTTGCATGGGATGTTTGGCGTTTTCCTTTTGGTACTGCAACATAGTCATGTTGGAGATCCACTCCCTCCTTTCATATGGACGCTGATACCGAGTCTTCTTGAATACCCAATCATTTCTTTTGTTGCGTGAAGTAACAAATGTATTTAGTCAATATAGAAAGAATTTGGAGTATAAGGGTACCCTCAGTATAACAGTCAATATGGAAAAGAAATGTCAAAATGTATCCTCTGAACAATAATCGTCCATATAAAAAGTCAATGCCATAAGCCCCCCTCTATATTACTGTCCTTCTAGAAAGTCAATATAATTGTCCATATAAAAAGTCAATGGCGTAAGGTCCCCTATCTATTTCAGATTATTGGAAGTCGATGGCGTAATGTCCCTCTGTAATTTTTTCAATGGCGTAAGGTCCCCTCCGTATTACTGCATATCGAAACAGAAGGTCCCCTCTGCTCAGTTCAGTTTAATAGGCGTACCGTCAGAAATAAGCTGTATGTTGGAATTTTGACCTATGCAACGGACCTACCGAAGCAGTGAGGGTTCTTTTACGTTCCTACGCCTATCCGAGACAGAGGACCCCCTTTTTATAGTCCCTTCAGAAAGACAAGGCTGGGGTTACTTGTCTATATACAAGGTGTAAGCCCACATCACCTGGCGAGGCTCTAAGTTGGTAATCGTCCCTTCACCTGGCGCTCGTCGGATTCGAACCTGTCAGTCTCATGCTTCACTGACCACGACGAACTTAGCGCTTTACCAACTTAACTTATTGTCCAGACAAGGTCGGAAGGTCCCTCTGTTATGGGGGTGGGGAGAGAGAGACAAGGAGGTACCACTTCTCCCCTTTCTCGTCCCTTTTCGACCTTAGGAAGTCAATGGCGTAAAGTTCCTCTCGTAAAAATTGTCCGTATAAAAAGTCAATGACGTAAGTTCCCCTCTGTATTATAATCCATAGAAATGGCGTAAGGTCCCCTCTGTTATAATTGTCCATATAGAAAGTCAATGGTGTAAGGCCCCCTCTGTATATAATTGTCCATAAAGAAAGTCAATGGCGTAAGGTCCCCTCTGTATATTATTGTCCATAAAGAAAGTCAATGGTGTAAGGTCCCCTCTGTATATTATTGTCCATAAAGAAAGTCAATGGTGTAAGGTCCCCTCTGTTTATAATTGTCCATAAAGAAAGTCAATGGTGTAAGGTCCCCTCTGTATATTATTGTCCATAAAGAAAGTCAATGGTGTAAGGTCCCCTCTGTATAAAATTGTCCATATAGAAAGTCAATGGCGTAAGGTCCCCTCTTTATAATTGTCCATATAGAAAGACAATGGCGTAAGGTTCCCTCTGTATATAATTGTCAATATAGGAAGTCAATGGTGTAAGGTCCCCTCTGTATTATAATCCATATAGAAAGTAAATGGCGTAAGGTCCCCTTTTTATTATAACCCATATAGAAAGTCAATGGTGTAAGGTCCCCTCTGTATATTATTGTCCATAAAGAAAGTCAGTGGCGTAAGGTCCCCTGTGTATATAATTGTCCATATCGAAAGTCATTGGTGTAAGGTCCCCTCTGTATATAATTGTCCATAAAGAAAGTCAATGGTGTAAGGTTCCCACTGTATATTATTGTCCATAAAGAACGTCAATGGTGTAAGGTCCCCTCTGTATATAATTGTCCATATAGAAAGTCAATGGCGTAAGGTCCCCTCTTTATAATTGTCCATATAGAAAGACAATGGCGTAAGGTTCCCTCTGTATATAATTGTCCATATAGTAAGTCAATGGTGTAAGGTACCCTCTGTTATAATTGTCCATATAGGAAGACAATGGCGTAAGGTCCCCTCTGTATTACAATCCATATAGAAAGTAAATGGCGTAAGGTCCCCTCTTTATTATAATCCATAAAGAAAGTCAATGCTGTAAGGTCCCCTCTGTATAGTATTGTCCATAAAGAAAGTCAATGGTGTAAGGTTCCCTCTGTGTATAATTGTCCATAAAGAAAGTCAATGGCGTACGGTCCCCTCTGCATAGTATTCTCCATATAGAAAGTCAATGGCGTAAGGTCCCCTCTGTATATAATTGTCCATATAGAAAGTCAATGGCGTAAGGTCCCCTCTTTATAATTGTCCATATAGAAAGACAATGGCGTAAGGTCCCCTCTGTATATAATTGTCCAAATAGAAAGACAATGGCGTAAGGTCCCCTATGTATATAATCATTGTCCATATAGAAAGACAATGGCGTAAGGTCCCCTTTGTATATAATTGTCCATACAGAAAGTCAATGGTGTAAGGTCCCCTTTGTATATAATTGTCCATATAGAAAGTCAATGGCGTAAGGTCCCCTTTGTATATAATTGTCCATATAGAAAGTCAATGGTGTAAGGTCCCCTTTGTATATAATTGTCCATATAGGAAGTTAATGGCGTAAGGTCCCCTCTGTTATAATTGTCCATATAGGAATACAATGGAGTAAGGTCCCCTCTGTTATATTTGTCCATATAGGAAGACAATTGCGTAAGGTCCCCGCTGTATATTATTGTCCATATAGGAAGTCAATGGCGTAAGGTCCCCTCTGTTATAATTGTCCGTATAGGAAGTCAATGGCGTATGCTCCCCTCTGTTATAATTGTCCATATAGGAAGACAATGGCGTAAGGTCCCCTCTGTATATTATTGTCCATATAGGAAGTCAATGGCGTAAGGTCCCCTCTGTATATAATTGTCCATATAGAAAGACAATGGCGTAAGGTCCCCTTCGTTTATAGTTGTCCATATAGAAAGTCAATGGCGTAAGGTCCCCTCTGTATAATTGTCCATATAGAAAGTCAATGGCGTAAGTTCCCCTCTGTATATAATTGTCCATATAGAAAGTCAATGGCGTAAGGTCCCCTCTGTTAGAAAGGTCCCCTCTGTGTAAAACATGTGTCATAATCCTGTGATCCCCTCCTCCCATCTTGCACCAATTATTCCCCTCTGTCGCCCCTCCTCTTATAGTCAATGGCGAACTCAATAGCATTCAATAGCATAGGGATCCCCTTTTCTTTAAGTCAATGGTGTAAGGTTCCCTCTGTATTATAATCCATATAGAAAGTCAATGGCGTAAGGTCCCCTCTGTATTATAATCCATAAAGAAAGTCAATAGCGTAAGGTCTCCTCTTTATTATGGTCCATATACAATGTAGAAAGTCATTGGCGTAAGGTCCCCTCTGTATTATAATCAATATCGAAAGTCAATGGCGTAAGGTCCCCTCTGTATTATAATACATAGAGAAAGTCAATGGCGTAAGGTCCCCTCTTTATTATGGTCCATGTAGAAAGTCAATGGCGTAAGGTCCCCCCTGTATTATAATCCATATAAAAAGTCAATGGCGTAAGGTCCCCTCTGTATTATAATCCATATAGAAAGTCAATGGCGTAAGGTCCCCTCTGTATTATAATCCATATAGAAAGTCAATGGCGTAACGTCCACTCTTTATTATGGTCCATGTAGAAGGTCAATGGTGTAAAGTCCCCTCTGTATTATAATTTATATAGAAAGTCAATGGCGTAAGGTCCCCTCTGTATTATAATCAATATAGAAAGTCAATGGCGTAAGGTCCCCTCTGTATTATAATACATAGAGAAAGCCAATGGCGTAAGGTCCCCTCTTTATTATGGTCCATGTAGAAGGTCAATGGTGTAAGGTTCCCTCTGTATTATAATCCATATAGAAAGTCAATGGCGTAAGGTCCCCTCTGTATTATAATCCAAAAAGAAAGTCAATGGCGTAAGGTCCCCTCTTTATCATGGTCCATATAGAAAGTCAATGGCGTAAGGTCCCCTCTGTATTATAATACATAGAGAAAGTCAATGGCGTAAGGTCCCCTCTTTATTATGGTCCATGTAGAAAGTCAATTGCGTAAGGTCCCCCCTGTATTATAATCCATATAGTATGTCAAAGGCGTAAGGTCCCCTCTGTATTATAAACCATATGGAAATTCAATGGCGTAAGGTCCCCTCTTTATTATGGTTGATGTAGAAAGTCAATGGCGTAAGGTCCCTTCCTCTCTTCCTTCCACCTCTCATCCTTTTCTCCCTTCTCCGCCCCTTTCCTTCCCCTCTCTCATCCCTTTCTCATATCTTTCGCCCAGTTCTGTCGCCCCCGCCTCCAATTATGAAAAGTCAAAAGCGTAAGGATCCCTTTTTAATAAATTTAATGTCGTAAGGTTCCGTCTTTACTATGGTCAACACGAACGTCAATGGCGTAAGGTCCCCTCTTTATTATGGTCCATATAGAAAGTCAATGGCGTAAGGTCCCCTCTGTATTATAATACATAGAGAAAGTCAATGGCGTAAGGTCCCCTTTGTATTATGGTCCGCATAGAAAATCAATGGCGTAAGGTCCCCTCTGTATTATAATCCATATAGAAAGTCAATAGCGTAAGGTCCCCTCTGTATTATAATCCATATAGAAAGTCAATGGCGTAAGGTCCCCTCTTTATTATGGTCCATATAGAAAGTCAATGGCGTAAGGTCCCCTCTGTATTATGGTCCACATAGAAAATCAATGGCGTAAGGTCCCCTCTGTATTATAATCCATATAGAAAGTCAATGGCATAAGGTCCCCTCTGTATTATAATCCATATAGAAAGTCAATGGCGTAAGGTCCCCTCTTTATTATGGTCCATGTAGAAAGTCAATGGTGTAAGGTCCCCTCCGTATTATAATCCATATAGAAAGTCAATGGCGTAAGGTCCCCTCTGTATTATAATCCATATAGAAAGTCAATGGTGTAAGGTCCCCTCTTTATTATGGTCCATGTAGAAAGTCAATGGTGTAAGGTCCCCTCTGTATTATGGTCCATATAGAAAATCAATGGCGTAAGGTCCCCTCATTATTATGGTTGATGTAGAAAGTCAATGGCGTAAGGGGTCCCCATCTCTCTTCCTACCACCTCCCACCCTTTTCTCCCTTCTCCGCCCCTTTCCTTCCCCTCCCTCATCCCTTTTTGATATCCTTCGCCCAGTTCTGTCGCCCCTCCTCCAATTATGAAAAGTCAAAAGCGTAAGGATCCCTTTTTATTAAATTCAATGTCGTAAGGTTCCTTCTTTACTATGGTCAACACGAAAGTCAATGGCGTAAGGTCCCCTCAGTATTGTATTATAACAGATAAATCTATTTTTTTGCATAGGGGACCTTACGCCATTGTATTTAGCAAAATCGTTTCGTTTTATCTCTCACTAACTTCACATGTAGATCTCGACGTTTCTCGCTTACTCACAGCCCCGCTTATGTGTTTAAATGCAGAGTATAATGACAAGCGATTACACAATCAGCGCTTCAATATTTGACACACCTCCAGAAATTGTCAACAAAGGTCACATGATTATATTTACTTTACGAAGTCATTTTTTTCAATGCTTCGAAGTAAATCTAGACAGGTTAGATCTTATTTGATTTGCGATTCCGTATTCATTGTAATACGTGTTCCAACTCTATACCTTCTTGAAGAAAACTTCAAACCAAATTGTCTGCACCAGACACGTGTTTCGATTAAATTGTCATCAGTGATGCTACAAGCGAAGCCGTCCTAATTGATTTTAGTAGCGCCCTCTTGTGTCATTTTTTTGAATTTAAATTTGTACATTTGCTTTACAGAAAGTGCTTGGCTCCGAATTTCCAGTAGGGTCGATTCAGTAGCATATCCAAATAAAATCTATTTTCAAAATAGTATTGGAGGGATTGATAAACTTTAAAAAAAAATCTACCATGATTTTCGTCATTCCATACAATAGAATATACCCTGACAAGTTGACTCGCTTATAAATATCGAGCTTTTTGGAGGATGAATTTCCTTTTTCTTTAGTACAGTAACACATTGAGGTTAGGGTTGTGACCATCAAAAGACTTGAGGTATAAGAAAGATGGACATGTCCACATGTAGAGGAACATCTTATCGAGCTATTAGGGCCAAAAATCAAAACTTGCCCGTCTCCTTTTTTGGCTACAGAAATCCATTGTTTGTCTCTTTTAACATGTTCGCCCTTTTCGCAGAATTCCAACTGACAACTTTACAAACCTCTGTATTGCATGGAAATTCAGAAATGCTTATATCTCTGTATTTTTCTGGATTCTTATAGTTTATCTCTGAAGTAAAGTGTTAAACGTCTCCAAATTGAATAGCATCATGACAAATATGGAAAATGACCATTTCCCTGTATACAGCACAAAATCGATAATTCAGAAAATCAGAAACTGAAGGCATACAAAATCAGGATAAAACAGAAACCAATGCACACAAACAAAAACCTCCACCACATGAAAAGAAGCTGATTTCCGACCAGATAAATTTGCAGCATGGACAAGACTCGCACGTTTCTGATACTCTGAGCCCTCGTCAGTGATCCTCATTTTTAATAATGTAATATGGCCAAGGAAAGTGATAGTTATTATGTCCAAAAATGTACCAAAAGGCGTAGCAGAACTGGTGGGATGTGATGCTACAGGACCCACGTTTATGAAATTTCAAGAAATTTTGATAATATAATTTTTTTATGTGTTGAAGAGACAGACGACCAGCCCTGTCAATCCTCTTGGACAACATTTATGTTAGATTTGGTGAGGATCTATGCAAGCAGGATGTAGGGATTCCTATGGGTACTAACTGTGCCTCTTGTTGCAAATTTATTTGTACGCTTACGAAAATAAATTTATCCAAAATCTTCAAAAGCAAAGAAAATTTACTGATTTGATATGTTTCAATGGTACTTCTAGGTTTCTGGATGATATTCTGACTATTGACAATCCTGCTTAGAATTATATAGAGAAAAGGTGTCTTAATTTGTGTTAAATCAATAATAACGCGCATTACATGTACGATAATATTGACTAATTATGGGGAAGTAAAGATTTGTATATACATATATTGAGCTACAAATAATCAACAACAAACGTTCTTACCGTGTCTTTTTAAGACAATACTGATCTCTTTCATACTTAAAATCTTGACATTTAAAGGGGAAGCATTGCATAATGAACGATGCATAACTAAGACAGCAAGATTTATTTTTCCTTCTCATGAAATTTTGCTTACTTCTGACAATAGCTATGGAAAGAACTGATTCTAGGGCTACCATACAAAGATTAGAAAACTAAAATTTATTTTCAGGTAATCAGTTAACGTCGTAAATTATAATTATGATAGAAAAATTCTGACCTTAAGTACGATTGGGGTCGGGGTTGGTTTTGTTTTGTTTTGGTTTTTGGTATTGGTTTTTCTGACAGCATAATTTACACAAATTATGTCCTATCAGAAATGCCCGGGGACATATAAAGGTAATCAAACTAATACATATGTGGAAAAACTGAACTTAAATGCATATCGAGGGCTCAGTCAAGAACAGAGCAACGTATTTGTAAGATTTTGAATAATTCAAAACAAATTATCGACGGGGTATTACAAATATGTTTTAGGTTAGTACAAAGACGCTATGCAAGTGGTAGGATGATACTCTTGGGGACTTATAGCAACGGATTTGCATGTAATGCGTATCCGGCTTTCTTGTCAGAGAACAGCCTTGGACTATAGGTAATAACTGTTTTGATTGAAGAGGCTGATCATTTTTTTTTTATTTTTTAAGGATTCAAATGTTTCTTATGTAATGCAAATTAACCATGTTTAAAACACACGAGGTAGCTCAACGAAGAGCACCCCATTATCATGGGGAGATTCAGGTTCAAGTCCTGACCTTTTGATGTTACGATAATTTGCATTCAGTGAAAAAATTGATATGGGTAATTTGAATAACCGACCTATTTTGAGGGTTGTGGGCATACGATATGATATGTTTCCTATGTGGTACGAATTGACAAAATAAAAATAAACAAGGTAGCTCAGCATCCCATTGGTATGAGGAGATTCAGGTTTCAGTCCTGACTTTGTGTTGATTGTTGATACGACAATTTGGATTAAGTGAAACTATTGATATGGGTCATTTGAAGAACCGAGGACTTTAGAGGCTGCTTGTGTGCATATAGATAATCACAACAGTTTTACTGAGACATTCATGAAGCTCATATTTCCTATTCAGTGTACATTGACAGAGTAAAAAAAAAACATAAGGTAACTTAACATAGAGCACCCCATTAAAACGGGGAGATTCATGTTCAAGCGATACGACTATTTGCATTCTATTTACTGTATTTTAATGTCGTTTTATATCTTCCGAAATGGAAATAACCGGATGTGACAAATCTACCGAATTGAAGAAACGGGTGTTGCATGCAAGCAGGAGATGCTGACTCTTCCTGGGAACATGGTCTCACTCATATATTAGGAGTTTTCTTTTCGTGTGGTTGAGATTTTGTTTGTTTGCTTTGACTCCTGTTTTATCCTGATTTTGTATGCCTTCGATTTGTGATTCTCTGAATTATCCATTTTACTGTGTATGGAAATATGGTCATTATCTACATTTTGTCATCTAATTTCTCTTTAATAACCACTGAAAGAATGTATTGGGGTATTTTCTCAAGAATCCTGTCATGAAAATAGTATTTCTCATCTCAGCTCTACTTTCAAATTTATTCAGATTATATGTGATATACACACTTATGAAAATAATAGCATCTCAATTTTGTTATACTCATGTATGATAAAAAGAGGCTGTACCTTTAACTTGTTTTAACAGTGAACGAGGAAGAACTATTATAAGTGACTTAGGTAAGATTTATCTTCCCTGTATGTTATTCGACCAGAAAAAGGAGTCATATCATGGAGAAAGTGAAGGTTCCATGTCTATTAAGAACATAAAAAAGGGCTCGAGCCGCGTTGCCTCATATGATCAGATTAAGGTAGTTGGGGACACGTAGCAATGCTTTGCTAAATTTTTATTTAGTCAATGAGTTTCTTTTATTTTTTATCATTTACAGAACACCATATCCTCTTTTTATTGAAAAAACTCAGTGAGACTTTAGTTCTGGTTCTCGAGATATTTTGCATCAAGAGTTATCTCCACCTTACATTTTTCAAATAACTGATACACTTCCTATTCACGGACCTTGCGACTTGTTAGCAAGCTAAATATCAGAAAAACCATCTTCATTTTTATATAAGTTTATAAGAAAGGAACTTATGCTAAAACTTTTGACGTTCATTTCAATTTATTTTCTTGGCATGTATATGAAGTATTAACAATGGGCTAAAATAATGCATTTTCAACACCAAAATCCATGAAGTTTTCAAGATGAAATAAAAATTTAACTATGAATTTTCTTCAATATTTGCCCAAATGTAGTAATACACTTCTCCTTATTTGATACCAAAAAGAAAAAAATATATAGAAAAACTGCAGTTCTAGTTTTAGAGAAAATGTACCATATAAGTTAGGTGCCTTCCCTGCTCCTCCAGAGGAATTACTGCGCTCTGGAAACTGGAAATACGCAATTTTGACTTCTTTATTCTTAAAAATTTTACATAAAACTGTTCAATAGATCCCGCGCGCTTAGTCGTAAATTTTGGTATATGGTTTATTATGGCGCGGAATGTGTGTAAAAATTATCACATTTTTATATTGTCGTAGGTTAAGAGAATCAAATTATATGGAGAAAACTCTTTTCAAACCATGTATGCGGCATTTCAGTGCTAATGTTAGCGTGACGTCGCTAACATTTAGCATTGAGTCTCTGGTAAGCTTGCAGACGCCATAGGAAAATTGCCCATCTGCAATTGTTTTGTCTGTAATATCTAAAACGTGGGTCCTGTAGCATCATATCCCACCCATTCTGCTATGTCTTTTGGTACATTTTTGGACATAATAATTTTCATACGTTTTGGCCATATTACATTGTTTAGACTGAGGATCACTGACGAGGGTTTAGTACCCGAAACGTGCATGTCTGGTCCATGCTGTAAATTTATCAGGTTTTAAATGATGCTATTGAATTTAAAGACGTTTAACATTCGTATACAAGCAAGAAATTATGACTTAGCGAGATCTAATCAACGGTGTTCGTTTCATTCGAAGGTAGCCAATATCACGTTTATCGAGCTTCCGAAGTGAGCTGCGCGGACATAAATCATTTGTAAATTTTTCAAAAAGTTCACTGTATCAAAAAAAAAAAAAAAAAAAAGAAAGAAATGATATTAACGAAAGACAATGTGCATTATCACAATTTAGACAGCCATAAATCTATTTAATAGTTGGAAATTGACAAAAAAATTAAAAAATGATGAATATTAGGAAAACTGTATGCTCTTGTATAGCCATTTATTTTCTTGAAGGTATAATTATGATCAATCTAAGACATACCTGGCGGATCTAAACAGAGTTTCAACATTAAAATAAAGGAATTCTAATATTTTGCGGCGCCGCGCAATATTCCTTTCATAGTGGCGCCACCTACAGCGAGTTACTGTTTCTAAATACTATTTTTTTTATCTAGCAGTGAAATCTGACATGGGTTCAAATTTTCATTGAACAGCCAAGTTATTAAAGAAGTACCGGTAAAGATATGCAGATTTCGTGACGATGTCCGATGACTATTTCAGTTGTAGCTACATATTGATTACCCATAGCCCTCTCATTTGACGTTATTTTGTTTTGAAAGTTGCCTTGGCTATGCTCCGTGTTAGACGTTTCAGAGAACGTTCAGGGGTAGATCCCGGAAACATTACATTGTATATGGACACGAAAAGGGATGGGATAAATTTTATTTTAACCACAATAATGTATGAAACACTTCCCATGGTTACATGCCTTGTTGGTTTGACGTGTGTGTAAAGGGGGGGGGGGGGGGGGGGGGGTAGGTTGGCGGCAGGTCTTCTGTCGAGAAAATTATGAATCATTGAAGCAAACCATGCAAACTTCTACCAGTGATCCTTTCAGAAGGGAGCTCAACCAGGGAGTTTGCAAACCGTTAATTAGAAGGTCAAGATTAACATGAAATCCCGATTGTACATAACCAGTTACAAAGGGGGATGGAGGGTGCAGATAAAGAGAAAACTTCGATGCCGAAATGATGAAATCATTAATTGGTAACGGGTTTTTCAAATATACAAAATGTATTGTTTCTTTACTGATATTGCTTTGTCTAAGGGGATTCTTATTTCTCCATTATGAATAATTTTGTCTCAAAATGGACATTGAAATAAAAACGTCTAAAAGATCTCGAGGAGAAAATAATCAATAAAAGGATGACATTTTAATGTTTTGAGTCAATCGCGGCAATTTCCTTTGATCAGTCGGTAAATAGCAAACAAACTCAAATTTATTTTAGGCCTCTTTAGTTCTTATCTTATGCATTTGAACTGGGTTACATAATAATTATCTACATGGCTTATCGACGTCATAAATAAGTATGACTTAATAAGTATAACATCGATTCTTGAGTAAACACTGCCTTTATATATTGGCGCACTTTTATATGACGTCAGAATGCTTTGACCGGCGTTGCGTAGCCTCTAGTGACGTAATAACAAAGGAGCGTCAAGTGGAATGCGATTTAATCCTTGCTGCACCAAGAATGTGTCCCCAACCACCTTAATTGAGAAATAAAAACTAATTGTTAAGTTAAAAAAAATGCGTCTCAGAAAAATAGATTTGCCTCTCTGCAAGAGACAGTACGACGTGTTATCGAAATAACTCTGGATGAGAGTGGAAAGTAAAAACAAGATGAAAACAATATATAAAGTTCATGCACTGTCTGACGTTATGTATATGTAGAAAGTGCTATGGCGACAATGTCAGGGAAATATATTCAAAACACTTACTGTCAAACCCCTAGCGGGGAACTTTTTTACGAGCTCCCACGGCAAAGGGCATAAGTGTGACACAAATGAGTTAAAGAAGATCCTGACGATAATCTCAACAGCACTCACAATAGAGCACAAAATTAAGCATCGACGGACCCCTAGCAAGCTAGAGGTGGGACCAGGTGCCCGGGAGGAGTAAGCATCCTCTGTTGGCTAGCCGCACCCGCCGTCGATGTTAAAGCACGAAGATGAAAACAATATATAAAGTTCATGCACTGTCTGACGTTATGTCTATGTAGAAAGTGCTATGGCGACAATGTCAGGGAAATATATTCAAAACACTTACTGTCAAACTCCTAGCGGGGAACTTTTTTACGAGCTCCACACGGCAACACTTTCACTTTCACTTTCACTTACACTCTCACATAGACGACATGCTGTCCGTCAAAAATCCAAATTTCGCGGATTACCTGAGCAGTATCTATCCTTCGGAGCTTGAAGTCAAAGAAACTACAGAGACAAATAATTCAGCATCATATTTGGACATAATGTTGTCCTACGACACTGATGGTCACATGAACACCTCACTCTATGACAAACGTGACGACTTCAATTTCAACATTACAAACTTTGCTTTTCTGAGTAGCAATTTCCCTTCATCGCCTGTTAATGGCGTGTTCATATCTCCGTTGATACGCTTTGCCAGAGCAACTACCAAATATAGGTATTTTGTTGAGAGCTAGGCGTCTTTCAGATAAGCTTCTCAGTCAGGGATATGTTTGTGACCGACTAACATCGTCACTGAGAAAGTTCTACGGTCGATATGGGGAACTCATCATACACTATGATGGCCCACTCTCCAGAATGGTGGATGATATTCTGTCATAGACCATTTGAACCATCAAACCAAAGATTGTACTCTATGTCTTCCGAAATGGAAGTTACCGGTTATGACAGTTCTACCGAATTTAGCGGTGGATGTTGCATGCAAGCAGGAGATGCTTACTCTTCCTGGGCACCTGATTTCACTCTTATATCGAGAGTCCGCTTCTTTTCATGCTGTGGAGTATTTTGTTTGTTTGCTTTGGTTTCTGTTTCATCCTGATTTTGTATTCTTTCGGTTTCTGATTTTCTGAATTATCGATTTTGTGCTGTATACAGGGATATGGTCATTATCCATATTTGTCATTGGACTATTATTTGAAGGGTTGCTCGGTACAATACAGCATTTCCGGAGTATAATACGTTTAGTCTTGATTGGCGAGGGATAGGATTTTTCTTTTATCTCGCAAAACATATGTAATCATGTAAATAAAGTGAAACAATAACTTTGTTATGTTTTCATACGAAAACGAAATCAAACATTTCATTAACGATGAGATATTCTGTTTTGCATAGCTGGCCAGCTCCGAGGAATATCTTTTTCTTAAGGGTCATCGTCTGAACAGCGCAATGAAAAGCGAACCATTTTAGCACCATCCCTCCAATGCTATTTTGAACATAGATTTTATTTGGATATACTACTGAATCGACCCTACAGGAAATTTGGAACTGTGCACTCTCTGTAAAGTAAATGCATAAATTCAAATTTTACAAAAATACAACCAGAGGACGCTAATGAAAAGAATTTTGGCGGCTCCTGGAAATCGCTTTGGTTGGAAGCATATCCCTTTCCTTATATGTAAACCATAGCTTACAAAGGTGCTGAGAATAAATAATGTAATTCAATTGGAAATACGCAATGTTTGGTCGACATCTTCGTTCCGTAAAAATATTACATTTCTGAATAAGTCAATTCTTATTCATGAAGAAAGTTCAAAATACCTTCTACCCTTCTTAGATAGCAACCAACCTCGGTTATGAAATGGGTAGAATACCCGCATACCATTCGGAAGTTTCAGATTTCGATCCTCACCTACGTTAGATATTTTTCAGGTATGTACTTTTCAGCGTTGCAAAAATGATCCATAACTACCTTGTCCTTGAAGATAAATTCTTCAGAGATTCTTCACAAATAAAACGATCAATTTGAGAGCATGTGATTGATGTTTTCTTTTAAATGTTGCCATCTAATGCCAATTAGACAATGTCAAATGTATTTTCCGCAGAAATGCACTTGTCTGGAAGAAAGAATACTTCGCCAAACTTCTGTTAAGTGATCTTACAGTCGTTGATATTGACCTATGGTCTTGAATCCTGTAATAAAAACATTTTCAATTACTGCCCGTTGCCTAACGAGCAATACATGAAAATTAACGTATGTATTAGTAGTAATACATACAAATACTAGTATTCTGTGATTACGAATTTCATGCATAGCTCTGATTACAAAATCAATTTGTAATTTGGATGTTATCTTTGATGAGACATTGCTTGTTTACTTGCACATATCATGCACTAGATTTAGTTAAAAAAATATGTTTATAAATCATATTTCTGAATAAGCAGATACGAAATGTTTAACGGTAATTTAAAGAAAAACAATGAAAATATTTTTCATAAATGAAAGAGCAAATATATGAATGATTTTTAATTTATATTTATGCAAAATCTTGATTTTCCACATCATTTTAGTCTACATATGCCTATCCCCATATTTTCCCCATGAAAATATTGATCATTTCAATCACAAGTGCTTATCTGTTTAATCCCTCCAGTTTTATCTTTAGTATGAATAGGGACAAGCACTTAAAATTCACACTCCTTTGATGAAAATACAACTGCTTATATTAGCTATATTATATAAGTTACATGCAAAGAGTGAGTATAAGATATTCTAAAAGTTGGTTTTTTTTTTTGCCCTCGACATTTGACTCCTTACTTTTAAATATTCACTGTATGTATTATCTCAATTTCATTTCTTATATAAATCCCGTATGACAAATAAAGGATGTACCTTTAACTTGAATAACTTCCCTGTTAATTCAGTTAAGGACTATCACGCAGAGTACTGGTCCGTGTAGCACTGAGGTTTTATCAGTGCACGGGGAAGAACTTTTGTACTGTTTTCACCATCTCTAAGTCAGTAAGATTTATCTTTCCTGCATATATTCTATTGTAAAAGCATGCAAAAGATTTCCGCAGCCAATATGCACATAAGAGGATTACATTTTTTCGAATTTTAACCAAGTACCCATTTGCGATTTTTTCTTACCCTTTACTCTTGTTTTCTTTGAATAATCCTTATTAAAAAATATCTTCCCAGCAATAAATACCACGTTTCATATCATTTACGTTTGAACTTGTATTATACCCTCCATTTTTGCATATACAAAAACTATTAATGTATTGAAAATTGCAAGGATATAGAAGATTTAAGGTAAAATTCAAGATCTGGCAAATATGGACAATGACCATATCCAAATACACAGTACAAAATCGATAATTTAGGAATCACAAACCGAAGGCATACAAAATCAGAATAAAACAGGAACCGAAACAAACAAATTTAACCACATGAAAAGAAGCGAACTCCCAATCAGGAGTGAGACCATGTGCCCAGGAAGAGTCAGAATCTTCTGCTTGCATGCAACACCTGTCGCTTCAATTCGGCAGAAAGAAAGAGGTATCAGTTGAAAGATCTTGTGTTTATACTGACAAGGCTGAAGACTTGGACATTAATTGAGCAAATTTTCCATTCATTTCATCTATGAGCAGCGAACTGACCGAGTAAAAGACAATGTAACTCAGTGTAGAGCACCCAACAATCATTTGGAGACTCCGGTTCAAGTCTTGACCTTATATTTATACGACTATATGAGTTCGACGATAGTGTTTATTGATTTCATTTTCATGCGTGAACATCGACGGCGAGTGCGGCTATCCAACAATGGACGCTTACTACTCCCGGGCACCTTGTCCCACCTCTAGCTTGCTGGGGTCCGTCAATGCTCAATTTTGTGCTCTACTGTACGTGTGAGTGCTGTTGAGATTATCGTCAGGATCTTCTTTAGTTCATTAATATAATGGGAACCAAGTTCAATGCATTTGGAAAATCTTATGATGCTGTCTTGAAGCAGATTCATTGAAATATATTCTAAATTTTCTGTCATTAAATTAGACCTAAATTTCTAAAACTAAGGGGTATCTCCCTCATTGCATAGCCATGTCCAAAGCTGGGGTTTCGGCATTTTTTTTTATTTTTTTTTTTTTGCGGTCATTTTTAGAATTAAACTCCTTGTGCCTACCCTCCAAAGATTTGTTGCCATATTTTTCACTTAAATACCTTTGTGAATACAACTTACACACAATTTGCAAGAGGAAAATGAAAGTCTTTATTGTAGACGGTACCAGGAAAATTCACTGGTTTGACATTAAAAGTACTACTGACGACTTTTCAATATCCGAAAGACATGTCTCTCGTTTAAAATAAAATTGCTTCTATATTCAAATATTGACAAGTGTAGCAACTTCGGAACACTTTGTTTTTCTCCGTGTCTCTCTAGTATGAAATAAGAATCTTTTAATTTGTGTTTTGTTGCAGGTATGCAATATAGATATAAATCAAGTGCACGTATCGTACAAGATATGCGCATTAGGGCATTTTATACGATGAATGAAATCACATTGTGTTGCTTCTACTATGCATCAGCTAATTCATTCGATACATGAACTTGCATTGTGTTGCATATTTGTAACAAATGAGTTAAAAAAGATCCTGACAATAATCTCAACAGCCCTCACAATAGAGCACAAAACTGAGCATCGACGGACCCCAAGCAAGTTAGAGGTGGGACCAGGTGCCCGGGAGGAGTAAACATTCCCTGTTGGCTAGCCTCACCGGCCGACGATGTTCACGCACGAAAATGAAATCAATATCTAAAACAAATGCACTGCCTGATGTTATGTCTATATAGAAAGTGCTATGGCGACCATGCCAAGGAAAATATTCAAAACACTTACTGTCAAAGCCCTCGCGGGGAACTTTTTTACGAGCTCCACGCGGCAAAGGGCATATGTTTGTTACAAAACACAAATCATAAAACCAAAATCATTTGAATTCTGTATATATATATATACTTGACACTTGTCGATGTAAAATTCTTATTTTGTGCAATCGCTGCTTTTGCGTTTTCTTTTTTAGGTTAGAGCAGTAGCTGTTCCGTGATGTTACTCCCTAATATATATATTTTTAAGGTGGCTCCCTACTCGAACCGTTATAGTTTTTCCTTATATGCAGCAGTCTGCGTATAACGTTTTACAATGGCTGGTGAGGGACGAGCCAGCGCATTGAAAAACACAGACAGAAGATCTTAAATGCCTAAAGAAGCAAAATATGGTGCAATCCATCAATGGCCACACCAATCATATAGTATAATTTCTTAGTTGAAAATGTGATGAAATTGTAAGGGGGTACCCTTATGTTTGTAGCCATATCTTGATCATTTATAAAATTGTATACCTGTATGCGATTTTTTCACCATCTATATACATTATCGTATAAAACTATCCAATTTGAAGAAATTCCATCTGTTGTTTTTGCACAAAAATGTGATATACTATATATTATTTGTCGAAAATATGATAACATTAAAAGGGGTAACCCTATGTTTGGAGCCATACCTTGATCATTTCAAAAACTGTGTACCTGTATGTGATTTTTTTCTTCATCTACGTACATAATTTTATGAAATATTACAAAATGGAAAAAATTCATCTGTTTTTTTATGCAAAAAGTTGGATTAAGTACATACTCTGTGTCAAAAATGTTATGAAATTATAAGGGGGTACCCTAATGTTTGAAACTGAAACTGGTTTATTTGATTAAACGCCTAATTTTACAGACGTATTCAATGGCGTTGTACATACATTTTCATTTAAAAGTATTTTCAACTATATACACAAATATTTACATGAAATATGTTAAAGAAGATCCTGACGATAATCTCAACAGCACTCACAATAGAGCGCAAGATTAAACATCGACGGACCCCTAGCAAGCTAGAGGTGGGACCAGGTGCCCGGGAGGAGTTAGCATCCCCTGTTGGCTAGCCGCACCCGCCGTCGATGTTTATGAAGCATGGAAATAAAAATATATAAAATTCATGCACTGTCTGACGTTATGTCTATATAGAAAGTGCTATGGCGACAATGTCAGGGAAGTATATTCAAAACACTTACTGTCAAACCCCTCGCGGGGAACTTTTTTACGAGCTCCACACGGCAAAGGGCATAAGTGTGACACAAATGAGTTAAAGAAGATCCTGACGATAATCTCAACAGCACTCACAATAGAGCGCAAGATTAAACATCGACGGACCCCTAGCAAGCTAGAGGTGGGACCAGGTGCCCGGGAGGAGTTAGCATCCCCTGTTGGCTAGCCGCACCCGCCGTCGATGTTTATGAAGCATGGAAATAAAAATATATAAAATTCATGCACTGTCTGACGTTATGTCTATATAGAAAGTGCTATGGCGACAATGTCAGGGAAGTATATTCAAAACACTTACTGTCAAACCCCTCGCGGGGAACTTTTTTACGAGCTCCACACGGCAAAGGGCATAAGTGTGACACAAATGAGTTAAAGAAGATCCTGACGATAATCTCAACAGCACTCACAATAGAGCGCAAGATTAAACATCGACGGACCCCTAGCAAGCTAGAGGTGGGACCAGGTGCCCGGGAGGAGTTAGCATCCCCTGTTGGCTAGCCGCACCCGCCGTCGATGTTTATGAAGCATGGAAATAAAAATATATAAAATTCATGCACTGTCTGACGTTATGTCTATATAGAAAGTGCTATGGCGACAATGTCAGGGAAGTATATTCAAAACACTTACTGTCAAACCCCTCGCGGGGAACTTTTTTACGAGCTCCACACGGCAAAGGGCATAAGTGTGACACAAATGAGTTAAAGAAGATCCTGACGATAATCTCAACAGCACTCACAATAGAGCGCAAGATTAAACATCGACGGACCCCTAGCAAGCTAGAGGTGGGACCAGGTGCCCGGGAGGAGTTAGCATCCCCTGTTGGCTAGCCGCACCCGCCGTCGATGTTTATGAAGCATGGAAATAAAAATATATAAAATTCATGCACTGTCTGACGTTATGTCTATATAGAAAGTGCTATGGCGACAATGTCAGGGAAGTATATTCAAAACACTTACTGTCAAACCCCTCGCGGGGAACTTTTTTACGAGCTCCACACGGCAAAGGGCATAAGTGTGACACAAATGAGTTAAAGAAGATCCTGACGATAATCTCAACAGCACTCACAATAGAGCGCAAGATTAAACATCGACGGACCCCTAGCAAGCTAGAGGTGGGACCAGGTGCCCGGGAGGAGTTAGCATCCCCTGTTGGCTAGCCGCACCCGCCGTCGATGTTTATGAAGCATGGAAATAAAAATATATAAAATTCATGCACTGTCTGACGTTATGTCTATATAGAAAGTGCTATGGCGACAATGTCAGGGAAGTATATTCAAAACACTTACTGTCAAACCCCTCGCGGGGAACTTTTTTACGAGCTCCACACGGCAAAGGGCATAAGTGTGACACAAATGAGTTAAAGAAGATCCTGACGATAATCTCAACAGCACTCACAATAGAGCGCAAGATTAAACATCGACGGACCCCTAGCAAGCTAGAGGTGGGACCAGGTGCCCGGGAGGAGTTAGCATCCCCTGTTGGCTAGCCGCACCCGCCGTCGATGTTTATGAAGCATGGAAATAAAAATATATAAAATTCATGCACTGTCTGACGTTATGTCTATATAGAAAGTGCTATGGCGACAATGTCAGGGAAGTATATTCAAAACACTTACTGTCAAACCCCTCGCGGGGAACTTTTTTACGAGCTCCACACGGCAAAGGGCATAAGTGTGACACAAATGAGTTAAAGAAGATCCTGACGATAATCTCAACAGCACTCACAATAGAGCGCAAGATTAAACATCGACGGACCCCTAGCAAGCTAGAGGTGGGACCAGGTGCCCGGGAGGAGTTAGCATCCCCTGTTGGCTAGCCGCACCCGCCGTCGATGTTTATGAAGCATGGAAATAAAAATATATAAAATTCATGCACTGTCTGACGTTATGTCTATATAGAAAGTGCTATGGCGACAATGTCAGGGAAGTATATTCAAAACACTTACTGTCAAACCCCTCGCGGGGAACTTTTTTACGAGCTCCACACGGCAAAGGGCATAAGTGTGACACAAATGAGTTAAAGAAGATCCTGACGATAATCTCAACAGCACTCACAATAGAGCGCAAGATTAAACATCGACGGACCCCTAGCAAGCTAGAGGTGGGACCAGGTGCCCGGGAGGAGTTAGCATCCCCTGTTGGCTAGCCGCACCCGCCGTCGATGTTTATGAAGCATGGAAATAAAAATATATAAAATTCATGCACTGTCTGACGTTATGTCTATATAGAAAGTGCTATGGCGACAATGTCAGGGAAGTATATTCAAAACACTTACTGTCAAACCCCTCGCGGGGAACTTTTTTACGAGCTCCACACGGCAAAGGGCATAAGTGTGACACAAATGAGTTAAAGAAGATCCTGACGATAATCTCAACAGCACTCACAATAGAGCGCAAGATTAAACATCGACGGACCCCTAGCAAGCTAGAGGTGGGACCAGGTGCCCGGGAGGAGTTAGCATCCCCTGTTGGCTAGCCGCACCCGCCGTCGATGTTTATGAAGCATGGAAATAAAAATATATAAAATTCATGCACTGTCTGACGTTATGTCTATATAGAAAGTGCTATGGCGACAATGTCAGGGAAGTATATTCAAAACACTTACTGTCAAACCCCTCGCGGGGAACTTTTTTACGAGCTCCACACGGCAAAGGGCATAAGTGTGACACAAATGAGTTAAAGAAGATCCTGACGATAATCTCAACAGCACTCACAATAGAGCGCAAGATTAAACATCGACGGACCCCTAGCAAGCTAGAGGTGGGACCAGGTGCCCGGGAGGAGTTAGCATCCCCTGTTGGCTAGCCGCACCCGCCGTCGATGTTTATGAAGCATGGAAATAAAAATATATAAAATTCATGCACTGTCTGACGTTATGTCTATATAGAAAGTGCTATGGCGACAATGTCAGGGAAGTATATTCAAAACACTTACTGTCAAACCCCTCGCGGGGAACTTTTTTACGAGCTCCACACGGCAAAGGGCATAAGTGTGACACAAATGAGTTAAAGAAGATCCTGACGATAATCTCAACAGCACTCACAATAGAGCGCAAGATTAAACATCGACGGACCCCTAGCAAGCTAGAGGTGGGACCAGGTGCCCGGGAGGAGTTAGCATCCCCTGTTGGCTAGCCGCACCCGCCGTCGATGTTTATGAAGCATGGAAATAAAAATATATAAAATTCATGCACTGTCTGACGTTATGTCTATATAGAAAGTGCTATGGCGACAATGTCAGGGAAGTATATTCAAAACACTTACTGTCAAACCCCTCGCGGGGAACTTTTTTACGAGCTCCACACGGCAAAGGGCATAAGTGTGACACAAATGAGTTAAAGAAGATCCTGACGATAATCTCAACAGCACTCACAATAGAGCGCAAGATTAAACATCGACGGACCCCTAGCAAGCTAGAGGTGGGACCAGGTGCCCGGGAGGAGTTAGCATCCCCTGTTGGCTAGCCGCACCCGCCGTCGATGTTTATGAAGCATGGAAATAAAATATATAAAATTCATGCACTGTCTGACGTTATGTCTATATAGAAAGTGCTATGGCGACAATGTCAGGGAAGTATATTCAAAACACTTACTGTCAAACCCCTCGCGGGGAACTTTTTTACGAGCTCCACACGGCAAAGGGCATAAGTGTGACACAAATGAGTTAAAGAAGATCCTGACGATAATCTCAACAGCACTCACAATAGAGCGCAAGATTAAACATCGACGGACCCCTAGCAAGCTAGAGGTGGGACCAGGTGCCCGGGAGGAGTTAGCATCCCCTGTTGGCTAGCCGCACCCGCCGTCGATGTTTATGAAGCATGGAAATAAAAATATATAAAATTCATGCACTGTCTGACGTTATGTCTATATAGAAAGTGCTATGGCGACAATGTCAGGGAAGTATATTCAAAACACTTACTGTCAAACCCCTCGCGGGGAACTTTTTTACGAGCTCCACACGGCAAAGGGCATAAGTGTGACACAAATGAGTTAAAGAAGATCCTGACGATAATCTCAACAGCACTCACAATAGAGCGCAAGATTAAACATCGACGGACCCCTAGCAAGCTAGAGGTGGGACCAGGTGCCCGGGAGGAGTTAGCATCCCCTGTTGGCTAGCCGCACCCGCCGTCGATGTTTATGAAGCATGGAAATAAAAATATATAAAATTCATGCACTGTCTGACGTTATGTCTATATAGAAAGTGCTATGGCGACAATGTCAGGGAAGTATATTCAAAACACTTACTGTCAAACCCCTCGCGGGGAACTTTTTTACGAGCTCCACACGGCAAAGGGCATAAGTGTGACACAAATGAGTTAAAGAAGATCCTGACGATAATCTCAACAGCACTCACAATAGAGCGCAAGATTAAACATCGACGGACCCCTAGCAAGCTAGAGGTGGGACCAGGTGCCCGGGAGGAGTTAGCATCCCCTGTTGGCTAGCCGCACCCGCCGTCGATGTTTATGAAGCATGGAAATAAAAATATATAAAATTCATGCACTGTCTGACGTTATGTCTATATAGAAAGTGCTATGGCGACAATGTCAGGGAAGTATATTCAAAACACTTACTGTCAAACCCCTCGCGGGGAACTTTTTTACGAGCTCCACACGGCAAAGGGCATAAGTGTGACACAAATGAGTTAAAGAAGATCCTGACGATATTCTCAACAGCACTCACAATAGAGCGCAAGATTAAACATCGACGGACCCCTAGCAAGCTAGAGGTGGGACCAGGTGCCCGGGAGGAGTTAGCATCCCCTGTTGGCTAGCCGCACCCGCCGTCGATGTTTATGAAGCATGGAAATAAAAATATATAAAATTCATGCACTGTCTGACGTTATGTCTATATAGAAAGTGCTATGGCGACAATGTCAGGGAAGTATATTCAAAACACTTACTGTCAAACCCCTCGCGGGGAACTTTTTTACGAGCTCCACACGGCAAAGGGCATAAGTGTGACACAAATGAGTTAAAGAAGATCCTGACGATAATCTCAACAGCACTCACAATAGAGCGCAAGATTAAACATCGACGGACCCCTAGCAAGCTAGAGGTGGGACCAGGTGCCCGGGAGGAGTTAGCATCCCCTGTTGGCTAGCCGCACCCGCCGTCGATGTTTATGAAGCATGGAAATAAAAATATATAAAATTCATGCACTGTCTGACGTTATGTCTATATAGAAAGTGCTATGGCGACAATGTCAGGGAAGTATATTCAAAACACTTACTGTCAAACCCCTCGCGGGGAACTTTTTTACGAGCTCCACACGGCAAAGGGCATAAGTGTGACACAAATGAGTTAAAGAAGATCCTGACGATAATCTCAACAGCACTCACAATAGAGCGCAAGATTAAACATCGACGGACCCCTAGCAAGCTAGAGGTGGGACCAGGTGCCCGGGAGGAGTTAGCATCCCCTGTTGGCTAGCCGCACCCGCCGTCGATGTTTATGAAGCATGGAAATAAAAATATATAAAATTCATGCACTGTCTGACGTTATGTAATATGTCACTGTGATCACTCAAACATGAATACTTTATCCTTTTTAAACTGTTTCAAAACAAAGAATGGAATTTTGCAAAGTAATAAGTTTTCAGTTTCTTCTTAAAAATTTCAATATTTTCTGCCTGTCTAATATCCAATGGTATATTATTCCATAATTTCGGACCGATCGTGCTGAAACCTCTGTCACTGAATGTTTTACGTTTGTTACTCGGTACTAAATAACATCCTTCTGCTGACTAATGTTTGGAGATATATCATACTTAGATCTATGTTACAATATCATTTTATGAGTTGTATTTCTTCTATATGACTTGTTATCATAAAACAAAACAAAGAAATAAAAATATTCGTATCATCACTGAATTTGGAGGGTTCAAAAGCATATGATGGATATTTGATATTTCTCAATTTTTAAGTGTTAGGGTACCTTTCTTTAATGTACTGTATCTTTAATGGAAACAAAATTACCTATCTATGTCTGTGTTCATTATGTCATTTTGATTATTATGTATGAAAATAACCTTAAAATACAAAATTCATCTGTAAAATTCACGAGTAGGGACCCACCTTAAATTGATATCCTATTGGTTATATAAACGAAATAAGATAATTGAAACTCTAAATATATTCATATTTTAACATTTCGTATGTGAAAAGAATTTCTTTAAACTTAAATCAATGGTCAACTGTATGCACTTGAAATCTGTCTTGCGACGGTTTCGATCATATAACTGCATGAAGCAGAACAGAATTGTATAAATCTAGTCTCTTCAGTAGAATTATAAATACATGTGTATTTTTAGAAAAAGCTGAACAATATCAAAGGAGTGAAACAGTACATAAAACAGTTAATTGGATTTGAAAATTAAAATAGCTCACAGAAGAAATTGGAAAATCTTGCAACTATAATGAACACACATTTATTTACAATTATCTAATAAGCTTCTCTATGATTATGCTTTTTTGCAATATAACATATCGAAATAAGCTTGTATAAGGATTTAGGGTATATATAATTTATTCTTATTTCATAGTATATAGTTCAATGTAAAATTATCATTGTTAAGAGTGAGAAAATAAAAAAAGATATTTAGAACATACAAAAAGTAACAGCTCTGAAGGAAAATAAAACATGTTGTCGATTTTCCTCGATGCCTTCATGTTCATTCAAAAATCATTTTTCATTCTAAGAATAACGGTAAAAGTCTTACAAGTGTAAGGATCGTCAGAAATAATGTAAAAATGATCAATAAAATAAGATCTGCGACATAGCACACTTCCACATGTGACATCATCTTATTATCATCTCTCTCCTGCCTTCTGAGTCTCCTGCAGCAATCTTTGACCTTTTGCATGATGTGGCCTATTTTCATGCAAGATGGTGAGGGGCCGTTTTTATACCAACCTATGACTACAATGTTAGACAGAGTAATCAGGCTGCTGCACACAAGCAGAACAATGAGGTACACAAATAGGTGTGGTACACTCAATGTACCCTGGGGCATCCTGTCTGAGACGATAATGAAGAATACCACGAGTGACAGGAGAAGTGATACTGAATAACCTACACGCTCTCCGGACTCGATTGGAATAAGGAATACAAACAAGTTCATCACTGCTAAAAGCAATATCGGTGCTATTGTGCTTATCACTGCCATGTTAGATCGTCTTCGAAGAACAAACGACAAATTTATCGTTTCCGTTCTCCTATTTCTCATCATTTTGATGTCACTGTTCAAAATTTCCCATTCGGAGTTTTCTGCCAAGGTGCCTGTCTCAAGGTTTGGTTGCATGGTTAAGAGAGGAGGAAGATACGGCGTCAGGATTAATATTCTACAGGTGTGTGTATCTCTAGGATAGTTCATCATGTCGACATCACATGTTGTGGTGAAGATGAAACCGCTGTTCAAGGTTACCTCCCCGTTATTTGTTAAAGAAAGTCGAAGTCTCTTTTCATTACCGTACCGTAAAGTATACCTTTCGCTCGCTGCATTCTTTATCATGATCGTTGGCATCCATATTTTATTCGCTTGAATATCCAGCGTGTTCAGGTGTTTTTTCTGTTGTCTTTGCCATGTTAGACGACCGTCATTCCATATTACTTTCAATCCTATAATTGTCGACAGAATGCCAGCTACAGTATCCAAACCACGGAATGTTTTTACAGCAAAACTTATAGATAATCTAATGGATGAAGATGAATTCTGTAAAGGAATCAGATTTTTGGAATAATTCTGCAGTACCTCTTGTTGAAGTTGAATAATCTCATCGTAATCAGATGAAAAGACAGTTGAACATGTTGAAACTGATATGACGATAAATAGCAGAGCTGAATAGAACATCCTCCCCTTCGAGTGACTTAGCCTTTACTCAATAAGATACCTTCGCGTTACTTGACCATTTCACTCTCGGAAATGAATATTAATATTTCATCGATTGTATTGATATTCCAAATAAAAAGGGGCGGATCCTACATGCACCAAAATAAATGTGAAATAGTTTACCTCAGATAAATGTAACTAAACTGGTTACTATGGTAACAGGCATAAAAGGTACTGGTATCAGTATACATGTAACAAATTAGCTTACTCCGATTTAATAAAGTTTTAATGACCAATGGAAGTAGATTTACTTTTATATATATAAAGAGAATACATCTTCATTGAATCATGGTGCTTTGTTCGAGAATAATGAACAAGCAATTGCCTTTACACGCTGATTTCTGTTACAATGGTCAGTCCATGGACATATACTTGACACGAAATCTGATGCACCCAATCAAGGAAACACTCTTTGCATTATTAAACACTGACCATTTGATCTCATTATGTATATCACCGAACCTTTAGAAGCTGAAACATTCAACAAAGAAACGGATGTTATAAAGAGGAAAACCATTTTCCTTGCAGTTTTCCTGACAAACGATCGGTTCGTTCAATTCTTCAATTCGGTATTTAAGTATTTAAAGGTATTTAAACATTCTGAACAATCTTTCAATTAATGGCTACTTTTAACAACAGCCTAGACATCTGCTTTATGGATACTGAATAGTTCTATTTGAGGTAGAAAATCCCGGAATAACAGATTGCATTGTGTTATATGTATCACTCACCTCTGATACGACCTCACTGCTGATATCCGTCCACGCTCTGACTTTAATATTTCATTAAAGGAATTTATAATGGGGAAGCAATTTGGAACATCGCATTCAGACGTCGGGAACAGAGACTAGACCAGGCTTATATACATGTACTTATTATTCAGAATTTTTTACCGTTTCAGTTAGAACTCTCTCGTACTTACGTGGATCTCTTCATTAGACACATAATTGAATTAATATGTTATTTTTGTTCGTATTGAGCACGGTCTCCATTCCGCCAATCACAACTCTTATGTATGATGACGCACTGCAGCTTTACAACAAACTCATGGAGAATTACTCAACTTCTATTATTCCGAAACTGAACCAATCAGAAAGTATGAAAGTTAATTTAACAATTAAAGTCATGTCCATTAACGACATTGATGACATTTCAGGTTTTATTACGATGATGGTGTCCCTAGAAATGAATTGGCAGGACGACCTCTTACGATGGACCAATTTGCCGAATTTTCACGGGATCTCTTCCCTGGATTTTCCTGCTTCCGACATATGGATACCTCCAATGTCTATCACAAACTCTGGGAATGACGAATATGCAATTAAAATTAAGAATGAAGACAGGACAATGGCTTCCGTTTCAAAAGATGGATCAGTGGCCTTATATGTTGGAAAAGAGTTTACCGCAATGTGCAATCTAGACATGAACAATTATCCCAGTGATGAACATGAATGCGAACTGGAACTGTCTGCTCTGATTTCCGAGGAAAAACTCTCAATCAACCCAAGTATTAATACAGATACCATGAGCGAGAATTCTCAATGGAAGTTAAAATCAGCTAATATTGAGATACAACAAATGAAAGATTATCCCGTAGTACTGGCGTCGTTCAATATGCAGCGGAGACCTGCCATTCTTATAAACGGCCTTTTCGTTCCGATTTTTATTCTCGGTGTAATGAATCTTTTCGTATTCTTGATGCCGTTAGAGTCAGGGGAACGAGTGTCGTTTTCGATGACCGTGTTACTTTCGTTGGCAGTTTTTCTAACCATAGTCTCCGAGAAGATGCCACAAAGCGCCGTCTCCATACCTCGTGCTTGCATTTATCTAGTTATAATGCTAGCTTACAGCTGCTTGATCAGTTTCAGCAACATCGTTGTGCTGGCTTTTCATCATAGCGATGACGAATCTTTCACCGGAAAGTTTCTAAAGTGCTGTAGGTCACTTAGGAAAAATTCCAATGTCATCCACACCAAAGTCAAATCGGTGTCAGCAGTGGGGAACTGCTATAAAATGGACATGGTACTTTTGTGTGTCTTTACAGCTTTCCTGCTCGTTGCGACAATTGTAATTCTTTTACCAGTCTTTGTTTAAGTAAAAATCCCCTAATTTACTAATTTACTTTACTCACTAATACCATTGTCGAAAGATGTGTTATATGTAGACTTAGAATTTAAATCTTGTTATCGAGTCTTTGCGGAAAACAGAGTTATCTTCCATAAAAAAGTTCTTTAAAAGGGTATACGTATTGAGAACACCGGTGGCAATTTAAGTGTATAGATATTTAAAGGGATTATGTAGTGAAATAATGCATAATGTCTGATAATTTCAAATCCTTCATTTCGAGGCTCACAACATATCAATCAGCCCTCGTAAAATTTGCACAGTGTGTGAGGGTGTAAGTGTGTGCGAGTTACCTTGTTGTTATTACCATGTTTCCTTTTTTGAGATCTTCTCCTTATGTAACAATCTAGATTCAATAAAGACATATCTCTTTGTATAATGATGATACCTTAGTTATTATTATACAGATTCTTGCAGTTCATATGTATATTTCATAACATTAAAAACGTCTCCACTTCTTGATTGGTATAGTTTTTAAGTATTCCGCTGGAATATCAAGAAGACACAATTTGACGTTTTTTTGTTTTTGTTTGTTTGTTTGTTTGTTTGTTTGTTTGTTTTTTTTTTTGCTATTTCATATTGTGAGGTTTGTAGATGTGCTACATTGTCGCAGAAAGAAATTACGTCAACAGTCGTCAGATCGGGTCTTGGCGTGTGTATTTAACGCAAGTCTACTTCGATAATGTGAAAATCGTGTATTGATTAATTTCATTACGGATCCATACTGAAAATGACCACTTTTGACAACTATAAATAGCACTTTTACCACTAGAGTCTAGTTAACTTTCAAAACCTGCAACAGGAGTATGTGAATCTATTTGTATCATATGATCCGACGAAGTTTGTAAAGACCCGTCATGGAGTCATGTTTTCATCGTCAAACGGCGTCGCCTCTTACAGTTCGCAGAAAAAAGGAACTGTAAGTTACGAGATTGATTGTAAAAGTTCATTTTGTTAGAATAGTTTTAAGTTGTCTTTAGGGTTTAACAACTGCATGACTGTAGAAAAAACAATAACATATATGTTTCAGGAAAGCATATTTTTGTATAACGTCTACAGTGAACAGCTAAGTTTGTGGATTTGTGACGGAAGGTAAACATGTCAATGATACAATACATATAAAGGAACCTTGTACATCATGCAAAGAAAAACTTCAATGAAATCTTACACCAAACGCAAAATCCAAAATTACGTAGTTAAAAGTTCCTTATAATTATAAATGCCATGTCGGGTAATCTCGCAACACAGAACTATCGGTTTTTCGGTATTTTTGTACAATATACATCATTTATAACAAAAAGGAGAATGCGATGCTGTGTAAGAATGTCTTAGCAACGAGTTGTATCCAAAATAAGGTGAATATTAGCTTTTTTAAAATGACGCAGAATTTAAATGATCGGCGTTCTACTTTCACTTTCATCTATATGAATCACGCCTATCGTTTTTTTTTCAGCTTTTTAAAACGATTTCATTGTCTTATTTTGGGTAAAAGTCGTAGTAATGACATCCTTACACTGCATCACATAATTCACATTCCCCTTTTGTGATAAATATAATCTTTATCACACGAAATCATGCGCAGATCCAGAGGAGGGGACCGGGGGTCTGGACCCCCCCCCCCCCCTGAGATTTTCGGAGATGGGGTCCAGCTCTGGCCCATTTCTAATTGAAAGGGGTCTAAAAATGCATAAAAAGGCTTAGAAACCTAAAATTTCTGCTCGCTTCGCTCGCAATTTTCAAATACATACTTTTTTCTGCAAAATTCCTTAATCATTTTCAATTTTTCATACTAAATAATTTTATATAACTGTCTTGGGTCTCATGAACTCGTATTTTCAACAGTCCCTTACTTCATGGGATGTAACCTTCCTCATCTTTTTCAAGGTTTTGTCATTTTAAGATGTCAGATTATTTGGGAAAATAACATATCTATCTATTCTCATGAAATTTAGACAAAATGTGAATGAATCAAAATTTTCGTGGCTCGCTCCACTCGCCGATATAAGAAATGAAATATTCAATGTTATAAACGAATCAAGACATTGATATTTCATATTTTAAAAAGTTTCAGGATCGCTTCGCTCGCCAATTCTACATAGAAATAAACGCGAAAGGAAAGCTGACAATACCCGCCTCAAAAAATCAATCCTTAGAGCACGCATTGCCCCCTCCCCATGATGTGCACCGAAATATACCTACATGATAGGTAGACTTCCTACAATTTTGGACCCCCTCTGACCAAAAATGCTGGATCCGCGCATGGAAATTATAGAGAAATCGAATGTTCTGCGTTGCGAGATTACCCACCGTGATATGGTCGTATCTAGAAAAAAATTCTAGTGTTCAGTCCGTCAGAGGGACCAATCCTAGGATTGAAAAGAAAATCTGTGAAACACGAATGCCCCCGTTGGAATCCTTGACAGTAAAACAGCTGAAAAGTAGTTTCACATTTTGAGGTTAAGGTTATGGAATTCATGTGTGAAATATGAAAGCCTATCACTTACCATTCAAAAATTATGGCCAAGGTTAAAGTTTTTCAAAAGTAGGTCAAGTTCACAAGGTGAAAAATGTAGGTATCCATGGAAAGATCTTTTCACAAGGAATACACATGTGAAATATCATGAAGCCTCATCACTTGCAATTCAAAAGTTAATTATGTCTGAGGTTAAAGTTTTGCGGACAAACAGAGCTACAGGCAAACAGACACAGAGACGAACATACCAAAAACTATATGCCCCCGAATCTCCGATTACGGGGGCATAAAATTAAGAGAAAACTTGAAAATTAGCATTGTTTTGCAAATTCATGGAAGTCCTGACACCATATAAGGGGCCGAACAGAAAGGTACCTCTCCCCCTCCCACCCAGTTACCTCCCTCCCCCTCCTTTTCACCCTTCCCTTACCTGCCCCCTCCTGCCCCTTTTCCTCCCCTCTCTCCCCCTTCCCTCCCTCCTCTCTCTTCCTTCTCTCGCCCCTCCCCCCTCCCTAACCTTTCTCCCGCTTACCTCCCTCCTCTCTGTTCCTCCTCCCTCCCCCTCTCCCTCCTCCTAACCCCTTCCTCCCCCTCCCCAATTCCCTGTCCACCCCCACATAGTTTCCTTAAAAAACAATATTCTAACTCCCCCCTCTTGATGGGCGAAAGGATACCTCCGAGGTGCATCAAATTCATGTTTGAAGTCGATAAGGGTTTCATGACATAAGACATGATTGATTGATTGATTGATTGATTGATTGATTGATTGATTGATTGATTGATTGATTGATTGATTGATTGATTGATTGATTGATTGATTGATTGATTGATTGATTGATTGATTGATTGATTGATTGATTGATTGATTGATTGATTGATTGATTGATCGTAAGTAGAGGAAGGTCACTTAATTAAAGGCCGGAGTCCCAAAACAAACATTAGACGATCTAGTAACATCAATAGGTCAGGGGCGGATCCAGAACCCCAACTGCTGGGGGGCACATACCATTTTTTATGGGAATGACTTGCGAGGCCCGAAGGGCCGATTGGGGGAGGGTATGGGATAAGGGTTCCCTTTCCCATTGGTGGGGTTCGAGGGGCTTCCCCGAGAAAATTTTGAAAAAAAATGAAGCAATTTGGTGGCATCTGAAGCGTATTTGAGCTAAAGGAGCAGATTCGGTAACATGGAAAATCGGCCTTAATTTTAGAGTGTTTTAGATTTCGATAGTATTTCGTATCAAGGAAGTTAAATGTGTGGTTGTTTGAAATACCAAATAAATATTTTAAAATACGTGCAATACACCGAAAGATATGGCTTCAAAATCGGCTTAAAGTCGTAAAATGCAGCAAAAGCGAAAGAAATTGGCATAACTCTGGTCAAAATGTATGAAAATAAGTAGGGCGCCAGCCCTCACCCAAAACAATTTTCTTATGAATAGTTAGATTTGCAATTTATCTTTCGATCTACATAAAATTTATGTTGGGTAAGGGTTGGCGCCTATACTAATTTCAAAGATTTATGCACAAAATATGGCGATTTTCCTTCATTTTCCGTCATGCAGAGCAAATGACGTCAAAATGTGACGTCATAACGAACGCACGTGACGTTTTGACAATGAAAAATATTTACTTTCTATTTCGCCAGGTATTTGAGATGAATATAAGAGATGCTGAATCATAATTTTCATAAAATTATTTTTCGCAAAAAATTAGGGCCGATTTTGGGTGTTCGTGAACCTACCCCTTTCAGAGGTCAGCCCATAGGGGGGGGAGGGGGGGGGGGGGGGGCGTCCAGTCGTTAATTTACGCAAAAGCTAGGAAAAAATCAGTAATTTTTGCAAATTCCAGGCGGGATATAACCCCCCCCCCCAACCATCACTCTTCATCCACGCTTATTTGTTTTAAATTTCTGTATGGTGAACAAAATAGTTCCTTGAAAAACAAGAGATCATGGGTACCCCATGCTATGCATCGTCCAGATAGAACATGTAGAAAGCCATGCAAGGTATAATTATTCATTGGCAATTCGATTCTAGAAATAAAGAAAACGTGCATTTTTGACTGTTTGCAAAATTCTTGGAGGTAACGGTCCAAATCTGAAATGTCAAACAATTTTAATTGTTCAATGACCTCAAAAAAAAAAAAAAAAAAAAAAAAAAAAAAAAAAGAAAAAGATCTTTAACAAAAACTGTCAATTCTATAGAAGGTTATATCGAATATTTGATAAAGAAATATGCGTGTTTTACGACTCGTATGAAGAAAGTCCTATATGAACGTGATTCAATGTAGCTTGTTGTTCACGTACACAATGTACATGTACAGACGATGGACATAGCAGTAATGCATCCTTCCGGGAATCCCGACTTGTAATCTATCCCCGAGAAAATTTTGCAAATTATTCAAATCGGTTGTTTCTGGGGTGCTTGTGGGCTATTTCTGACTAATTTCATAGATTTTTGTAAGGAATCAATAGTTTAATGCTTCCAAAAGCATGTCATAAGTGCCCCTTCGTTGGACACTGCCTGCCAAGGCTCAAGGGAGTTCAGCACGTGCCCCCCCCCCCCCCCCTCCCCTTCGACTGAATCCGCCACTGTATCTGTATCTGTATGCTAGTAGATCCCTCCTGTGTAAGGAGAACCCCTATAGAAATAGGGTAGGAGGGTCCTTGGCATTCCCAGAAGGGATTAATGTTAGATTACTGTACCACTACCTAAGGTCCCGCCACCGTGTCCCACAACCTGTGGAAATGACGATGGACATCACCAAAAAAAAAAAAAAGGAAATACCATCACAAAAAAAAAAAAAAAAAAAAAAATATGGGGATTATATACAGGTGGGGAAAAATAAAACAGACCATGAGGGTAATACATTCACCAAGACATCACATTAATCCGTCCGGTGGAATGTCAGTAACCCAGCCGTTTTGGGTGGAGGAAAAACCGAAGTACTCGGGGTAAAAACCACCACTGATCCCAGGGGAACGGCCAAAACCCCTGGGCAGTAGGTTTTGCAAGCTCAGAAGACTTTTTTTCAATCATACTCAAGTGTCCGATCCCAGTAGCTTGCTTAACTTTACTTTTCCCTTTTATCCATTTTTTTTTCTCTCACCACTTAGTGCGGTACAATCAGAATTTTCAAAAGCAAACAAAAATGCTGATGGAATTGTGACACTGAATGGATCTGCCCATAGTGCATGCAAAGCATGATATTAACTATCAAATTGATTGTGAAGCAGATATTCAGCGCTTAAAAGTTCGCTTTCATAGTTTTTTCTGTAAATCATTTATTATTTTTTTCATTTTTGATTTTTTTTTTTAGTTGGCACTGGTTCTTTCGGAACATAGATATCGTTTTCGGTTTATGTATTAGAATGAAACTTTACTTCCGGAAAAGTTAAGAAATTCTGATTCATCAACATAATCAATAATTTATTGATTTACATCTATTAGACGACATCATGGCCGACAGAAAGGCTGAATTAGAACGGAAGAAACAAAAATTAGAACAGATGCGAAAGGAGAGACAAGAGAAAGAGCGCATACGAAAGTTAAAAGAGGTACTGTAACTTGCAAGCAACTTCGGGACGAAATTTCGCCCTATTTCAGTATTTGCACAGGCGTTTGTTGCATGATGGAAATGTAGTCAATTTTTCTACACAGGGGTTTCTATCATATTTATTTGAGGTATTTTTTTTTCAAGCAAATACAGGAAGACATGAGAAATTCAACAGGCTGGGAATTACAGTGGTGATGTAACAATAGTCGCCGCTATCGTGGTGCACACTAAAAGTGGTAGTCCGAGTCCGAGTCCAAGTCGGGAAAAGCCGAGTTGAGATTTTTAATTTCAAATTTCTCGGCAACAGATGGATAGATTTTGATGAAAGTTTCAGGAAATATCCATTTTATACATACAAATCGATGTATGTTATTCGATTTTGAAACATTTGTATATCTTGGAAGATATTAGCTATATACCGATTTTTACCACACTAAAAGTGGTAGTCCGAGTCCGAGTTGAGAAATCAAAAAACGTAGATAATTCATGAATGGACGGATGGATTTTGTTCAAACTTTCAGAATTTGTTAGAAATGGATATGGGAATGCTAAGAAACCTCATTTTCCCAGGCCTATGGACAATATTTTGTTTTAGAACTAAAATAAGTAAAAGCCGAGTCCGAGTCAAAGACAAAAAGCCGAGTTGAGATTTTAAATTCAGATTTTTCGACAACGGGTGGATAGATTTTGATGAAAATTTCAGGAAATATCCATTGTATACATGCAAATCGATGTATATCATTTGATTTTGTAATATTTGCTTATCTTTGAAGTATTTATCTATAAACCGAGTGGTAGTCCCAGTCCAAGTTGAGAAATAAAAAATCTCAGATACTATTTATTATCCATGCATGGACATCGATAGATGGATGATTTTTTCCCCAAATTTTCTGAATTTGTTGGAAATTCAAATAAGAATTATCAGACACATCCTTTTCCTAGATTATTTACAGTATTTTTGTTTTTGAAAAAAAAAAGAAGCAAAAGCCGAGTCCGAGTCAAAACGAAAATCCGAGTCCGGGCTGAGATTTCAGATTCGAATTTCTCTGTAATGAGTGCATAGATTTTGAAGAAAATCTTAGGAAATATTTATCTTATACAAATAAATATATGTATCTATTTGATTTTTAAATGAATAATCATCTAATAGATAATCAGCATAAACAGATATTCACCTATGAATATAAATGACAATATTTATAATAGTAGTCATTTATATTTAAATTGCCTCCTCTCCTCCCCTTCAGCCATCCTTCTCCACCAATTTATTAAAACACTTCAGCGATTGTACTGGGCTGCCGATGGAATGCTTAAAGCAATACTACGTGTAAGTGCTTCAGATTACGCATGTGTACTCATGTTTAATAGGAACGAATAATAATTCCAAAGTTGTACATTGGAGTAGAAACCCCCCCCCCCCCCATAGGAGGAAGTAGCTATCTATATCTTTGGAATTATTGAATAATAATCAATCCCAAAGTTTTAGAAGCTTTAGAAAATCAGCCCCCACCCCTTTCCACATATAGAATTATTTTTTTAGATATTGGAATCAGTCTTTGCTTGACAGAATTAACGCATGATGCTCATTGAACAATTTTGTATTAAATCCGGGGGGGGGGGGTGTCTTTTTTTGGGGGTGGGGGTCGTTTGTTTAAATTTCGATAGGCCTTAGTGCATTCATCTTTGTTGGTTTAAGGACCAGTTTAAGTGATTTGACATTTCTTCTTTTTTTTCCTTAAATTTTCATAAAAACGGTTTCAATGAAATTAAACTCGGTTTAAGGCTGATTACGTGTAAGAGAATCAATATCTAAAAATCCAATTATTCATGTCAATTTGTATTCAGAAAATACATAATTCCTGAAAAATTAATCAAATTTGATGCATTCGTTGCCGAGAAATCTGCATTTTTAAATCCCAACTCGGCTTTTCGTTTTTGACTTGGACTCGGCTTCTAATTATTATATTTAAAAACACAAAATAAACGTATGAATTTGGAAAAAGAAGAGTTCCGAGCATTCCAATATCCATTGCTAACAAATTCTGAAAATTTGAACAAAATCCATCCGCCTATTCATGAATTATCTGCGTTTTTTGACTTTTCAACTCGGACTCGGACTACCACTTTTAGTGTGCTAAAAATCGGTATATAGCTAATATCTTCCAAGATATACAAATGTTTCAAAATCAAATAACATACATCGATTTGTATGTATAAAATGGATATTTCCTGAAACTTTCATCAAAATCTATCCATCCGTTGCCGAGAAATTTGAAATTAAAAATCTCAACTCGGCTTTTCCCGACTCGGACTCGGACTCGGACTACCACTTTTAGTGTGCACCCGCTATCGTGGCTGAAACTTGAAATTTGCCGATTATCGATAATGGTTTTGAAAATCAATTGTCACTGTTGAAGTTACTTTGACGTGAAATGATCTCAGTGTGAAACATCTTTGCTATAATTCAATATGAAAAACTAGACGCACTTGTGATGGAGGAGTTACTGGTCAAGGAGGAGCAGATTTATCGATATCCGGGGTGTACTTACTGTCCATGCAGCTCACTCCGGAAACTGGATAAAAGAATTTTTAGATACTTTGTCACAAGTTTAAATGAAATCAATACAATTCAATATATCTCGCTTAGTTTAGAGACAAAATACTTTTTAGATGGGACATTTTCAATGTTAAGTTTTAGTATGACGTCACCAAGTTTAACATAGAGTCTATATATATATAATGTTCAGCGTCACGACGTCATGGCAAAAATTAGCATGGGAAATCGCCCATCTAAAATTTGTTTTGTCTGTAATGTTTGATTGCAAGCACTGCATCGTATAACTTATACTGAGATTTACGACTATGCGAGATCTATTGAATGATGCTAATTTCATTTAGTATTATATACGACAAAGTATTCAAAATCAAGTTTATCCAGTTTCCGAAGTGAGCCGTGCGGACAGTAGTCTGCTGTGTGACCATTTTGGCTTTACTTGTCGGGTACATAATATCGCCGGGCACATATTATCGCCACTTCATTTATCTCTCCACTAAATTATTGTTGATGTAGGAATTTCATTTTTTTCACCATTACACCTTTGATACACGAAAAGGTATGCAAAATTTCAAATGATTCCATTCCTTGCAAATACTGAATTTTATGATAGAAAGTCGGTAAATATGAATGAATTTCCCCAGCCTCTCCGGGGAAAGGGTAGGTCACTTTGTCCTCATAATCATGATAATATAACTCTTTGGTTTTTGGAAAAAAATGTATCAATTTTAGACATACAAAAACAGTCTTCGTGAAAACTCACTAGCCCGACCGCCCTCAGGCGCGTAGCCAGAAAAGAAATGATGTGTACTCAAATCAGTCTAGGCAGGGGGTTTGGGGCCGCCTTGAGGCCCCCAGTAGGTCCAGGGCGAAGCCCTGGTAGGGGTTCAGGGGGCAAAGCCCCCAGAAGCTCGTGAAATATGGAAATTTAAAACGCCCAATTTCCACTGTAAAATGCTTAGATTCAAATATAAAGCAAATGTCAAAGTTCGTTTCAATATATATCTATTTGTACATTTTTAAATGTTCATAACATGTTGACGTAATTCTTCTATTTCCGTATAAGGAATTCTCTTCAATTATGCATCCAAATGTCGTTTTCAATATACAACTACACCTAATGATGTATGAATAGAAGTTCTAAGTATAGATGCATTTCTACTAAGAAACATTTTCCCTTCTTTCTTTCTACTTTGATTATTTTCTTAACATTTAATTTTTATTTATTTATTCATTTATTCATTTTTATTTGGCAAAATAATGTGTACGCAGTTGCGTACTTGCGTATGGGCAGCTACGCGCCTGGCCCTGGCTACCAAATATATCCTCGGGCTACCAACATTTGCTGCTGAACTAGCCCGACTGGCTAGTGACCGATTCTGGTTCTCATTAAGAGCCGACAGGGATTTCTCGCCTCATACTTGGAGTTAAATCGTGCCTGCTTTCATAAAAAAAGTATATCCGTTATGTCTCAAATTCTATTGCTTTTAAGTATGAAAAGATTTATCTAAACTGAAATTTGACGTTTTCCTGTAAAATCTGTTCATTAAAAATAATTGTCCCATTAGCATGATTAGGTACACAATAAATATTTCCTTAACCACAATGCGTTGTTTTCTGCGCGACTTGACCGGTAATTTTGCGATCAAAACGACTAATAATAAGTAATATGTGAGTATAACATGCTTAATGGAGCAATGAAATCTCGACTGAATATTGAACATGTTGAAATGAATGAATTTTTACGAAAAATTTATAGCTACATTATTGACCACGCACCGCCACAATCGACGGCCGGTCTTTTAGCGTGTATGATACAACTGTGTAAGTTCAGGACTATGTTTTTCTTTCTGTATGTAAAAAAAAACGTATGTGAAATCTGCTAGAGAAAGTGGTTTATCTTCGTTTGATTTGTTCGTATGTATACTTTCTATGTGTGAATTTTGGCCTACTCAATGGACCTATCTGAGGAAACCATGGGTCTTCATAGCGTTTTTATATTTCTTCAATGGCTAGTGAAAATTTTTGGTGGCTAGCAGATTTTCGCACTCAACTAGCCCAACTGGCTAGTGGTCAAAAAAAGTTTTCACGAAGACTGCAAAAAGTAGAAAGTTCAAAGATTAAATCATTTAAGTAATGTAAATTTTGTCCAAAAACATTTTCAGTAAGAACTGGAGGAGGTGGCGATAAAGGATCAACCATTTGTTTTTATGGGGGGGGGGGGGGGGGGGGAGCCGGGGGCAGGAAGACTTTGGAAAAAAAAAATTCCGGATCATAATTCTAGGGGAAAATATTTTCTGGCCTGAAGTGCCGACCAAACAAAAATTCTGAATTATGAAATTGCCCCTCCCTCCTCTCTTCTGACCTTTCGGCATGCACAGTAAACACTTTTTTTGTGTGTCATAAACTAAGAACAAATAAAAATGGAACAAACTTCAAATTCAAAAGTCATTAGCACCATTATAGCCTGTCTTCATTATAGGTATCATATGCCATTCAAGAAATTGAAATGAAGTGATCTGCTGGCAAGAGATGAACTCATTTTGTGTTTGATGTTTAATATGGCTGAAAAATCACGCTGAATTATTTAAACTTTAGAGTAATTTTCAACATTGGAAAATTACAAAACAAAACAATCCGGCCCGAAGGGCAGGCGAAAAAAAAAATTCTGACTCTTAATGGCAGAAAAAATTTTTCTGGCTGGCAAAAGTTCCTCCCCCCCCCCAACCTCCCACCCACCCGCCCTATAAAAATCAAATGGTTGCTCCATAATTTGTACCCTCCCTTAGATCTAACTTGGCCCAACCCTTACATCCAAGAGTCATGAATGAAAAGAACCAAATTAACAAATTTTCATTAAAGTTGGAAGAAATGTGTATCAAGGGTTCTTCTTCCTTCTGTGCAAATTTCATTGAATTTCATGAAGAAATAAAGATTTTAGAGTTTAAAACAATGAAAAAAGTGGCGGTAATATGTGCCCGACCAGTAGTAAGATAAAAGAAGGCCCTCCTTCCAAGGCAAACCTCGAATTGAATACGGTTGCTTGCAAGATCTGCTTGCATGCACTGAGTATTCTACTTCTGAAAAGATACAAAACATACAACAATTTTTCGAATGCAAGACTTTGAACAAGCGTGTGCCATTCAAATTCTGTGAGTTTGGCAGGTGATTCTGAGCTCCCATCTTGCATGTACATTTAGACGTTTTAATGTTATAAAAACCCATCACTTCTTCGGAAGGGTCCGCCGAGTGGGCCAAAATTCAAACATACAGAAGAGAGTATATCTCAAAAATGTTATCTAAATGCATAAAATTAAGTTAATGAAGTTAAACTACATGAACCTAGTTGTTGTTGGTGATTGGTGCTGACTTCTTACATCGTGAATGTCATTATCAATAGACTCAATATTACAATGCATTCTATATGATGCTCGTATAATTATTTTTCACATTAGCCGTTTACTTACAGAGAACAGATTGAGAAAGTAAAGAATATTAACTGATTCCATCCAGGGTTTTTTTTTCCCTTGTTTTGGGGCCGAATTTTGGCCCCTTCCCAATGCCAAATTTCCTCTATTTTTCCCAAAAAATCACCCTGAAATTCCCAAAAAGGAATTATGAAAAAATCACCTGAGAAAATAAGACTCAAAACCTGGAAGTCAGCACAAAATGTCCTATTTAGAAGTGCATTTTTTAAAGTTTTTTATTCATCCCTTGTTCAGTTCAAGCAAATCAATAGATTATCATTGTTAATAAATGATACTTTAGGGTTATACTTTGGTTAAAATTTGTTCCAAAATTTTCCCTATTTTAGCAAAATGTCGCAAATTTTCCCAAATGGGACAGGCACAGGCACCTTCCCCAAAATAAAAAAAAACCCTGCCATCCATATCTTACTTAGTCCAGGAGAATACTAAAAATAGTAATATTACTTAAAACTGTAATATTACTGCTAACAATAATCCCTTACATTATTGAAAACAATAATGTTGCCACCCTATATTACATATTTCTGTAATATAGACAAAGCACAGTTTTAAAGCCACCAGCACAGTTTATCAGTCCAGGAGATTACTATAAATAGTAATATTACTTATAACTGTAATATTACTGTTAACAGTAATCCCTTATATTATTGAAAACAGTAATGTTTCCACCTTATATTACATCTTTCTGTAATATAGACAAAGCAACATTTTAAAGCTACAAGCACAGCTTTTCTCACACAATTCTTTCATTCAACAACAAATTCATTAAATATGAACAAATTTTTATACTGAAAAGTGAAAATAACGTCCATTTGGAACCTATTTTTCACTTTTTCTTCTTTCTAGTATCACATTTTCTTCAAATATGTTGAGGAAAAAAATTTTCCTGATGATTTAAACAATTTTTCAGTATTCATTACCCTCATTTCTCCCCGAATCCACTGGTATAAGAGCGAACTGACTATCTAAATAGTATTACTGCTTTCAGTAATATAAAGAGATAAATTTCCAAGAAAGATAACTCCAATTTAAGTTATATTATTAGTTTTAGTAATATTACTGTTTTTAGTATTCTCTTGGACTGTTTATATCATACAGCTCTTTCAACAACAAATTCGTTGAATATGAAAAATACATTCTACTGAAAAGTGAAAATAATGTCCATTTGGAACCTATTTTTCACTTTTTCTTCTTTTTGAAATCACATTTTCTTCAAGTATGTTAAGGAAAAAATTTTCCTGATGTTCTAAATAATTTTTCAGTGTACATTTCAATGAGATACAACTCCTAATCACCCTCAATACTCCCCGAATCCACTGGTATAAGAGCGAACTGACCATCTAAATAGTATTACTACTTACAGTAATATAAAGAGATAAATTTCAAAGAAAGATAACTCCAATCTAATTTATATTATTGTTTTTAGTAATATTACTGTTTCCAGTATTCTCTTGGACTGTTACATGCGAATTCACTGGTCATTTACTGTCTGTGACACTTGGTTGCACGTGGTCAATATTTATACAATTTTCGTTAGATTTATTTATAAATCAGTTTTTGACCATCAAAAATTGTCAAAAAAGTTGAGATGTAATTGTTCTTTAGATCATCTCATAGTCCCTCAGATTAGATGTGGTAAAATGACTAGTTACGCCGCACTGAAACGCTTGACACACCTGTTGCGGAAATATTTGTTGTAAATGTATCTTGACTTGGGACAATTTTTGTTTTACATAGTCTAAGAATAGATTTTACAGGACAATGCAGTTTTCTTTTGAACATGTATTATAGAAAAGACATTTAATCCTTAACCAGCAATAGAAATTGAGACACAACAGATATTTTTTACGTAAAGTAGGAGGCAACTTTTCCCGAATTAGGACTAGGAGGCAAGAAATTGCTAGCTGCCAACTCTTAGTATATACAAATGTATATCAATTAGAAACACAGAGTTTCCAGGTCATTTTAATGAGATATGCGTGGTTGTAAGGTGCCCAATAATGTGCAATTTGGATTCAGATTATGGCAGCAAAAAAAAAAAGGGTACCTGCCTGCCAGGTCACTTGGAGAAAACAGACCCGGGGGGAGGGGAAACAAACAATTTTTTAATTGTGGCCCATATTTTATAGTCCTCTATAACATTCGAAGTCAATCATACATGCATGAATATCCAGTTGAACCATCTAATTGCTAATGTGATCATTCTGCTGTAGGGCTGTGACGATACTCCGATTCATCGATGCATCACCATATTGTATTTCGCGATTCAAGTATCGATACACCTCGGCGATACATTATTTAAAATTTACAAAAATATCTGTTCGAATTTTCTGGATTCTATTGTCATGATTGTCCGTCATACCAAAAACGATAATAATGTTTGAAGAAAACAAAAGAAAAGTTTTGAGAAAGCTAGTGTTGAATAAATATAACATGTTAAATAAAAAAAGCTACTTGTATTATGAATAAAAATACTATCAAAAAGCTTTTTGAGAAGGTTTTATCAATTTATTTAGTATCATGATACGTATTGGATCGGATGTCAGGTACCATGATATGTTTCAGATTGGCTGGATGCTGTATCGTCCCAGCCCTATTCTGCTTGGACATTGTTTTTGTTTTAATTTTTCAATTTTAGATTCTTAATTTTTCAATTTTAGAGTACAAACGATGATGTAAAGAAAGGTGGAGGTCAGGATTTACGTACGGAAACTGATGAGTTATTAAAAGACTTGGGAATTCCACCTGTGGGTGAGTTCGAACATAAGACAGTTCATCCTGTACGTGCTGTTTGATAAGTGACCTTTGCTGACCATTCTATACTATACAATACACGTTATTGCCAATTTTTGGGCCCCAAAGGTCATACATCAATTACAGTTGCATACATGTATATTATAACAAATAATGAAAGTGTAATCATAGTCTTTAAGATACATAAAAGTGTAACTAAAATTGTAATTATAATAATACGTAATTGTCAGGTTTGCAGGTTACCGGTACAGATCAAGCTTTTACCACTGACATTTGTCAGAAACTTAAATTAAGACTACATGATAAATTTTACCATAAATGCCATTTTTTGCCATTAAAAGAAATAAAAAAAAATTTTAGATTTAAAAAAAAAGAAAAGAAGCCATTTTTGCCATATTTTCTTCTTTGATCAATTATGCCTCTTGAATATTGCTTTTGTCATGATTCCTTCATTTATGCCTCAGAGTTTTGTTTTATTAATGAACTTTATATTCTGTGACCAGGTGATACGCCCTCTACCACACCTGCTGTATTCCAGGAGAACACCCCTGCCCCTAAGGGATCTCCACAACCCGCTCCTGTCCTCCAAATGTAAGTAAAATACTATAAGGCTTTATTCTAAACAGTGTTAAACTTAAAGGAGTAGGGACAAGATGCTCAATATTTAATATTGTGCTTGTATTCAAAACTGTATTGTATTATCAATGACAAATTTTACACTATTATGGCTGACTTGCTCAGTGTAGACATTGCGAAAGATTTTTACAGCTTACCAGACATTTTTAGATTTTTGTAGAAATTCAAACAATATTAAGAGAAAGTTGACATATTTTACCAGACGGAAGCAACTTTTACCAGATTTGTCCGGTAAGTCTGGTGACTTTCGGATTGTCTAGGCTGTATGTAAATATTTTCATTGAGTACGGTTTCAATTTCATAATAAGATAAAAAAAGAGAAATATTTGCTTAAGTGAGTTTTGAATATCTTTTTACATGTACAAAGGAATTTTTGGCCATTCCTGTTTATATTTAATAAACTGATAGTTTAACTATGTGATGACTAGAATGCTCTCGTTGAACTATTTCTGATTTAGAATTTTTGGGCACCTGGTCTCACTCTCATATCGAGAGTTTGCTTCTTTTCATGTGGTGTAGGTTTTTAGCTCACCTCGACGAAGTTGAGTGAGCTTATGCTATAACCCCACGCGTCCGCGTCCGCGTCCGGTTAAGAAGTTTGGGGTAGCTCAGTATCTGACAAAGTACTAATGCTACAGTAACCAAACTTGCACAAGTGATTCATCTTTGGATGCTGAGTTGAACCCATGCATCGGATGCAGCATCTGACCTACATTTTCCGCTTGAGTGACTTGGTTAAGAAGTTTGGGGTAGCTCAGTATCTGACAAAGTGCTAATGCTACAGTTACCAAACTGGCACAAGTGATTCATCTTTGGATGCTGAGGTGAACCCATGCATCGTATGCAGCATCTGACCTACATTTTCCGCTTGAGTGACTTGGTTAAGAAGTTTGGGGTAGCTCAGTATCTGACAAAGTACTGATGCTACAGTAACCAAACTTGCACAAGTGATTCATCTTTGGATGCTGAGGTGAACCCATGCATCGGATGCAGCATCTGACCTACATTTTCCGCTTGAGTGACTTGGTTAAGAAGTTTGGGGTAGCTCAGTATCTGACAAAGTGCTGATGCTACAGTTACCAAACTGGCGCAAGTGATTCATCTTTGGATGCTGAGGTGAACCCATGCATCGGATGCAGCATCTGACCTACATTTTCCGCTTGAGTGATTTGGATAAGAAGTTTGGGGTAGCTCAGTATCTGACAAAGTACTAATGCTACAGTAACCAAACTTGCACAAGTGATTCATCTTTGGATGCCGAGATGGACCCATGCATCGGATGCAGTATCTGACCTACTTTTTCCACTTGAGTGATTTCGCTTTTAAAAGCCAATATTGAGCAAAGTTTAAGTGCTACATGTACCAAACTTGCATATTGGATGTATCTTTGATCAAACTTTCATAAAATGACCTTGACCTACTTTTTCCGCTTGAGTGATTTTGCCTTTAAAAGCCAATATTGAGCAAAGTATAAGTGCTAGATGTTCCAAACTTGCATATTAGATGTATCTTTGATCAAACTTTCATAAAATGACCTCGACCTACTTTTTCCGCTTGAGTGAATTTGCCTTTAAAAGCCAATATTGAGCAAAGTATAAGTGATACATGTACCAAACTTGCATATTGGATGTATCTTTGATCAATCTTTTATGACCAGCATAAAGTATATGGGGGTGCAAATTATGCATAGATAATTTGCAGAGTCTTGATGTTCATAATTCATTATAAATTCTTATCATTTATTATATATTATTAAGAAAGTTTTCATTTAGTATTTTAAAGTCATAAATTCTTGTAAGCACATTTTAGGTTTTGAGGAATTTCAATTATCTTATCACTTTCTTTACTATTAACACTTTTTATTTGACAAAACAGCTTTAGGCCAAAACAACATTTAGACCTTGGAAATTGTTGGTACAAAAGATTAGGCTTGGGTTTGATTGCTCTGTCTGTCAGGTGACATGACAATCAACTCACACCAATTAGTGTAATTATGTGTTAAGCAAATTATGTTTGAAGTTAAGCCTTTGAGCCATTGGCATTTTAGATTAAATAGGATTAACATTCTTAATCAAAAAAAGACTTCTATCTAGACTTCGAACAGTCAACATCAAAAGATTTATCTTTCTAACTGGTGGAGATACAACCTCATAAACATGACTTAGATACAATTTGGATTTATATATTTGTACATAGTTCTGTATATATGTTGTAATAAACTGTAGAAATGTAGAAGAAACTCTTAATGATCTTTCTGCCTAGCTAAGTTATAGCTAGGTAGAGTAAAGAGTATGACAAGTGACCTGAACGTTCACAATATGGAGTGGGGGTCACAGAAGAACCTAGTAGTAGCAGTGATGCACACAGCATCCCACAGACCCCCACCTCCAATCACACGCGGTCACAGGATGGTGGAGAAAGTGGACGATCCCTGCGCCTCAGCAGCCAAGAGAGGACTATTCCCCAAGCTGAACAAAATCAAGGACACAGCCACAAGGACAGGATTTGGGAAACAGTCTACCTCAAAATGGAGCCTTTCCTACTTACAGACTTTGGTGAGTGCTACACTCTTCTTGTTTCATAACAATTTCTGTATGCAGTGACACCATTGAATTTATTTCTGGTTTTCTGTGGAAATGTTTGAAATCGGGTGTTAAGGTCTGTCATACATATACATGTACAGACATCTCATTTCTGTAAGTTTTGGTGGATTAATATTTTCCATAAAGTCTTGTAAATAAAGCTGTTAAAATTTTGTTATTATGGTTAAAAGGATACAGAGTCATCCAGATTGAGAAAGTTTGTGTATATATGTTTGTTTCATAGTTAACATTTTTGTGAGTTTTTGTTCATTATGTAACAAGATCATAATTTGTTCAGAATTTTGTGAGTAGCTGAAAATATATATAAATCACATCACATTTCCTAAGATCAAATTATGAATTTAAATTTTTGCTAGGACTTTTAACCATCTCATATGCCTAAATTATTGTTTTAATGAATCATGATAAATTAAATGACAAATACTGGGTCAAGTAACTTAAGATCAGGTATAAATGTTTCTGGGTATGAGTTTCTTATCTTTTCCTGAATGGAACAGTCTGAGACATACCAGATAACCTGAGATGAATTTTAAATAAATTCGACACAAGTTCATTATTGTCCCTATCAATTTGTCAATTTTTGTGTTTATTATGATATCAACACCTATATTTTTGTATGAGATAGAATCTTGAATTTTCATGGAAAATCATTTCACAAATCACAGATTATTGTGATTAGGGGTCTAAACACCAAGCAAAATTCTTACATTTTAATGCAAGGCCAAAAATATGCTTAATTTAGTACATCTTACTATCATCCAATTTAGTATCGTTCTATGAAAGTAGATAACATGGAATCTTCATCAAGATTAAAGTATTTTTTATCAAAAATTTTTTGTCAACCTTTAGGCAATTTTCTGAGCATTTCATTTGAATTCAAATTATTTATTTTGTGCATTTCCAAAAATATTCTTGAAAGTGATAATAGCTGATGGTTATTAGTGCAGTTTTGTGGATGATGGTACCCCATCCATAAACAATTTATAATAGTGCAGTTTTGTAGTTGATAGTCATGAATCCTCTACAAACATAAATAAGTAAGCTATTGTTTCTTTTAACTAGCGAAATTGGTCCTTTCAAAATATTTTTGAAGACAGATTGGTCATAAATATGGTTTGGTCAGCATACTACTTTGCACTAGAGTGTTTGTGAATCATGTGCTAGCTGAACACACACTATGTTATTAAACTGCTGGTGAACAGCACAGTGCCTCTGGTATATTTCTAGTTAAATAAGTCAATCTAGTCTTTTTGATTCCCCATTTATTATAAAAATTTATGTACATCTTAAAGCAGACATTTAAACTCATAGACTGAACAGATTTTATGTGTAATTCTACTAATTGAAAATAGTAAAAAGATGCTAGTTGATTGGTAATTGATGGTGTTTGAAGGTGTCAATGCATATAAAAGTTGTCTTGTTGGGAGAATGGTGTCAGTACTCAAATGAGGAAAAAGCCCGTGGAAATCACAAAGAGTAATCAAGAATTGAATAAAAGAATATTTGTGAATTAAGGATGTGATGAAGAAGAAGAATATATATTCAAAGGAGATCTAAAGTGATTACAAGTGAAATATTTGAATGAGAATATAAATATGTGAAAAATGATGTGCAGAATATAATGATGATGAAAATATGAAATGATAAAGAAAATCATGTGTGAATGTATCAATAATGGAAATATGTGAATATGTGCAGCATGAGGAGATGTCTGCATGTGCGTCAATAATATCATTGCATGGGTTGTCAGATGCAACATACTGTGCAATATCGCATAATTTATGGTGGATACCAATAATTGGAAAATCCAAAAAGAAGATATTTTAAGACGAAAGCAGAAAAACGGAAACAGACTGTTATGAAGAGACAATAAACTTTAACAAAATAGAAAGCTGGACAATAATTATTATAATGAACTTTTTTAATTCTTTGACTATTTTAATTGTTTATTGATATAATACATTCGATTTCTCATGATATTTAACATAATTTGAGCCAACTACATCCTTCAAAAATTTTACAGGAGTAAAATTAGGTGGCCAAGGGGGATGTATGACCAGCATATAAAGTATATGGGGGTGCAAATTATGCATAGATAATTTGCAGAGTCTTGATGTTCATAATTCATTATAAATTCTTATCATTTATTATATATTATTAAGAAAGTTTTCATTTAGTATTTTAAAGTCTTAAATTCTTGTAATCACATTTTAGGTTTTGAGGAATTCAATTATCTTATCCTTTCTTTTACAATTAACACTTTTTATTTGACAAAACAGCTTTAGGCCAAAACAACATTTAGATCAGAGAAATTGTTTATACAAAAGATTAGGCTTGGGTTTGATTGCTCTGTCTGTCAGGTGACATGACAATCAACTCACACCAATTAGTGTAATTATCTGTTAAGCAAATTATGTTTGAAGTTAAGCCTTTGAGCCATTGGCATTTTAGATTAAATAGGATTAACATTCTTAATCAAAAAAAGACTTCTATCTAGACTTCGAACAGTCAACATCAAAAGATTTATCTTTCTAACTGGTGGAGATACAACCTCATAAACATGACTTAGATACAATTTGGATTTATATATTTGTACATAGTTCTGTATATATGTTGTAATAAACTGTAGAAATGTAGAAGAAACTCTTAATGATCTTTCTGCCTAGCTAAGTTATAGCTAGGTAGAGTAAAGAGTATGACAAGTGACCTGAACGTTCACAATATGGAGTGGGGGTCACAGAAGAACCTAGTAGTAGCAGTGATGCACACAGCATCCCACAGACCCCCACCTCCAATCACACGCGGTCACACTTTCATAAAATGACCTTGACCTACTTTTTCCGCTTGAGTGATTTTGCTCTATAAAGCCAATATTGAGCAAAGTATAACTGCTACATGTACCAAACTTGCATATTGGATGTATCTTTGATCAAACTTTCATAAAATGACCTCAACCTACTTTTTCCGCTTGAATGATTTTGCTCTATAAAGCCAATATTGAGCAAAGTATAACTGCTACATGTACCAAACTTGCATATTGGATGTATCTTTGATCAAACTTTCATAAAATGACCTTGACCTACTTTTTCTGCTTGAGTGGTTTTGCCTTTAAAAGCCAATATACATGTACTAAGAAATATGTTTGAATTGAATTTTGCTGTCACGAGGTGAGCTTCGTAATCTGTGATTACCTATGTTTGTTTGTTTGCTTTGGTTCGTGTTTTATCCTGATTTTGTATGCCTTCGGTTTCTGAATTTCTGAATTATCGATTTTGTGCTGTATACAGGGATATGGTCATTATCCATAATTGAATCATCAATATCTTTGTACATGTTGTATGAGAACTTCAGAAAGCAAGTTTTTATTGTTATAATAAAAATATATTAAATGTCTTACAGTTCATGTAATTTGTTTTTAGCTCACCTCGACAAAGTTGAGTGAGCTTATGCTATACCCACGCGCGTCCGCGTCCACGTCCGTGTCCGCGTCCGGTTACGAAGTTTGGGGTAGCTCAGTATTTGGCAAAGTACTGATGCTACAGTAACCAAACTTGCACAAGTGATTCATCTTTGGATGCTGAGGTGAACCCATGCATCGGATGCTGCATCTGACCTACATTTTCCGCTTGAGTGACTTGGTTAAGAAGTTTGGGGTAGCTCAGTATCTGACAAAGTACTGATGCTACATTAACCAAACTTGCACAAGTGATTCATCTTTGGATGCTGAAGTGAACCCATGCATCAGATGCAGCATCTGACCTACATTTTCCGCTTGAGTGACTTGGTTAAGAAGTTTGGGGTAGCTCAGTATCTGACCAAGTTGTAATGCTACAGTAACCAAACTTGCACAAGTGATTCATCTTTGGATGCCGAGATGGATCCATGCATCGGATGCAGCATCTGACCTACTTTTTCCACTTGAGTGATTTTGCTTTTAAAAGCCAATATTGAGCAAAGTATAAGTGCTACATGTACCAAACTTGCATATTGGATGTATCTTTGATCAAACTTTTATAAAATGACCTTGACCTACTTTTTCCGCTTGAGTGATTTTGCCTTTAAAAGCCATTATTGAGCAAAGTATAAGTTCTACATGTACCAAACTGTCTTATTGGATGTATCATTGATCAAACTTTCATGTAATGACCTTGACCTACTTTTTCCGCTTGAGTGATTTTGCCTTTAAAAGCCAATATTGAGCAAAGTATAAGTGTTACATGTACCAAACTTGCATATATGATTTATTTTTGATCAAACTTTCATAAGATGGCCTTGACCTACTTTTTCTGCTTGAGTGATTTTGCCTTGTAAAGCCAATATTGAGCAAAGTATAAGTGCTACATGTACAGAACTTGCATATTGGATGTATGTTTGATCAAACTTTTATAAAATGAAATTGACCTACTTTTTCCGCTTGAATGATTTTGTCTTTAAAAGCCAATATACATGTATTTAGAAATATGTTTGAATTGAATTTTGCTGCCACGAGGTGAGCTTCGTAATCTGTGATTACCTATGTTTTGTTATGGGTATGCAACACACAACAAGACTACATTTATTGTACATTCATGTAATGAGCATTAATTTAGCTAATGTATTTTGACGTCGTGCATAAGTACTGTCTTCACAAAATGTCACTAGCCTGACGCCTGAGGCTAGTGGTATATCTCCAGGGCGAGTAGAATTTCATTAATAAACTACAAATATTTTGTAGTTGTTGTCTTCCGACTGGTGGTCAAAAATAGTTTTCAGAAAGACTTTAATGAATCATCACATTTTCATGCAAAATTAATCAGTATTTGGTAAATAGGCCACATGCCAAAATTCATAATAGCTGACAAATTGACAAAAAATGTCCGAGGTAGGTAATTTTTTAGCACTTTTTCATTGTTTGCATCTTTTAATAGTGACGTCATAAATAAATGTAAAACAACGCCAAAAGATGTTGACTCTGACATTTTGTGCTTTATAACAAGATCGGAAAATGGTCTATTAGAGACATGTTAGGCATGAATGATACAAGCAATAGAAAAGATTATGTCTGACATTAATTGTTAAAATAATTACATGTATCTATTTACAGAAGTAGTCGACAAAAAGCTAAACTCAGCGTTGTTAAAGTAGGAGAGACAAATATCCCGCCTCGAGAAAATGTGACCTACAGCAAGGAAACGCAGACCATTATTCAGGAACCCGTGGACAAGGAAGGCAAGTATAGCATGGGATTTATTCTGTATTGTCGAAAACCACAGTTACTTCCCTTTTGGGACAATATCTTACGTAGACATATTACGGAAATTGTCCCTTAACTCTAGGAAAGGACGTTGGGACATTGACATCAGCTTAACAATTTTATGACGTCAGAAGGATTTTACGTTAGATACCGTTCCAAAAGGGAAGTAACTCTGATTCTGAAATTGCTAATTCGTCAAATGTCTGCCATTGTACCTACTAGAAGACTTTTACATTTTAATTTCATAATCAGTAGCTTGTCAAACAATGCTTTAACAGGTCTTTTGATGATGACATCATTATGTATAAGGGGCCAACAGGTGCGACATCGAATATTTTTCGATCCAGCAAATTTAAATTTATGTCAGGTTTTCACTACAGTTGTTTGGTAAAACAAATTGTGAACAGCTTTTTGAATAGAATTGGCCATTCATTGTAAAGAATGCGATTTCCTTGATGTATCATGTCAGTGAATTTACTCTTCCACAAAATCAGACAATTTGAAAACCTCCGATAAATGATGTCAATTTGATGGACTTGTTTGCATTTTGACGTAACACTATACAATTAATCACCTTGTGTGAGGTAGATATAACACTATAGCAACCCGAAGGATATGTTATTCACCGAGCCTGCATTTAGCTTAGCTGAAAGAGGAAGAGAGGGAGTGAAAGAAAGAAGCAGAATGAGAAAGAGGGGGTAGTGGAATAAAAGAAATAGAAAATTTGATGAAGGAAAAAAAGGACAGGAAACTGTATCATTAAACATATTACTAGGAATAAAACAAAAACTATGGATGAAGAAACAAATTGCCAAACTGCTACTTAAAGTATGATCAGAGTTACTGCTCCTGATTGTCATGTCAAGGCAATGAATGGCAGATAGAAATAGAAAAAAAAACCGAAATTCTTTGCCTTTAAACGTTAAGAAGCATGTTTTAAATCTTCGATAATTGTATTCATTTACATTTTCATACATTATAGAACTTATAATGAATAATTATTATAATGAAATAGTACTTACTGTCAAGTTTTCTTGTACGTAACTTAATCATAAGAATCTAACATACATTTTGCATGTACATGTATATTATTATTACCATCAAGTAATGGTAAATATTTATTTACATTATAATGCGTATTCTCAAGATCCACAATTTCTACTCTTTACATGTCTGGGCTCTCATATCAATTTTCGGGACTGGGGCCTGGGCCTTTTTTGTAATTGGGCAAAATAACGTCATTTTAACAAAAACTTGGAAAAAATATTAATAAATTTTGATGCCCTTTTCCTTGAAATGTATAATTTCTAACTTGCTTTTTTTTAAAAATTTCCATGAGGTTTGAAATTGAGAAAAATTATGCAGTAAATTTGGAAAAACTTCAATTTTGCATTTGGAATTTGGCTGAATATCGGGTGAATCAAGAGCCCTGCATGTCTCAATCTTTCTCACAGATCTTTACTTAATATTCATACAATGTTAGTAGTAGTTAGTACAAATAGTTTTATATGATACGATTTCAATGGCACTCAGGCCACAGACTGGGCGATACGTCCTCTCGAATCAGTGAGTACACAATAAATGTCACGTCAATCTGTTACGGTACTGTAAGTGTACTTATTTTAGCGCAACAAAATTTTCGCAATTTGCATACATGTGTAAGCATAGGCAAGAATAGACCATTTTCCGATCTTGTAAAATGGAGCTGAAAATGTCCGAGTCAACATATTTTGGCGGTGTTTTGATTATGACGTCATAATAACTGCCATAATATATTGTTGCGTACCAATGGAAAACATCGGCAAAAGTGATCGACTCGAACAAATATGAGCTCCATTTCAAAGATCAGCAAGTGGTTTATTGGCACACATAAAATTTTTTCCATTATAACCTATGGAAGTTGAATGATTTAGCATAGTCTTACGTTTTAAGTATAGGTCCGCATAAGAATCAGGCAGGGGTGATACATCAAAATTTTTCACAAAACTTTTTATTTCTGTTTTGAGACATGTATGTGGTACAAATCAAACAAATGATATTCATTTCTAAAGGTAGCGATGGTGAAGCGAGATATTCACCTAATTATTTATAAAAGATAGTGAAGGAAAATAAATGGCGGGAAAATTTTCTCTATATAAGTCAACCAAATTTGCTACCCCTATAACTTTCTTCACCATCAGAGTATGAGGAAAATTCCTTTAGAACATTCATATGGAGGCTGATCTGGACACATTTCAAGAGAAAATAGTTCTGCAAAATTTTAAGGATTTTCAGCTGCCTGATCCTTACGTGGACCTGTACTTAACATCACTTAATCTGCTCAAAGATGAATCTGGTTGAAATAAGTACACTAACAGTACATAGGGATGCTTTATTATTCTCTTGTAAATTGATGATCTTCATATTGAAGATTCAAAAAATTATTTGGCAATGAATCTAAATGGCTTGTAAACATTTGATGCCTGTATTTACCCATGAGGTTTTGTAGATCTAACTCAAGATGTATTGAAAAGTACTTGTCTAATTCTTGTGGAGGATTGACAAATTTGACATTCAAAATTATTTGCTAATATCTAAGAAGTGCTTTTGGTTTAAGATTTTTGAAATGACTTCTGCTATCAGTCATTGTTACCCTTTTTGATAGATTTTGGAAAATATTACCACTTCCAAGGCAATATTATAAAGTGATAAATAAATTTATTTCCGTACCAAATTATCACAGTGAGTAATGAGGCATCTCTTTCCATGTAGTACATATTTTTGTTAGATTTTGATTCGTGGATGTTGTATATTAGTAACTCGTTACTTCAGATAGTTCATACATGTCATAAGTCTATGGATACTGGGGGGGGGGGGGGGTTACACATCTCATGATACTTTCATTCTGTTCTTTTGTCATTCTGTCTTTGATATTACTGTTTACCGTCTTTTATTCACGGCGTCTTAATTTCGCGAACAGGAAGTGAGACGACTAGTTCGCAACGTTTTATTTTCGCGGCATCGTATAAACATATCTTTCTTCACATGTGTTGGGACATATTTGCGGTGTTTTATTTTCATGAAGTAAATGAACCTCGCGAATATCGCAAAAATAAAATGCTCGCAAATAAAAGATGGGTTACAGTATATGATTTAGGGCTTGGCTAAATTGAGATTAACTCTAAAACATAATTATACATTAAAATTAAAGCATAGTTGATAAGTAAGGTAATACAGTTACTATATATTTTGCCCATCATGCTGACAGTGGAAAATACCTTGTTTTCTTTGTGTATTTATTATCTTTTCGGAAAATTTTTAGCCAATGATTTTCTAAAGTCGAATTTTACCACTTTTATGATATTTATCATGGTTAAAACAGAGATATGGTACATGTACCTCTATGATAATTAACATTGTAGATGAATATATCAACTTCACAGACTTTACATTTTCCAGAGTTCTTTGAAACTTCCGTTTAGGAATTTTTCTCGGTCTAGATAATAGTCATAGAGTGAGATTTTATCATGTTTTAGACCAAACAAATTTTTATAAGTAAATTCCATAAAATTGATACTTTTCAGGAACTCTGATGATCCGCCATTAAATAAGTTATGGATCAGTAACGTATTTAGCTCTATTAGTTACAAAATTATCATAAGTTACCATTATGACAAGTTACCTATAAATTGATAAAGGTAACAACATTATATGTTACTTCTATAAGTTACTGTTTCATGTGTTATGACAAGATACCTACAAACTGCTACATGTTACATCATTAAGTTACCTAATAATTACATGGATTATATGTCACCTCTATAAGTTACCCAAATAAATATATGTTACTTCTATAAGTTGCCATTATGACAAGTTACCTATAAATTGCTACAGGTAACAACATTCATTTACCTAATAATTATTATGTCACTTCTATAAGTTACCTTTAGTTAAAATTATATGTCACCGCTATAAGATACCTTATAATTGAATGTCACTGCAAAAAGTTACCTAATAATTATATGTCACTGCAAAAAGTTACCTAATAATTATATGTCACTGCTATAAGTTACCTAATAATTATATGTCACCTCTATAAGTTACTGTATAATTATTATGTTACCCTATGTTGCAAGTTACCTATGAATAATAGCATGGTTCCTCAAGTTACCTTATAATTACATGTATATGTTACCTCTCATTACACGCTGCTCTCAGCTCGCGGCCCCTGGGATTATTACGGTGAGTGGTGTTTATATAAATGTGCGTCATATCTGGGTTTAATGTGGGCAGAATGCTTTGTTAAGCTTCTCTGAAAGAATGCAGCAAATTTTACATCAATGACTTCAAGCTTTAGTAGTTAGTATTGCAGTTAAGAGTGGCCACCAGTTACACTTGAAAATTAAGGCGGGCCACAATTAGCATTTGAAAATGTAAATGTTGTAAAGGAGCCCAAAGATTCTTAGATTTTTCATGAGTTGGAAAGGGCCATAAGTATGATATATGACATTGTGTTATAAATGATCCAAATGAAATACAAATTCTGTTATATTGATATGTATGTTATTATTTCTTTATTTATTTTATTGTAAGCTTATGTTGAAGAGAGAGAGAGAGAAAAGACAAAGAGAGAGAAAAGACAAAGAGAGAGAAAAGACAAAGAGAGAGAAAAGACAAAGAGAGAGAAAGACTGAGAGAGTGAGGGACAAAGAGAAAGAAAGACTGAGAGAGAGAGAGTAACTCATGCCTTTCAGCAAAAATGTTGCTTTATGAAGTTTTGCATGATTATCATACATTTCATAGTTTTTGCAATAGAAATTACTGGGCTTTATGATATATTATTGATATTACCCATGTTTCTGTAATGATATGATAAATGTCTTGAGTAATAGTCTAAGACCATAAATTGAACTGTTGACTGTTACTGTCTTAACATGCACCTTCCATACATCCTTGCTAGTAAAAGGAATTTATATCATTTTATCAGTAATTGTGCAAATTTAGTTTAACATGCTGCAGTCATTTCTGTTACCCCTCCCCCCTCCCCTTCATTTAGTGATTATTTATTTTGCCATTTTCTGCTGTATTATTTGTTGTATTGTGTTTTGTGCCATGCTGTTAAGCCTCCTTTGCACAGCTTACGCACACTTAGTTTCATCAGTGTTGAATAAGGTCAATTATGATTTGAGGGTTTCAAATCTTGTCATGTGACCAATTTATGTGCACTGAATATAAAAGCAGGATATTTTTTTTTTTCATTTCTTTTAAAAGATAGTACTTCACTTATAATTCTGAAAATGTGCAGTTTATAGAATATATTACAACAATATGGCTGAATAAGGAAGTAGAATTAGGGGCAGGGCAAGAGCAAATTTTTATAACACCCTTGAAAAAGAGTGAGGGATCTAGTCATGAGTGACATTTATGTGATTTTCTGGTTAATTTATCTTTATTTGCCTTGTGATTCCATGCATTATTTGTTAATTGGAGTTACTAACCTCAGTCCATCAAACATTTCACTAAAAATAACCAAGTCGTCGGCATATGATGATTTAACATTCTGTGTTTTCTAGATGATTTGTCAGATGCAAGTCAACACAGTGCATTAATATGGGGTAGGTGTATATTATAAAAGTCGTCAGTGTGATTCAGCAGTATACTTTTGCATCTATTAGCAAGCCTGAGATTTGTGTGTAGTAACCATTTTATTTTCGTACCATCAGGGTCATTAAAAAGCAATATCAAAGTGATTTCAGGGCAAAACCTATTTCAATAATAGCACTAGCTGTAAATCAATTTCGGAATTTGTAAATGAAATCTTTAACATGGGAAAAATGTTACAACATTATGTAAACATAGTAAGTCGAGGTGATCAAATTTGTTCGTACATGTTAATGAAAGTCATGGTGTCCATAAAATTCTGAATTCATAAAATTGTCTCATTTTTTTTTTCTGATTGGTGAATTGATATTATTATGAAAACTTATCAGGTGATCAAATTTTGTTCGTACATGTAATTGAAAGTCACATGTATTTGATAGTCATTGTGTCCATAAAAATCTGAATTCATAAAATCTTCTCGTTCTTTTTTTTTCTGATTGGTGAATAAATAGTATTATGAAAACTTACTGGTTTTTGAAATGACCCATGCTATTGAGTTTAAGTAACTATATAATTATGTTAGATCACATTTGGGTTCTTTTTTTTTTCGCTCATCTCATTATATAACATTGTCAAATGTGTCATATTTTCTTTGGTTTCCATCTTTTTCTTTCCTGGCTTTCTTCTGCCTTATTTAGAATATATATACGTCAGTGTATTTCATATAATTTTACAGTGTGGAAGGTGCATGCCCTATACATGAAAATAGTCATAAAAAAGAAATCACTTTAAAGTCATTGTTATTGTCAAGACTTGCATCTGAGGATCATAGAAAATTCAAAATTTTTACAATTAAAAACAAATTTAATTGAGCAAAAGTCACATAATTGTTAAAATAATTGACAGAGTTATCTTTCTTTCCTGCCATCTCGTCTACCTTAAGGAGGGTCCAGGTTTAGTTCTCCGCGTCATAGTCATGGTTCACCGCACCATAGCAACTCGTCACGCTATGGTTCGCCTAAATTCATGCATGACGACATGAGTTGGGAGGATGAATTTAGCCTGTACAGTGAAGGTCATTACTTGTGCTCCGTCAATGTTGTTGTTTACAAATCAACAAGTTCAGCTATTTATTATCCTATTTACATTACGTACCTTATCTCATAAATTGTTCCGAACTTTTTTTCATTTTTGTAAAATTTACTAAAAAAAAAAAAAAATTAATATTCACCTCTGAAAATAAGGAATTTTTTGTAAGTTTTCAGCATCAACAGAAAATTCTTGTAAGCTATTGGTAACCAAAGCTGATTTCGATCTTTCTCAAAATTCATTATCAAATTTGAAAATACTTTCCCACCAGCCAGACCTAGAGCATGTAAAAATTGAGGGTCAATATCTGATTTTTGAATTGAATTACTATCAAGTGCAGCAATAAGCTGAAATCAAATGTTGCAAATTCTTGATCCTAATATTTTCAAGGAAAGAAATAGATGGGACTTTTTGATTTCATTCACACAACCTTCTTGTAGATAGTACACATGGGCATTATATAGATTTGTGTTCAATTTTTATCATTTATCTCTTTGTATGATGTGGCACTGTATTTTTCTATCGTTTTGACTTTGTGCTGTATTCAGTTTGTATTTTGTGCTGTATTCAGTTTGTATTTTGTGCTGTGTTTGACTTCGTGCTGTATTCAGTTTGTATTTTGTGCTGTGTTTGACTTCGTGCTGTATTCAGTTTGTATTTTGTGCTGTGTTTGACTTCGTGCTGTATTCAGTTTGTATTTTATGCTGTATTTGACTTTGTGCTGTATTCAGTTTGTATTTCATGCTGTATTTGACTTTGTGCTGTATTCAGTTTGTATTTTGTGCTGTATTTGACTTTGTGCTGTATTCAGTTTGTATTTTGTGCTGTGTTTGACTTCGTGCTGTATTCAGTTTGTATTTTGTGCTGTGTTTGACTTCGTGCTGTATTCACGCTAGCCTTTTACATTGAATTATGAGAATTTTATCTAAAATGCAGCTTTTGTAAGTTTCTTTGAATCATATAGTACTGTTTCTTCCAGTTATATATGTAAATTGAGACAAGAACTCAAAGATCATTTCACCAGGTTTTATATGGTCAAATAAGGAAAGCTTCAACTATATCTCAAATTTTGTGACCTAAGTCTAGGTCGGGATTCTGTCAATATCGATTGGATTTGAGCAGCTGGGTATAATAAGTCAAAGAAAAACAAAAGGATTATCATTATCAAAAGGATTATCATTATCAAAAGGATTATCATTATCAAAAGGATTATCATTATCAAAAGGATTATCATTATCAAAAGGATTATCATTATCAAAAGGATTATCATATCAAAAGGATTATCATTATCAAAAGGATTAACATGAAGTTATTTCATATTTAGCCTTTGTGTGAACCTTGAACTCTATCGTAGATATTTGTTTTGTTTACTTGTAAATAAATGTCGTCGGTGTTTGAATATTTTTTTATTTTTTGCAAACACATAGATTTCAGATTATTTATACTAGCATGGATGTATGAAGGTGCAGTTAAAGTAGATTCTTTTCATTAAGATCTTATTCAATCATTTGTTTTGTATGAAAACAATTATCTTCTAAGTTATAAATAATTTGATCTTATTTCGAAGAAGCAGAAAAAAAAAAATAAATAAAATCAATTACAACTGCTCTCAGGAATTATGTTTCAAAATAATTAAAGTTGAACTAATTTTGGAAGTATAAATGAAACTTTTAGAAGAGTTTCTTTACATGACTATGATTTTACCCCAAAAGATCTGTCTGCTCATCATAATTATGTTGCCATGGTAACATGACTACGAAGTTGATAATGTCTTCAATATAACTTTTCAAGATAAACCTTTACCCTGTTAGAATCTACTCATATGAAGTTAGAGCATGTAGAGGGCAATTCCTAGAAGCTTCAGATATGTGATTGCTTGGTGCAACTGAATGAAACTCAAATTATTCCCTCTCTTGTATATGATAAAACTTAACGAAGATATTTATTTCCTAAAGATGAACAGATTTATGGACAGGTAATATTAAATCTTGCAAGTGAGGTATGGAGGACAAGGGAGGGTAAAAAACTTAACATTCAAGTCTTATTGATTTAGTTTGAAATGGTGTACTGACAACTCAACCAAATTGAAATACGTACGTTGCAATAGAATTCATTAGACTAGTTAACATACGGTTAGATGTATTGATGTAGAGTTTATGGACAGCAACATAAAATGACTAACATATTAGTTCTTACTTACGACAATCGTCGTGGTTCAGATGACGAAACAATGGACTGACTCGGAGATGGGACAATCACCGGCCCAACACAAGATGCCGCACGTGGAGATGGTCAAACCCACAACTACCCAGGAGGACGTAGACAAAAAAGAGGAAAAACCACCAGGTAAGATCTTAAGGGGGCATCTCTAAGTTCTATATTGTCATGATTGTGTATGTTATACTACGTGATGAAAATTAACAAATTTAATTGTCCATTTTAAAGTTTTCGGAAGCAACCATTAAAAACGTCACAGTGACTTTAATTATCCTATGGATGTTGATTAAGTTGGGAAACTAATTTTAATTGTTATGTCGTGATTTATGAAAAGCTTCTGGTAACTTTTCAAATATTGATTCATTTATGGCATCATAATTTTAAACTTCACTAGAATTTTTTATGTCCGTACTCTGGCTATGAAATGTAACATCTCAAAAATGGTCTGTTGACTCATGGTAAGATCATGAGGTGCCATCTCAGTAAGAAGGGGATGTGTATGAAAAATTTCTAACTTGATGAAAATTAATTCTACTTTAAATAAAATTTACAGATGGATCTGTTTCAAATTAATAATTTAAGATTATTACATCATTTAACTGGGAAATATTATATACTGATTTATTTGAAGTTGTCCCCATTTCTACCATATTTTGCATGTAAAGTTTCAGAGAAAGTTGCAACAATTAAACAAGAGAAAAAGGGTAAAATTTTAAAATGAAGCTGCAGTACAATAAAAAGAAAAGAAATTACAATACTGGCTTATTCTAAATATGCCATATTATCCTCCTATAGAGTTCCTTACCCACGTGGATGGCTGCTACAAATATATATTATAAAGTTTCAACTTTGTTCTCAACTTTTACAATTTTATTCAGTTTGATTATTTTAATGCTTTAAAATTTCTCTGAGCTGGAAACCTTTGGTTCCTTCCCTTTTCTTCGAGCAAAATCATTTTCTTTTATGGGAATGAAAATCTGTTACAATTGAAACATACTGTGCTATGTATTTCTACTCCAAATTCTTCTTTCAAATCAAGTTCATTCAGTATCTTCTTATTATAAGTGAACGAAAATACTATCACTGAATTTATTCTTGATCATGAAATCTCTACTTTTTTTTCCTATATAAATAGATACTAATTAAAACTAGGTGTAATTTGCCTGATGAGACTATTTCCTTGCAAAGGTTGTGCTAGTTGGGAAGTCTATTTCTCTCTGGAAATGGCTACGAAATGGGGCGGAGCTTCAGCCCGCGATGCTTGTGACATCACAGTGACGGTATAATATAACAGTTAAAGTATACCATAGAAGGAGTTAGCTTGATTCTGGTTTCCCTCGATCAGACCGACCCATAGGTCTGGTCTTGGGGAACCAGAATCGTGCTGACCCCTTCAATGGTATACTTTAACTGTATATTATTATACCTCTACTTGTTTTTTCCTAATATAAAAAGATACTCATTAAAACTAGCTGTAACTCACCTGATGAGACTATTTCCCCGCAAAGGGTGCGTTAGTTGAGAAGACTATTTCTCTAGGGAAATAGCTTCGAAATGGGGCGGAGCTAACAGCGCGTGACTTCAATATGGGGCGGAGCTACAGCGCTGTGACGGTATAATAGCACAGTTAAAGTATACGATTGAGGGAGTTAGCATGATTCGCCTCGGGAAATAGGTCTAGTCTCGGTAAACCTGAATCATGCAAGCTCCCTCAATGGTATATTTTAACTGTATACTAATGCACCTATGATATAGAGAAAAAATATCGTCACATCTTTAGTCATTTCAACATCTAATTCTTAGTGTTTACTAAAAAACACAGTCTTACAAACATGACAAAAGAAAAGGAAAAATTATTAAGTTAATATCATGAATTTTAGCATAACTTGAGCTCCTTTGATTAGCTTTATAAATACGATTAATGCCAGGTAAATAAAAAATGGCATGAATAATTCATCATAACGAGCTCTAAAGGACAGAATTACAGTCATCTTCAGAGTAAAATAAAAATAAAATTGCTTATTTTAACCTAGCTGTTATATTTGTATGTGGGAAACCTCACATTGAAGTCTATGCTTTTTTATACTTTGCAAACTTTCCCATTTTATGTTTAACTGGATTTCTCTCTTTGGCTAAATCTATATTCAATATAAACTTACTATCTATTAAGCTATCAAAAAAATCTGGGCAGGATAAGGGATTCAGCTTGTTCAGGTTTTTTTTTTTTTGTTCTTCATGGACTATAGAGTAACTACATATTAATTACGTTAATTTAAAAATTCTAAGATAAACCATCATGGCTCTAAGAAGATGATAATTTCAAAGTAAAATTGATTGAAAGCACTGTAACAGATGTTGTGATGAAAAAAAATAAACTTAGAAAAAAGAAACAGGTAATTATAAATTTGATATAATTTTGAGGATATCCTTACACATGTTACACTTTGATTTTTGTGGTTTTTGAATATAGCATTGATTTTTTTCATGTTAACATTTTGATATATGAACAAGCAGCCTATTTTAAAATGATTAATGACCAAAACTATAGATTTAAAAGATAATGGAAATATTTAGCAAAATTATTTGAGTTTCAAATAACCATGACACTAATATATGTAATATATTTCAGTTCCAGAGTTAAGTGAGGAGGAGAAGCTGCAGATACTTAACTCGGAGGAGTTTCAGACGTTCTTTGCTCGTTCGTCGAGGATTATCGAGCGAGCGTTATGCGAGTCTGTTGACATATTTACAGACTACTCGGGAGCAGAAGGGGAAGGTAACCTAGAGTAAGTATTCCCTATTTGTTAGAAGTTTCATGTTTAGGTATTAAAACAATTTTGACATTAAAAAATTGTTTGTTTAAACTAAAACACATGTGACATTACATCTTATATTTTGTACTTTCAGTCCTTTTGTATGAAATAGTGTGTAAAGTGATGTCATTTTAACATTAGCCCAGAGAATGATTCAATCATGTATAAATGTAAAATGACATTATTTAAGCTATGCCAAGAGTATAACATAATCTAAGAGGGACAGTGAATTCTCAACCCAAATGTACAAAATTTTCATGACTAGGCTCACCGGCTTGTGGACAAGAAAAATTTTGTACACTTAGTCAGGATTTGCCAACCGTCCTCCATGGTTTTGTTAGATAATTTAGTTTCTCTTCTACACTGTAAAGTAGGAAAGACAACTCATTGTGTCCATCATAGCAGCTGTTTCTTTCCATACTTCTGCTATGTATAATTTATCTACAAAATAAAAAAAAAATAATGTAATATGCTAGTATGATTAACAAAGAAATACCAAACGTTACAGTGATGCTTTGGCTGGAGAAAGACTCAAACTACAGCGAGACTTTTATGACGAGAGGTGGTCCCGACATCGTACTGTTACAAGCCTCGATTGGTCAAAACAGGTAATAGTAGAACTTACAATTGAATAGCAATTAAAATCAGGCCAAAAGAAAAATATGTGACTGTGTTTCCACTTTCATACTGTGGTAGAGTGAGTTTGGACCCGTATTTATTTATTTATATTTACGTCCGTTTTTATCCCATATTTACATACGTACTTCCTGTCAAATAGTACGCGAGACCCGGTCATGCGCGCGATTCATTTCCGTTTAATTAATATAGCGATTTAAATGCCGCATTGCGCACACTGCGTCACTTAACTAATTACATACTAACCAATTACCGACTTTCTTTAAGACATATGACTAAATGACACCTTTTCATTGGTTACGAACATTCTAGCGCCCAAGCCTTTGTTTAAGACTCCCGCTCGGCCAGATTTGTCCTGAGCCCCGAGCTAGTCAGACGGACATTGTATTGAATTTATGATTGTCTTCTCGGAGTTTGAGTTGTTCACACAATTAATTAAATACAGTACCTACATTCACTTGTATACTTACCTGGTGCAGAACACTTATTTCGACCATCATGTAGTTGGCTATAGAGATTTGAGGATAGCTAAGACGAGTTTATCGCAACCCAATCTAGTTCCATAAACTGGACTGTTATTATTATTAATTATACAGTCAGTAATAAAGGATCCAAACTTTATCCACCGGACTTTGGTTATTCATTACATCACACCAAATCCACCCCGGTAACAATGGCGCCCAACGTGATTTGGATCCACCACTGATTGATGACCGGCGCATATCCAGGATACTTTCCGTGTGATACGAACACTCAAGTGACGTTATATCAGACAGTGTTATAGATATTACAGACGCTATTCAGTGATTCAAACTTTGATAGTGAATACATAGATTCGGACACTCAGATGTGCAGTATACCACAATTGACATTTCTTTATACTTCTAGTATCAGTATAATTCATAGAAAGATTTGTATTAGTGTTACAGTCTGCGACACGGTAAGAAATCACTTTTTGATTAGATTTCATTTCATGCATGTATAGTCTATTACCTGAGCTATAGACGGTTTCACTTGACCAAACAACAAGTGAAAAGCTGGTTTAATAAAACAGCTGATTTTGACAACACTGAAAAGTTCCCATATACAGAACTTATTTTTGTCATTATTTTATGTAACTTTAAGATAAAATGCAGTACAGAATAATATGGGACTCATTTTGCAGTCCCAAATCTGGGTTTCAATGTAATTTTATTGAATATTCTGCATTAATCTTGTGTTTCTTAATGTATATCAATGAAAGAAAAACCAGAGATTGTTGATGAGTGTTTATTAAACTGAAGTGTTACTGGAGGAAAATTGGGGGAATATTCCCCTAGAAATGATCATAGGCAAAATATATGATTTACAACCAAAGGAAGTATGGAGGAACATTCCCCTAGAAATAAGAAAATGATACTATTATGAGACTTTTGGGGAACATTCCCCTAGAGATATTCCTTGAAACAATAATTAAAATATGCATCTCAAATGACGTTTGCAAAAATTTTGCATAGAGGAACATTCCTCCAGAAATATCAATCCGATACTTTGCACATTCTCCAAGAAATGATCATAAGAAAAGTATGAAATACATGCGATAAATAAAGTTTGGAGGAACAATCCCCCAGAAATAACAACATAATACTTATATAAGCTTGGGGGAACATTCCTCTAGAAATGATAATTTCAAAAATATAAAATACACGCGAGAAATAAAGTATAGAGGAACATTCCCCCAGAAGTATCAAAATGATGCTTTTCTGAAAGTTGGAGGAGGAACATTCCCCTAGAATATCAAAATTATGTTTTTATGGAATTTTGGGGATCATTCCCATAGAAACTGTTGTTTTGACACAAAATAAAAAAAATACACATCACAGATATAGTATGATTACAATTCGGGGAACATTCCCCTAGAAATGATTGTTTCAAAAATAAAAAATACACATGAAAAAAAAATGGAATTTGGGGAAAATCTCCTCAGAAATACTAATCTGATACTTTTATGAAACTTTGGGGAACATTCCCCTAGAACTGATCGTTTGAAAAATATGACACATATGGAGAAATATGGATGAAAACTGCCATACGATTACCCAGATATAGTATGGTAAAACTTGGAGGAACATTACCCCAGAAATAACAAAATGATACTTTGATAAAACTTGGGGGTTTATTCCCCTAGAAATGATTGATTGGAAAATATCAAATACATATGAGAAATGAAGTATGGAGAAATTTGGAGGAAGGTAACCCCAGAAATATCTATCTTATACTTTTATTAAACTTGGGGGAACATTCCCCTAGATTTGTTGTTTTCAAAACTTGATGATTGAAACAATTATAAAATGCATCACAGATGTTGTTTGGTAAAACCTGGAGGGATATTACGCAAATAATCACAATGCGACTTAGCGGAACTGCTGAAAAAGCACATCCTTACAGTGACGTCTTTGAAGTTTGACTATTGTTTTGTATTGCTAATAAATTGATGACAAGACATGATAGAGTTCCTTCTTTCTTCAATGTTCAGTGTTCCTTGATTTGCATGCTGAGAAAACGTTTCAGCAAATCAAAGTCTTCAACAGCCATATTGGATGACCAATCAGTTAATAAACATAGTCTTATTAGAAGATGAGGAGTACTTCCTTTTTCCAAGAATGGTAAAATACATGAAGCAGTTGGTGTGTAGAGAAGCATTGACCAGTCATTCACAGCTCTTGATACATGTAGCCACATTTGTTAATTAATTTGCGCGGCAGAGTATCTTCAGCACTTTCTTCCTTTAATATCATACGAGATAATGATTAGGAGTTGCAAAGGAGAGATCAAGAAGGTGTAAGCAAATAATTGGAGCTGTGGCAGCCATATTTGTTGAGTGTTCAAAATCCTAAAATACAAAATAAAGTTTTATGAGCAAAATAAACAGAAAATATTGCATAACTGCCATCTCTAGAAATAATGTTTATTTTATTAAAAGTGAGGATTTGATGAATAATTACCTTTTATGTATCTATTTTGTCTTTTCCCTTTCACATCTGTCATCATGGTTATCTTATTCGTTTTTTTTTCACTGGTTTCTTCGTCCGTTTTTTCTTACTATGTTTACCTAGAGATGTAAAGGAATATTACTTTGCAAAACCATCATAATTTCTCCATTGGGTACATAAAAAGTAAAGATGAATATAGCTATGTTATTCATCTGTTTCCAATATACCAAGATCAACATCTTAGTGATCTGAGTGTAATGCCTTTTGCTACACATGGAGGTCTTGACCAAAGGTTGAAAATGAATAAGCCCTATTGCCATGATTACTACAAGGTTATGGATAAAAAATCAATTCTATGGACATACAGTCAGACAGTTGGCAAAGATGAGAGCAGTCTGTCCATTTCATTACGAGTACAACTGGTTATACCTTTGACCTCATGCCTTGAAAATCAAGGAGTTAAGCTTCTGTTTTTTCATCGTTCATAAAAATTGTTTAAAAGAAACTAAACATGTATGTATAGTTATATCTTATAGTTTGTTCTGCTTCTATCCAATTGTATGAAGACTGACAAATGCATACTTCCAAACACTAATGAGTCTATTATCTGAAGTCAGTATGTAATAGAATATCACAACCTTATCCTCTTCAGTTGAAGATATATTTTGGTTTTTGGAAAAGCAAAATACTTGGTCAAATGTAACATGGTAAGTAAAAGTTCTTGTCTAGGCCAACCCATCTGTATAGAATTATGTTTTTTCTTGTTATATTTCTGATATTTTGATTAACCGAGAAATCATGCACTGAAGCTTAACCAGATAAACAGAGAGACATCTTCGATCTATTTACCAGATAATCTTGAAAATCTGATAAAAAACCAAGCTGAATAGATTACCTTCAGATACATTTATTTGCATACTCACAATGATTCCACATACAATCAGGTTGTTGCTATGTTTTCCACTTATGATGCAATCATAATCATCTCCCCAAATAATGTCCTTTCCCATCCGTTATATTTTGTTCTCTGCTGAAAAGAAAAATTGATAATGGAATGCAGGGTAAAAATTAATAAATAAATATTGAAGCGGATAAAAACGGCCCTCACCTAGTACATGTCAAAATTAAAGCTAATTTTATTTATTTCTTTTTTTTAAACGTTGGTCAGATTACTCAAGGTAAAGTAACCTTCGTGTGAAATATGGAAGCCATATACTGCTGTTTGTTTAACAGATTTAAAGTGCAACACGTGTGTGCAAAATAAAGATGATAATAAATTCTCGACATCCTGCTGATCAAATCCCAGAACGTTGCAAAATATTTGACAGCTCTGATAACGTGAAAATGCAATTAAAGTATCAATTGGCACATTGTAGAACGCCTGGTCAGTTTGAAGATAACAGCATGTGGGAGTCTCTACAACTAATGAACGGAGCCCGGTGCATCTTATCTCAGTGTAAATAAGTGTGTGCAAAATAAGAGAAAATGGCGTTAGAATTAGTTGATGTTTTGGACGCTGAATCAACTAATTTGTCCCCTGAATAATCAGAATTCGATGTAGAAAAATACGGCGTATTCTAATTATTTATGAGGATTTTGCAGCGAATTATACCGGTGAACTGAAAATTGTTTGTCCAAGTCTGTATATGCTTTCTTGAACATGTAATTTGTAATTAAAATATGAATTATAAGCATAACCAAAAGAATATTTCTAAAATCTGCTAAGTATAAGGGAAAAGGAAAAAGAAACCAAGATGCGTTGATGAGGGTCAGATATATAATGTGTATAACCAAAAAAAAATTAAATCAATTAATGAATTACATGAATCAAAAGATAAACCAAATTAAAACGAAATATAAACATGATATACAAAATATAAAAATGTGGTAAAGACCTTATTATTGCGTTTCAGCCCGTTTGCGTAAGCATACAATCTATTTCTGTGACCAAATAAAAAAAAAAGAATTTGCATAAACACACTTACTTTTTTGCTGTTTCGTATTTTTTAAAAGAGCATTGGCCGGAACAACCCCCCCCCCTAAACTCCATTAGAGAAAAAAAAAATCTTGACCCACCGATGTTGATGTGCATTACATTATAAATTCTGCTGATATTCTGTGCGAAAGATCATGATATAGTTTTCCGAAAGTAGGATGAGTACCCCCCCCTCCCAAGTTACACGTTTCTTGAAAAGCCCCTCTCCATTTCTCTAAACAAAATATATAGTTCATTTACTTGAAAGGAATTCAATTGTACTCGGTCTTTAAAAACAATGAAAAGTATCAATGTTTTCAGATGTAACCCCTTCCTCTTTTTAAATCTGGAAGGGGCTTAACATGAATGGAAAAAAAAAATTACAATTTTATAATGGCGTTTGCCTACATTTCTCCACTCAAATAAAACTTTGAAAAGATGCATTCATACGCGAAATTGGCCGTGCACAAAGCTCGATACAGTATGCTGTAGGTCAACGCAATCTTTCTTATTCTTTTTTTAATCAGTTCATGATTTCTTTTTAATATCGTTTGGAAATGATGTAAAATTAAAGCATCTACGATCCTTGCTGCACCACAACGGATACCACTGTTTGTACTTGTGTCTTCTCCTACACTCATGGGGGCAATATACTTTTATCTTTTACGTTTTTAATGTACAATTGCAGAATGTATGTAGACCAGTTGCACTTATTATTTGTCTTATAGCGCCGAGCACCGCCGAAGGCTCATGCTGGGATGTTATCTTACAAACAGATGCATCTTTGTTTATAACCGAAACAGCAGTTTGGTTCTTTGCCGTGATCATTTTATATGCAACGTCAAGAAATACAATTACTTTTGTTACACTTTAAATGTTTGGAAAATTTGGAGAAATATAATACCAAACTTTCAAGATACTGCAAGGACAGCTGTTAGAATTAAAGTTTATGTATCATTGTGCCCAATTCAAATGTCTCATCTGTGATGTTTGAGGCCATTATCTAAATGATAAGAAGTTATAAACGGTAAAACAATAAACTTCATATAAAATTTATTCCAGAGACCGCACTTTTTTATGTTGCAGTAACTTTTTGTGGTTTCAATGGTTTGATTTTTTTGCCGAAGTCTGACAGGTAGGGTTGGTTTGGAAAACTTACTCTAATGCCGCGAAATATGTCCATCGGTATTTCTTTTGAGACATCAACCAGAAAATAAAAAAAAAATAATAAAAGCAGAGCATTCACTTGCTACCCACGCACTTTCCTAAGACATGTAAGATATTGACAGTGCATAACGATAAATGTACTTTTCCAGGGCGGAGTCAGGATTTGAATACTCAAAACTTGAATTCACGTACAGAGTAGACATAACATTTTTTATGACAAAAACAAAATTTAAAAAGACAAAAAAAAAACAAACAAACAAAAACAAAAAGAAATTATTATAAGAAATAAGAAATTTATTATAAGAAATAAAAAGTGAACTTTACAATTTATATCAAAGTATTCTGTACTTCATTATGCAACAACAAAATTGTAAAAACTAAAAACTAGTGTCCTGATCGTACAGATTCTATATTTTTTAAGTTTTGGAGCATCCACAATATTTGCATTCTCTCATAAAATGCTTAAGTATTACGAAAGCCCATTAGTGCCAATATGAAAAATAAAAAAAGAAGGAAATAAGAAAAATATATAGGAAAATTAGAAATAAATTAAGGACAATGAGAAATATATTTAGGAAATGAGAAATATATTTAGGAAAATGAAAAATATATTTAGGAAAATGAAAAATAAATTGATGAAAATCTGAAATATATTTAGGAGAATAAAATATATTTAGGAGAGTAAAATATATTTAGGAGAATAAAATATATTTAGGAGAATGAAATATATTTAGGAGAATGAAATTTTTTTTAGGAAAATGAGAAATATATTTAGAAAAATGAAAAATAAATTAGGAAATTGAGAAATATTTTTAGGGAAAGAAGAAATACATTTAGGAAAATGAAAAGTAAATTTAGGAAAATAAGATACATTTTTAGATTTGACTAGCCGTTAGCCACTCCCAGATGCATACCATCTCTTATCGACTTATCAAGAGGTAAATACTTTCTTGTTTATTACTTCCAAGCAACCCCTGCTGCTTGATTATATGCATGCAATGTAAATGTATACACGTCTATGATGTAACATAGCGGCGAGCAAACTGGCCATTGGTCAAAGCTATCATGTTAGGATCTCTCACTTTATTTCACCGACAAGATCTACATGTATACATGTTATTTTTTCTAATGAAAACACAAATTCATGCTCGAATCAAGATGGGGGAGGGGGTTCAAAATGTGCAAACTGAAAATGTTACCCTATTTTTACGTATATTTTGTTCTAAACCATTGGCTCCTTCCCCCTGATGACTTTGATCTTCAATTGAAAAAAAATATATAGATCCTCCCTTTGAGGTTAAAATAACAGCTAATGTGTAATTCAGCTCTGAATTAGTCGATGTGGAATGGGAAATTTCAGATCATAACGGTGTATTGGTAAGTTTGGCTCCATCCCCTTCGACTTCAAACGGCAATTACGAAAATTGTAGAAAGCTAATGATCCATCTTGAGAAAAAATAATCACCTGTAGGGGGCAAGAAATTATCTGTCTGGAGAACAACTCATAAGGTTTATAATGCTTCTTGACCAGTACAAATGGTTTATTTTTCTCGTAAAAGCAGCGGGGATCGGGGAAGGAGTAGAAGAAATACAATAAGGCCTTTATCTCTTGATATGTATCTCATTAATATTCTGGGAGTGGTAAAGTAGTTAAGGGGATATTTCTATGTTTACACATATCTTATTTCTTTTTTAGTTTCCATTTATATTTATGGGGGAGTGGACATGAGGGTACCCCTCTCCCCTCCAGCCCCCTTAGATTACCTCCCTCCCCTCCTCACCTTTCCTCCTTCCCCAATACATTCCCCTCCCTCCCCCCTTTTCCTCCATTTCACCCTGTTGATCCCTCTTTTATTTTTCCACTCCCCCTCCAGCCCCTTTACCTCTCACACCCCTTTCTTCTACCTCCCTCCTTCCCTCCCTCCGACCTCCCTTCTACCTCCCCCTTCCACCATCTCTCCTTCCTCAATCCCATGCTTGCACTCCCTCCATCCGCCCCCTTCCTCCGCTCCATTTAACCCTGTCTGATCCCTTATCTATATTTCTACTTTGTGTAAATATATTTTTCATTTTCGTTTTTATATTAATGTTCATTTTCCTAAATATATTTCACGTTTTCTAAATATTTTTCTCATTTCCCTTAATATTTTTCTCGTTTTTCTAAATTTATTTCTCGTTTTCCTAAATTAATTTCTCATTTTCCTAAATATTTTTCCCGTTTTCCTTATTACTTTTCTCATTTTCCTAAAGATATTCCGCATTTCTTTCTTTTTTATTTTTTTTTCATATTTGGCACTAACGGGCTTCCGTACTAATAAAGTATTCCTCGAAATGTGTCATCGAATTGTGAAGCAATAAATTAATCAGACCGCTAGAATAATACGGAAACTATAACTGCTTGATAATTTCATTACCATATGGTAACACATGGAGCAGTCCAGATGGTCGACAACACACCCCTCCTCTCCCCCCCTCGAAATTTGTCAAAGTTGCAAATTTAGATATAATTAATCCCAAAATCAATGGTAATCCTCCTTGAAGATCCGATCATAAAATCTTTGTACATGAAGTTGCCAGTTCTCGATTGATATGATTTATTTGGCTCTTCAAGAATACCAGTACACCCCCCCCCCCACACACACACACACACCTCAAATGTACTAAACCTTCGTCATGAATCTTTGGGTTTCCGATGGTGAGGGAAAATGTATTATCTGAAAAATCTACAGAATACAGAGGGAGGAGGGGGTGAAACAAGACCCTTTTTAATATAAGACTTTGTCTAATCATACGATTTGATAGGTATAAAAAGAAAAAAAAACTTAACTATAATTTACTGACCTTGTATTCCTTGGCTGGAGCAATGTCTTCCTAAATATTCAAATTTACCACTTCCTGTAAGCATGGTAGCGTGTGCAATCTAAAGATTCTGATCGGGCATCTGGTATTCATAACACTGACCTAGATTTAATCTACGTTGCTTTATCATGAGGTGAGCGGGGAGTATAGAATCAGAACTTGATAGAATTCTAGGGGGGTCATTTCTTGCATAATGTATGCAGAACGTTTCGTTTTATGTAAACAAAAATGTATTCAGGTACCTGTACTAGTAAATCATAGCTTATATTAGAAAAATATTTTCGTCCAATTGTTTCAACTTGAGCCGTATAATACGATGGGATTTCATTATCATTACATTATGCCCTGTATATGCACAAAATATAAAGTCTGTTCATTTTTTATACATTCCAATATGTGGAAAGGAGGAGGGGGTTACTTATCTATCCCTTAGGCCTAGACATGGATCATCTGTATACTGTAATTAGTTCAGACGCATGCCGTATAAACTCAACATCTTTTATAGAAGGGAAAACGTTATGCTCAGAACGATTCCGTGTTTAATTACTGGTAATGTAGTGCTTATCACCTGATCACTGGCCGCTACTGTGTATGTAAAGAGAAATACAGATGTAATGGATTAGAAAGTAAAGAAAAAACAATAGACAAGAAGAAAAAAAAAAGAATCGCAAAAGCAAAGAAGAAAAAATAAGTAATTAAAAAAAATATATATATAATCATATCTGATTGACTAGTTTGCCGGCAACAGTTAAATGAAATCCTTGTTACAACTAAAAATGCAGTATTTACAGTTTAAAAAATCTGACACTTTACTAGTAATCACGTCTTGTAGAAAGAAAATATTATGACTACCAGATGGGACACTATAGTATTACATGTATACACCGAATAATGTATTAGAAATACTTGAGGCTATTTTTTCTTGTTTCTGATTTTTTATTTACGAGTTTCTTGCCCATAATTTTTTTGAAATTGTACATTCTTTTTCTTTGCTTTTGCGATCCTTTCTTTTTCTTCTTGTCCATTGTTTTTTCTTTAGTTTCAAATGCATTACATCTGATCATAATAAGGTAGCAGCCAGTGATCAAGTGATAAGCACTGCATTACCAGTGATTAATTACGGAATCGTTCTAAGCATAACGTTTTCCCTTCTATTAAAGATGTTGAGTTTATTCAAATAACTGAAATACGGCATGAGTCTGAACTTATTACATTATACAGATGTTTGTTACCGATATCCATGTCTAGGCCTGAGAGATAGATAAGTAACCCCCTCCTCCTTTCCCCATAATGGAATGTATAAAAAATGAACAGGCTTTATACAAGGCATATTGTAACACATCGTATTATACGGCTCAAGTTGAAACAATTATACGAAAATAGTTTTTTTTAATATATAAACTTTAAAGAGTATAAGCTATGATTTACTAGTACCTGAATACATTTTTGTTTACATAAAATGAAACGTTCTGCATACATTATGAGGGAAAAGACATCCCCCCTTCTATCAAGCTCTGATTCTATACTCCCCGCTCACCTCATGATAAAGAAACGTAGATAAATCTAGGTCAGTGTTATGAATACCAGATGCCCGATCAGAAGGGCTTGATTGCACACGCTACCATGCTTACAGGAAGTGGTGAATTTGAATATTAAGAAAGACATTGCTTCAGCCAAGGAATACAAGGTCAGTACATTATAGTAAAAATTTCTTTTCTTTTTATACCTATCAAATCGTATGATTAGACAAAGTCTTATATTAAAAAGGGTCTTGTTTCACCCCCTCCTTCTTCTGTATTCTGTAGATTTCCATTATAGTATATGGAAATCCATGCTCCGTTTTGAAATACATTTTCCCTCACCATCGGAAACCCAAATATTCATGGCGATGGTTTAGTACCTTCAAGGTGTGTTGGGGGGGGGGGGGTAACTGGTGATAAATCATTTCAATCGAGAACAGGTAACTACTAAGATTTTATGCTCAGAGCATTCAAGGAGGATTGCCATTGATTTTGGGATTAATTATACCTCAATTTGCAACTTTGACAAATTCGAGGGGGGGGGGGGGGGGAGGAGGGGTGTGTTGTTGACCATCTGGACCGCTCCATGTGTTATCATATGGTAAAGAAATTATCAAGCAGTAATAGTTTCCGTATTAGCAGTCTGATTTAATTCATTGCTTCCTAATTTGATGACATTTATCATGTTCGATGGTTTCATTCAAAGTCCGAGGAATACCTTAGCATTTTATGAGAGGATGCAAATATTGTGGATGCTCCAAAATTTAAACAATATCGAATCTGCACTATCAGGACGCTAGTTTTTCATTTTTACAATTTTGTTGTTGCATAATGAAGTTACTTAATTCTTTAATATATATTGTAAAGTTCTCTTTTTATTTCTTATGATAAAATGTTTTTTTCATTTTGTTTGTTTTTTGTTTTTTTGTTTTATTATTACTTTTGTTTTTGTTTTTGTTTGTTTTTTTGCTTTGTTTTGTTTTCTTTTGTTTTGTTTTCTTTTTGTTTTGTTTGTTTGTTTTTTTTTTTGTTGTTGTATAAAATGACATGTTTACTCTGCACGTGAATCAATCTGATTAAAACCAGATCTCTACATGCTCCCGATTTTGTTATGTCGCGACATAACAAAATCGGGAGCATGTAGAGATCTGGTTTTAATCAGATTGCACGTGAATCAAAGGTTTGAGGATACAAATTCTGACTCCGCCTTGGAAAAGTACATTTATCGTTATGCACTGTCAATATCTTACATTTCTTAGGAAAGTGCATGGGTAGCACGTGAATGCTCTGCTTTTATCATTATTTTTATTTATTGGTTGGTATCTCAAAATAAATACCGACGGACATATTTCACGGCATTAGAGTAGGATTTCCAAACCAACCCTACCTGTCAGACTTCGGCTAAAAAATCAAACCATTGAAACCACAAAAGTTACTGCAACAACAAAAAAGTGCGGTCTCTGGAAGAAATTTTAGGTGAAGTTTATTGTTTTACCGTTCATAACTTTTTTTATCATTTAGATATCGGCCTCAAACATCACAGATGAGACATTTGAATTTGGCACAATGATACACTAACTTTAATTCTAACAGCTGTCCTTTGTAAATATCTTGAAAGTTTGGTATTATATTTCTCTAAAACTTCAAACATTTAAAGTGTAACAAAAAATATTGTATATCTTGCCGTTCCATATAAATTGATCACGACAAAGATCCAAATTGCTATTTCAGTTATAAACAAAGATGCGTTTGTATGTAAGTTAACATCCCAGCTTGCACCTTCAACGGTGCTCGGCGCTATACGACAATAATAAGTGCAACTGTTCTACACACATTCTGTAATTAAAAACGAGAAAGATTAAGGTCATATTGCCCCAATGTGTATATGAGAAGTCACGAGTACAAACAGTGGTATCCGTTGTGGTGCAGCAAAAACGTAGATGCTTTAAATTTACATCATGTTCCAAACGATATTAAAAAGATGACCATGAACTGATTGAAAAAAAGAATAAGAAAGATTGCGTTGACATACAGCATACGGTATCGAGCTTTGTGCGCGGCCAATTTCGCGTATGAATGTATCTTTTCAACGTTTTATTTGAATGGAGAAATGTAGGCAAACGCCATTATACAAACTCTTTCCAGTCACGTTAAGTCCATTCCAGATTTAAAAAGAGGAAGGGGTTACATCTGAAAACATTGATACTTTGAAAACATTGATAGTGTTCATTGTTTTTAAAGACAGAGTACAATTGAATTCCTTTCAAATAAATGAACTATATATTTTGTATAGAGAAACGGAGAGGGGCTTTTCAGGAAATGTGTAACTTGGGAGGGGGGTTACTCATCCTACTTTCGGGAAACTATATCATGATCTTTCGCACAGAATATCATGCAGAATTTATAATGTAACGCACATCAACATCGGTGGGTCTAGATTTTTTCTAGCCAATACTCTTTAAAAAAATTGCATAACAGTGAAAAAGTAAGTATTCTGGCAATTTTTTTCAATTGGTCACAGAAAGAGATTGTACATGTACACAAACGATTTGAACCCCGATAATAAGGTCTTTACCACCTTTTTATATTTTGTTTTTCATGTTTATAATTCTTTTTAATTTGGTTTTTCTTTTTATTTATGTAATTCACTAATTAATTTAATTGTTTTTGGTTATACACTAAAACTTTGCCGCATTATATGTTAAACGTCTTTTAATTCAATAGCATCATTTAAAACCTGATAAATTTACAGCATGGACAAGACATGCACGTTTCGGGTACTAAACCCTCGTCAGTGATCCTCAGTCTAAACAATGTAATATGCCCAAAAAGTATGAAAATAAGTATGTCCAAAAATGTACCAAAAGACGTAGCAGAATGGGTGGGATATGATGCTACAGGACCCATGTTTTAGAAATTTCAAGAAATTTTTAACAGAAAATTTCAAATGCGTTGAAGAGACAGACGATCAAACAAAGTTGATCGAACTTGGCTACATGTGCCCTCGGGGACTCTTAGTCCACCAGCAGTGACACTCATATCTGACCTTCATCAACACATCTTGATTTCTTTTTCCTTTTCCCTTATACTTAGCAGATTTGAGAACTCTTCTTTTCGTTGTGCTTACAATTCATACTTTTGATTACAAATTACATGTTCGAGAAAGCATATACAAACTTGGACAAACAATTTTCAGTTCACCGGTATAATCCGCTGCAAAATCCTCATAAATAATTAGAATACGCCGTATTCTTCTACATCGGATTCTGATTATTCAGGGGACAAATTAATTGATTCAGCGTCCGAAACATTAATTAATTATAACGCCATTTTCTCTTATTTTGCACACTCTTATTTATATTGAGATAAGATGCACCGGGCTCTGTTCATTAGTTGTAGAGACTCCCACATGCTGTTATCTTCAAACTGACCAGGCGCACAACAATGTGCCAATTGATACTTTAATTGCCTTTTCACATTATCAGAGCTATCAAATATTTTGCAACTTTCTGGGATTTGATCCGAAGGGTGTCAAGATTTTATTATCATCTTCATTTTGCACACTGGTGTTGCACTTTAAATCGGTTAAACAAGAAGCAGTATGGCTTCCATATTTCACATGGAGATTAAGTGTCATAAGAACTTTATCTTGAGTATTCTGACCAACATTAAAAAAGAAATAAATAGAATTGGCTTTAACTATAACATTACTAGGTGATGGGCCTTATTTTTTTTTTATCCGGTTTGAGATTTATTTATTAAATTTTACCCTGCATTCCATTATTAATTTTTCTTTTCAGCAGAGAAAAAATTGACGGATGGAAAAGAACATTATTTGGGGAGATGATTGTGATTGCATCAAAAGTGGAAAACCATAGGAACAATCTGATTGTATGTGGAATCATTGTGAGTATACAACATGTACAAATAAATGTATCTGAAGATATTCTCTTCAGCTTGGTTTTTTTTTATCAGATTTTCAAGTTTTTCTGGTATATAGATCGAAGATGTCTCTCTGCCCATCTGTTTAAGCTTCAGTGTATGATTTCTTAGTGAACCCAAATATCAGAAATATAACAAGTATAAACATAATTCTATACTGTTACAGATGGGTTGTCCTAGACAAGACCTTTCACTTACGTTATCATATTTGACCCAGTATTTTGCTTTTCAAAAAACTTTATTTTGTTTAACCGGTATATATCTTCAACTGAAATGGATAAGGTTGTGATATTCTATTACATACTGACTTCAGATAATAGACTCATTAGGGTTTGGAAGTATGCATTTGTCAGTCTTCATACAATTGGATAGAAGCAGAACAAACTATACGATATAACTATACATACATGTTTAGTTTCTTTTAACTTACAATTTTAATAAACGATGAAAAGACAAAAACTTAACTCCTTTATTTTCAAGGCATGAGGTCAAAGGTATAACCAGTTGTACTCGTAATGATATGGGCAGACTGCTCTCATCTTTGCCATAGCCTCCTGAGCTTATAAAATCATTTTGGAAAGCCCCTGACTCTATCCCTAGAACCAAAAGTTTATAGTAGAACCATCTGTTTATTGTACATGTATCTTCAACTGTCTGACTGTATGTCCATAAAATTGATTTTTGATCCACAACCATGTAGTAATCATGGCAATAGGGCTTATTCATTTTCAACCTTTGGTCAAGACTTCCATGGGTAGGAAAAAGCATTACACTAAGATCACTAAGATGTTGATCTTGGAAACAGATGAATAGCATAGCTATATTCATCTTTACTTTTTATATATCCACTGGAGATATTATGATGGTTTTGCAAATTTATATTCTTTTACATCTCTAGGTCAACATAGTAAGAAAAAACGGATGAAGAAACCAGTGATAAAACGAATAAGATAACCGTGATAACAGAGGTGAAAGGGAAAAGACAAAATAGATAAAGAAAAGGTATTTATTCATCAAATCCTCACTTTTAATAAAATAAACATTATTTCTAGAGATGGCAATTATGCAATATTTTCTGTATAGTTTGCTCATAAAACTTTATTTTGTATTTTAGGACGCTTGAACACTCAACAAAAATGGCTGCCAGAGCTCCAATTATTTGCTTGCACCTTCTTGGTCTCTCCATTGCAACTCCTAATTTATCTCGAATGATATTAAAGGAAGAAAGTGCTGAAGATACTCTGCTGCCAAATAAATCAACAAATGTGGCTACATGTATCAAGAAATGTGAATGACTGGTCAATGCTTCTCTACACACCAACTGCTTCATGTATTTTACCATTCTTGGAAAAAGGAGGTACTCCTCACCTTCTAAATACACTATCTTTATTACCTCATTGGTCATCCAATATGGCTGCCGAAGACTGATTTGCTGAAACGTTTTCTCAGCAAGCAAATCAAGGAGCACTGAACATTGAAGAAAGAAGGAACTCAATCATGTCTTGTCATCAATTTATTAGCAATACAAAACAATAGTCAAACTTTAAAGAAGTCACTGTAAGGATTTGAGTAATATCCCTCCAGGTTTTACCAAACAACATCTGTGATGCATTTTATAATTGTTTCAATCATCACGTTTTGAAAACAGCAAATCTAGGGGAATGTTCCCCAAGGTTAAATAAAAGTATGAGATCGATATTTCTGGGGTTACCTTTCTCCAATTATCTCTATACTTCATTTCTCATATGTATTTGGTATTTTCCAATCAATCATTTCCAGGGGAATTTTGTTATTTCTGGGCTAATGTTCCTCCAAGTTTTACCATACTATATCTGGGTAATCGTATGGCAGTTTTCATCCATATTTCTCCATGTGTTTCATATTTTTCAAACGATCAGTTCTAGGGGAATGTTCCCCCAAGTTTCATAAAAGTATCAGATTGGTATTTCTGAAGAAAGTTTCCCCCATATTCTATTTGTCATGTGTATTTTCTATTTTTGAAACAATCATTTCTAGGGGAATGTTCCCCAAATTGTAATCATACTATATCTGTGCTGTATATACTTTCATTATGTGTCAAAACAACAGTTTCTAGGGGAATGATCCCCCAAATTCCATAAAAGCATAATTTTGATATTCTAGGGGAATGCTCCTCCTCCAACTTTCAGAAAAGCATCATTTTGACATTTCTGGGGGAATGTTCCTCTATACTTCATTTCTCACATGTATCTTATATTTTTGAAATCATCATTTCTAGAGGAATGTTCCCCCAAGCTTATACAATTTCTGGGGGGGATTGTTCCTCAAAACTTTATTTGTCACATGTATTTCATACTTTTCTAATGATCATTTCTTGGAGAATGTGCAAAGTATCCGATTGATATTTCTGGAGGAATGTTCCTCTATGCAAATTTTTTGCAAACTTCATTTGAGATACATATTTTAATTATTGTTTCAAGGAATATCTCTAGAGGAATGTTCCCCAAAAGTATCATAAATGTATCATTTTGTTATTTCCAGGGGAATGTTCCTCCATACTTCATTTGATTTGTAAATTATATATTTTTCTAATGATCATTTCTAGGGGAATATTCCCCCAAGTTTACCTCCAATAACACTTTCAGTTTAATAAACTCTCATCAACAATCTCTGACTTTTCTTTCATTTATATATAAATTAAGAAACACAAGATTAATACTGGATATTCAATAAAATTACATTGAAACCCAGATTTGGGACTGCAAAATGAGTCCCATATTATTCTGGACTGCATTATAAATGTATTGAGGTATACAAGAAGAGTGTTCGAGATGCATATTAATGCTCTAACAAGCTATAACTATCTACTGTAATGCCTTTCTAAAGTAATCTACATACACGCACGTACATATTCACACAGTGAAGACTGTCTGTCTGTCAGTGTATATCGTATAGTCGTCTGTCTGTCGGATTGAAATGGACAAATTTTACTGCAAAGTGTTGTTGTGTTCGACAATCGAACTTGACGCCTGACTGTTTTGCATGTTCATATTTTAATGCATTAACTTTGCACTTATATAGCGCATACGCATACTATTTATAGAAAGTCACTCATTTGTACTTTCATTCGTTTACTGGTCGAAACGTCCCAGATATTGACCCTTATTCATTCTTCTGTCAATTCGTTCCATAAATTGACCGTTGTGCACAAACCCATTACGCGATATTTTGCCTACTTGATCATATGGACAGCCACTCAGCAGTAATGGTATGTATCTTAGATGTAGAATTTTAGAACTTAGCTAGTTTAGAATTAGCTTTAAGTTACATCAAGTCAGTGAAACTTCGTACTTTGACTTATCACTTTTTGATTCATTGATTCTCATTGACTCAAGTCATTCAAGAGTTACGCACCTTGGTCTCACTTCCGGTTAGATTTGTCTTCCGTAACACGGGGCTACCCGAAAAGTGGATTACCTCCCTTTGATTTTTGGTAGATTGTCATTTTGCAAACTTTGCAAATTATTTTAAGTCACTTTTGACTTTGTAATTTTTTTTTCATTAGCTTAGATATTTCTTAGTTGAAATATATTCAACATTTATCTGACATTTTCGGATGTTCTGATTATGTCACTTAATTAGGAGTTAAAGTTATCAGTCGGATCATCTGATCGATAACTACTTTGATTTTTTTCCCTGTTACATTGATAGAATACCTACCTTAGAATTTTTACACAGATTTAGCATATCTGTTTGTGCGCTATATGTATTTTTGATCATGATTGTGTAAATACTTTTGAACATTTTTGTATTCTTTAGCATAGAATACACACATACTTTGTCAAATATTTTTGAGTGTCATTTGACATATTTTGATCAGAATTGTGTATGTACTTGTATTTTACTTTGTCATTTTTCGTTTGTACTTACATAGTACACTTAGTTAAGAACTATAGCTTACATAGCTTACATCAGACATTCATCATGTCAGAACTCAGTGAAGACGAATTGAAAGCTATGTCAGACGCCTTTAAGGAAATGGGAATAAAACCGTCCGCTAAATCGAAGGAAGATTTCCAAAAATGGCTACTAGATTTCTCAAAAGGAGCAAGGTCTAGAGAAGGAACTAAATCAGAACCTGGTAGATCTCAACAACAGCAACAAATCACCACTACATACCAACCTCCCAGACTTCCAACCTTTTCTGGAGATAAAAAGGGTGATGCTACATTTGACCTATGGAAATATGAGGTAGAGTGCCTCATGAAAGACAAATATTCGGATTCCATCATCACACATGCCATTAGGAGGTCAGCTAAAGGAGAGGCAGCTAGAGTTATCATGCGCCTTGGCTCAGAAGCTTCCGTAAGCGAAATACTTTACAAACTAGAGAGCATATTTGGCAGCATAGACACTAAGGCCAGTGTACTCTCAGAATTCTTTAGTGCACGACAGAAAAAAGATGAAGATGTAGCCAGTTGGGGATGCAGGCTTGAAGATCTAATGAATAAAGCCATTCTTCATGGACAAGTTAAACCATCAGAATCCAACGAAATGCTTCGAAACATGTTTTATGAAGGCCTTAAACCATCACTCCAAGATACAGTGGGACACATCTTCGATAAATCACAAGATTTTGATAACCTACGAAGATCTATTAGAAGAAAAGAAGAAGAAATAAATAAAAGGAAATCAACTTCATCAAAGGAACACACAAAAGCTATAACAACACAGCATTCCGATCTCGATGAATTAAAAGCTATGGTTCAGAAACTTACATCTGATATGACAGAAATGAAAAAGGACATGGCGGATCAAAGGGCACCAACACAACAAGTCGAACAGATCAACACAATGCAACATCAGCCACATTTTAGCAATGATAGAGGTAGAGGGATATACAGAGGTCAAACAAATAGAAGTCACTATAACAGTGGACGAGGACAACCTAGATACCAACAACCATTTTACACGTATAATCGACAACACTATGAACAACAGGATCAGAATAATTACTATGGGAAAGATCCTATATGTTACAGATGTGGACAAGAGGGCCACTTGGCATTGGGCTGTAGAGTTAGACTTGACCACTTGCGACGACCACCGTTAAACTACAGGAGACCTGGGTCACGACGCGGACACTAGGTCATATAAGATCACAGCGTCATAATAACAGCAACAATACAAATTTAGTTGGAGAATCCTGCGAAATAGACATAGATGTAGAAAACACAAACACAAGAGCATTATTGGATACAGGATCAACAGTATCAACGATGGCATTGTCATTTTACCAAAAACATTTATCAGACAAACCGTTGCTTAAATTAGATAACATCTTCAAACTTCAATGTGCTGATGGAAATCACCTACCTTATCAAGGATACATTGAGACAGAAATATCAGCACAAGGACTTCAGAGTTCCAAGAAATATCCATGCATCTTTCTTATAGTAGAGGACACAGACTATCACCATAAAGTACCTCTGCTTATTGGTACCAACATCCTGTCAGTTTTACTCAACGATCTCAAAACACAACATGGCGTACGATATCTCCAGGAAGCAAAGTTACACACACCTTGGTACTTGGCATTTAGATGTCTAGCACTTAGAGAAAAAGAGCTATCCAAGAACAATTTCAAACTCGGGATAGTAAAATCTGCTGAAACATCTAGAATTACTATATCACCAAACAGTAGCACTATAGTCAAAGGATACGTTGATGGAAAGATACCGTATCAGTCTTCTTGTGCAATGTTACAAACCACTACGAACTCATCACTTCATCAAGATTTAGACATTGTACTAACTATCATCACGTACAACTACGAACATCAGACCGAAGTACCTGTTCACATATGCAACATTACAACAAGGACAGTTACTATATCACCACGAGCAGTCTTATGTGAACTACAAACTGTCAATATAGAAAACATTCCAGACCAAAAGGAACAACAGATCGATGAGAAATTAGACCTTATCAACATTGCTACTGACAACCTTACACCAGAACAGTACCAGGAAATAAGAACATTCTTAGACAACAACAAAGACTTATTTTCATGGAGTGGAACAGATATAGGACATGTTACATCTGTTGAGCACAACATCGAGCTTACTGACCCTACTCCATTCAAACAAAGACATCGACGTATACCACCTTCAATGTACAATGAAGTCAGAGACCATTTGCAACAATTGTTAGAGGCAGGGATCATTCGAAAATCAAAGTCACCGTTTACCAGTAACTTAGTACTTTGTAGGAAAAAGAACGGCGAACTGCGCATGTGTGTTGACTACCGACAATTAAATAGCAGGACCAAGAAGGATGCATATGCTCTGCCTATCGTAGAAGAGATACTCGAGAATCTAAGTGGAAACTCATACTTTACTGTTTTGGATGCCAAGTCTGGATACCATCAAGTTAACATCAAGGAAGAACATAAAGAAAGAACAGCGTTTACTGTGGGCCCATTGGGATTCTACGAATATAATAGAATGCCCTTTGGTTTGTCCAACAGCCCAGCAACATACCAGCGTCTTATGGAGGATTGCTTAGGAGAGTTACACTTGAACATCTGTTTCATATTTCTCGACGATTTAATCATATTTTCTAAAACATACGAGGAACATCTTCACAGACTTCAACTTGTTTTTGACAAACTTAGAGATACAGGACTAAAATTATCACCGAAGAAATGCAACTTTCTCATGCAAAGAGTCAAATACGTAGGTCACATCGTTTCCAAGGAAGGAATAGAGACAGATCCAGATAAAACAGAACGAGTAAAGAATTGGCCTACACCGAAAACACCGGAAGATGTCAGAAAATTTCTAGGATTTATAGGATATTACCGTCGTTTTATACAGAATTTCAGCATGATAGCTAAGCCACTTACTAGCTTAATGCCAATAGGGAAAGACAAAGCGAAAGGAAAACAGGTAGCTCGAAAGAAATGGACATGGGGGAAAGAACAGGAAGAAGCTTTTAATACACTAAAAGACAAGTTGTCCTCACCTCCAATCTTAGGATTTCCGAATTATCACTTACCATTTGAACTACACACAGACGCAAGTGCACTAGGATTGGGGGCAGTACTCTATCAGGAACAAGAAGGACAGAAAAGAGTCATCAGTTACGCAAGTAGAGGTCTCACCAAATCAGAAATGAATTATCCAGCACATAAAATGGAGTTTCTAGCATTAAAATGGGCAATTTCTGAGAAATTCAAGGACTACCTCTACGGACAGAGGTCCGGGGTGGATTTGGTGTGATGTAATGAATAACCAAAGTCCGGTGGATAAAGTTTGGATCCTTTATTACTGACTGTATAATTAATAATAATAACAGTCCAGTTTATGGAACTAGATTGGGTTGCGATAAACTCGTCTTAGCTATCCTCAAATCTCTATAGCCAACTACATGATGGTCGAAATAAGTGTTCTGCACCAGGTAAGTATACAAGTGAATGTAGGTACTGTATTTAATTAATTGTGTGAACAACTCAAACTCCGAGAAGACAATCATAAATTCAATACAATGTCCGTCTGACTAGCTCGGGGCTCAGGACAAATCTGGCCGAGCGGGAGTCTTAAACAAAGGCTTGGGCGCTAGAATGTTCGTAACCAATGAAAAGGTGTCATTTAGTCATATGTCTTAAAGAAAGTCGGTAATTGGTTAGTATGTAATTAGTTAAGTGACGCAGTGTGCGCAATGCGGCATTTAAATCGCTATATTAATTAAACGGAAATGAATCGCGCGCATGACCGGGTCTCGCGTACTATTTGACAGGAAGTACGTATGTAAATATGGGATAAAAACGGACGTAAATATAAATAAATAAATACGGGTCCAAACTCACTCTACCACAATACCTGAAAAAAAAAGTTTCATTTCTATTGTCGGTAAATCGGATTTTTTTTGTTTTTTTTTAAAAAGTTGATATCTAATAAAATGTCTTTGAGTTGGAAAAAAGTGCTATAATCCACTTCTACTCTTCAGCATTTGATTTCAACTGCCAGAATACTGCAGTTTCTATCAGTTTCCTTTATTTTGACACCACAACATTGATTTTTTCTTCCAAATAAGTGGGTGATTCTTGTTTTGTTTTTGTACGAGATTGACACCAACTTCAAACATGCATTAATCTTCAATTTTGGTAAAAAAAAAATTGCAGGGTCGGCAGCAAAAATAGGGTCAGTCAGGAAAGTAGAAACACACATTAAACATGTTAAATTTTTTTATTATTTTTTTTTTGCCTCAGAGAAAATTCTAGCTTTGAAATCTTACTTTCTATTTATTCTCTGAGCTATTGATAAAATCTTAAAAATGCTGACAAAAATTCACCACATAGTCCTTACGGTGTCGTTGATATGTTTATTTTTAATTTATAGTCCTTTAAACTATTTATAGTGGTTCCCTGATCTATTTATAGTTTCATGATCTATTAAAGTTTCATGATCTATTTATAGTTCCCTGAGCTGTTAGTGGCTTCGTACAATGCTAGTGAAGATTCACCACACGATCCTGATGGTGTGGCTCTCATATGGAATTCTAAGTACAAGACAACTACACCAGAGTATATATTCCATTGCCAGGTAGGTTCTATTTTTAGCCGGGTTGGTGCTAATTTTAGTCTGGTTTCTCTTGTTTAAGCCAGGTTTGTTCTTATTTTAGCCAGGTTTCTCTAATTTTAGCCAGATTGGTTCTAATGTTAGCTTTGAATCACAATTAATAGACCTGTCAGATGGTTTTTGAAATAAAAAAAAAAATCATCAAAGGCTTTCTTTCCAACTGAACTTAAAGTGATACAAATGTCAGCCTATTAATTTTTACTTTCTGATGAATTCTGAGTGAACGTCCAGTGCAAATTCTCTGAAAAATCATGATATCCTATGTAACTTTATGTGATAGAATAATCATGATATAAGGGATATCATGTGATGAATAGAAATTCAAAAAATAGTTTCATTAGGCGTCTTTTGAAAAATTCAGACACTCTTACATTTTCTTTACAGTCAGCCATCATGTCCAGCTGTTTTGCCGAGTTTCATCCAAATCTTGTGGTAGGGGGTACATACTCTGGGCAGATAGTATTATGGGATAACAGAGTTAATAAAAGAACACCCGTACAAAGAACTCCGCTGTCGGCCGCAGCTCATACAGTAAGTCTTTGCCAAGTTTCATTTTTACCTTGTCTTAGGTAGAATATATTCCAGGCAGATAGTATTGTGGGATAACAGAGTTAAGAAACGTACACCTGTACAAAGAACTCCGATATCTGCGGCAGCTCATTCAGTAAGATTCCAAAGATAGTCTTTGTACTGAGAGGCTCATAGACATATAGATCTTATCTTTTTTTCCTCGGCAAAGCTTGCAATTCATTTGTTGTAATTTTTGCCAATGACGGCGCGGTGTGTCTGTCATGCAATGTCCTACTTTGAAGTCAAAGTAGGTCACTAAATTTTAAAAAGTCAAAAAATAACAAAGAATATTTACCAAAGGAATCTCTGCATGATGAATTCATTATAGGGTGTCTTCCTTTCATACTTCTTACTCAAAGTAGGTGTGTAAATATGTAGGCCTTCTGCCTCAACCCCCATGAATTTACACAAGTTATTTCAGTAGGAAGTATGACAAGATAATACCATAACAAGTACTGTTAACTGTGAACTTGAGTGAGGTGACTGGTTCTTGGCGTTTTATTTTCGCAAAGCCGCATGTATGCACCGGTATCTTAGTTTACACGTGTTTTTAAAAACATATTCGCGGCATTTTATATTCGTGAATCCAAGAATCTTGCAAATATCGCGAAAATAAAAAGCTCGCTAATAAAAGACAGTTTACAGTAGTTGACTGAAAATATACATGTATATGTAAGAGAGATTAGATCCAAATTTACATGTAGATCTAAATTCTAATATATAAACTTGACCACAATGAAAATCGCAATGGATGATCTTCCGTCCTTTTATTCCAGCACCCAGTATACTGTATAAACGTTGTGGGGACCCAGAACGCCCACAATCTGATCAGTGTGTCGACGGACGGTAAAATGTGTTCATGGAGTCTGGACATGTTGTCACAACCACAGGTATAACGTACTGCTTGTCTGGATTTAGCACAGATATTTTGGGGTTTTTTTTTTTTGGTTTTTCTAAATTTGCAAAAGAAGAGAATTTCCCTAGAGAGAATGATTTTAATAGATCTATAAAGTTAATTTATGTTGACTCGGCTACTTATTATTTTGCAACTTTTCACCATAGATATGTACTATGACAGCCAAGGCACTTGTAAATGTGTTATATATGTTCATAAGGTTTTCAAGATTTAGGAATATTTACCTCTTGAACTTAATAAACAAAAATGTGGTGCACATGAGCAAAATTTGATCTTTATTTATTCATGCCTTTCATTCATCGTAAGCACAATGCAGGTTAAGTTTAGATTCATTAAATTGACATGTATGTTTATAAAATGATGTTCTAGGACAACATGGATTTACAACATAAAGGAAACAAGGCGGTAGCCGTAACGTGCTTCTCGTTTCTGTCCGGGGACGTTAATAACTTTGTGGTTGGCAGTGAAGACTGTGCTGTGTATACGGCATGTCGACATGGAAGGTGGGTAAATCCTTATAAATCCTAAATAATCACAGACAGGCTTTAGTCATTTGTTTTCATTTTCACATAAATTTTGAGGTGATTAGCTCGGTATGAATTGGATTTAAATCGTAAGACTTTTGAATTAGCGATCCTTCAAATTTCTTAAATGGTCATGTTCGAAAATTATCTCTTATCTCTCCTTAGATAGCAACATTTGAGCTAAGCCAATCACAGGCTCTAAAATTGCTCATCTTATCTGTGAGGAATCTGTGAAGAAACCGTCTTCATAGTCGTCACGGATTCAGCATCCTACAAAAGCTGAACAGAAAAACATGTCGCTTGAGCCTCGAGCGCGGCTCGAACCCAGAGTTTCAGCATTCTAGCTGGGCACAGTAACCACAATTGACTGTGTATTCACATGTTAATAGTTAATTTTGTCTTACAGTAAAGCTGGCATAAGTGAGTCGTTTGAGGGACATCTAGGTCCAATAACTGGTGTTCACAGTCACAGCGTCCCCGGCCAGATAGACTTCAGCCCGTACTTCCTCACCTCATCATTTGATTGGACGATCAAATTATGGAGCATCAAGGTATAGCAGAAACCTAATGGAGGGATCGGCAAATGTCAGACATGACACCTGGTGGCAGACTTTCACATTATGATGTCATAATCAGTGTCACATCATACAATGCTATGACAGGTTATTTGTTTATGACATCATGATACGTATAAGTCTTCAAGCAGGTTTGATGTCGAATTTTCTGCGATCCATAAATTGTAGCCAATACCTGAAAAACCAGGAATTGATTCTATGTTTCCTAAAGTCTTTCAATTCTTAATATGGATTTTAGTCTTACATAATCATGATAATTGATAACTTTTATACAAAATTAAAGAATGGTATACTCTCTACAAATGAGGTGCCGTTAAAAACTTTACATATTTTGATTCCAAGTATCAATTTACATATTTTGATTCCAAGTATCAATTTAAATTTCAATTAAGCTTGATAATAAGTTCAAGAATGGTTGACCTACTAAAATACCAATTAAAAACTTTGGAATAGTGGCGTTGGGTCATTTCGCCCTTTTCCCCCTTCGCCCCCGGGTCGTTTCGCCCCTTTTCCCCTTCACCCCAGGTCGATTCGCCCCTAAAGGTGGGTCGATTCGCCCCTCAAGGTGGATCGTTTCGCCCCTCAAATGTGAGTCGTTTTGCCCCTCTAGGTGGGTCGTTTCGCCCCTCAAATGTGAGTCGTTTCGCCCCTCTAGATGAGTTGTTTCGCCTTTAAGGTGGGTTGTTTCGCCCCTCTTTTAGGAATACTCTCTCTGCATGGTGAGTTGTTTGCCATTATTTTTAAAGTTGTTACGGGTGGGTCGTTTCGCCCTCATTTGATAATTACTTAATTACGCTATAATATTGGGCTTGTGTTGTGGCATTAATTGTTTATTAGCGACCTTTTTGGCTTGTTGTTGCTTCTAGACATGAAATAAATAAATAAATAATTAAGATGTTACGTATAGAGGGGCCAATTGAAAAATCTTCTAATTCAGAATAGAAGGGCGAAACGACCCAACATTCAGAGAAAGAGTTCTTAAAAAAGAGGGCAAAACGACCCGCCATGAGGGGCGAAACGACCCACGATGAGAGGTGAAACTATCCATCTTGAGGGGCGAAACGATCCACCCTAGGGGGGCGAACCGACCCACCCTTGAGGGGCGAAACGACCCACCTAGAGGGGCGAAACGACCCACCTTAGGGGCGAAACGACCCAGGGCGAAGGGGAAAAGGGGCGAAACGACCCGGAACCGGAATAGTTACTGATTTTTAATAAATCATCTAAAGACTTCAACATTTTGATTAAGGATGAAAAGAGAATTTTATAACATAAGATAAAATTCTTTGAATTCAGATGTACATTATAGATATTTCTCCTCATTTGCTTACAGTGAAATCAGTATATTTCATGGGGGCTCAGTTTTCGTAGATCTACGAATTTACATCCCCAATGAATAATTGTACATGAAACAGCTTTTAAGGATAAAACAAGCATGCATATTTTACAGGCGATTGACGTATAAACACTGTCCAATAACGTGGACACATACGTTAATTGTAACTTTTATTTGCAGTGTTTTTTCAACACTGATTTTACAACTGTTTGTCACAAGCCAACCTTGCGAAATCCGCTTTTGTTTCAGCGACAATTTTGAGTGTTTAGCAGTAAGCCAGCTTGAATGGAGGGGCATTAATGTGGATGTTTTAAGATTGACGTTAGCGTAATTGTAGCCATTTTTGGATTTTTTTAAGCCATTCATCTACCTGAACTGAGTACCATTTTAGAAAGTTTGATTTCACTACGAAAGCCACGAAATTACTTTCTCACAAAACTACTGAATCTCACAAATCCATGAAAATTGGGCCCCATGAAAATAAACGATTTCACAGTATTTTACTCATAAATCACCGTTTATTTATAGGAACAAAAATTCCTGCACTCATTTGAGGATAACAGTGACTATATATATGATGTACAGTGGTCACCGATTCACCCCGCCCTGTTTGCCTCTGTAGACGGTAACGGACGACTAGATCTGTGGAATCTTAACATGGACACTGAGGTAAAACAATGAAATTCAATTACAGTAATGGGGATATGTGGGGGGAAAAAACATGTTGCTTCTGGTGTTATGTTTGCAGCTGGAAAAATTTAAATGCTAATTTTACAGTGCTCCAAACTGAATTCCTTTTCTATGGCAATGCAGTATTGGAGCCAGAAAAAAAAAGATATTTGCAACTATTTAATTAATACTTACTAGCAATTTAACCATTGTCGATGGCACTCTAGTGGCAGTAACATTGCTGTAGGAGATGATGTAGTAATAACTATCTATTTTACAGGTACCATTTGCCAGTGTTACCATGGAGAATAACACCGCACTGAACCATTGCCGATGGCACGCTAGCGGCAGTAACATTGCCTTAGGAGATGATGTATTAATTTCTATCTATTTAACAGGTACCATTTGCCAGTGTTACCATGGAGAATAATACGGCACTAAACCATTGCCGATGGCACTCTAGTGGCAGTAACATTGCTGTAGGAGATGACGTAGGGAGAGTACATATATATGATGTCGCTGAGGTAAGAATTGACATGATCATATAGGCATATTGTTATTTACAATCAATATTCATGCTAGCTAGGCAGATGGCCGTCCTAAGTCGGCACTGGTTGTCCATTGGTCTCGTTGGTTTATGTGTAGTCCTTTTTATTTCATGTTTCTATGGTGTGATTGGCGTTCCTTGTGCCTTTGCGTATCTTATCTGTACTTGTTTGCTTTGTGTTTTTTAAGCATTGGGTGTTTTGGGGTTTTGCTGTGGGTGCTGCAACCGAGTGTTGTTGGGGATCTCATCCTTTCTTGTTATGGTACAGGCATTGTCTCATGTTTACATTCCAGACGAGCTAAATACACCAAAATTTACATGGTACAAATATTTCTTGATGGTTTTAATACAATACCAGTAGATGGAATGCTCAGTCACAAGATAGGGTTTATGCATGTTTCTATTTTAGCTTTACATATAGGTAGATCCTTCCTGATATTTAGTGTAAATTAATTGGAAAATTCATGTTAAGATGATATTTAAATCAATCATACTAATCTAATTGTTTTGTCTCAAGTCTTAAGAAATCCTGTATTGGCTTTTATAATAAGTCTATAAATCTATACCCTGCCCATAGAAAATGGTTGAAAAAGCAGCTTCTTGTACATTAGACCACTTGCAGTAACTCATTATGGCCGACAAAATGACCAAAAATGTCAGAGGTGGACAATTTTTGCCCTCTTTTTCATTGTTACTTCTCAACGGAATTACATCTTTCATTTGTGAAGTCATTATGAAAAATAACGCCAAAATATGTTGACTTGGACATTTTCAGCTTTACAACTGTCAAGATCGAAAAATGGTCTATTTCAAACATGTAAATAATGAACGCTTTCAAAGGAAATCTAGGATGTGTCTAATGAAAAGTCAGCAATACATAAACATTATATGTGTCTTGTTTCACAGAGCACTGCCAATCCAAAAAGTGACGAGTGGTCGAGATTTGTTCACACGCTACAGGAGATAAAACAGCACGCTGCCGAGAGAGGAGGAAGAATCATCGTTTAACACATTAACTGCTCCCTTACGCTGATGCCAATGACTTCTCCCTATCAAAATGTTTTTATTTAATATATACAGTACGGTGCATGAACATTATGAAAGTTAATGTGAGATTAAGTTTGCTTCATTGTTAACTTGTGATGCTTCCATAATGTTTAAGATGGATGTTATTATAACATTCACATATAAACATTGAAAAGCTGATTTTCCAGTAGATTCATTAGGCGGACAGACACCAGACATCACAAAATTTGGCGTTATTTTCATTTTGACGTCGAAATAGATAACATGACAACGTATAAAGTCAGTGCGATCAAATATGATGTAACAGTCACAATTCAAAAATTTGCCTAATGATGTGATTTCTAGTGTCTGTGCATGTAAAATCTATAAAATCTAGTTTTAAAACGGTCGTTAAGATTTTCTGGAAAATGGACTATTGTACCAAGTATTGTTAGATTTAATAAAATTTACTATTATGTTTGTTATGGAGTAAGAAAAGATAACTCTTGGTGGTTGGACTAAAGGTATCAAAAGACATTGATTCAGATATTTATAAAAAAAGAAAACTGATAATTATAGGAACCTATGGTTTCACAATTATACCGTTACAGGCAATAATGTTGTAGATGTTGCAAACATGAAATTGTATATGTGTAAACATGTGCTATTTATGCCATAAAAGTGCAATTTTACCATACTCATGATATGTATAAATATAGGATATTGTTATTTACATGTATATGGGTCATTAATGAACAGAAGTTTTCGGGAAAAAAAGCTTAGTTATTTTTGATTGCAATTTTATTTTAAATTACTATGATTTGAATTTGTTATTTCACTATGTCTGCCCCTTTTTCAGTGATTAAAAATAAGCTTCACACAAGTAATAAATAAAATATAATGGATTAATGGAGACACGCTGAATTTGTTTTCAATTTATAGATAGTGTCTTTGAAATTCTGCGATTTCTACTCTTAGTTCTGATATTTGTATTAACTTTAGATATAATGCAATGTAAATGTACATGTATGTTTGAGTGCTATATGTATGGAATGGACAAATCTGGGGTATTTTGATTCTACATTTTATTTGACCAAAAACAGAGAGTGTGAATAAAATAGACAGTGGAAAAGTAATAAATATTAAATATTATGATGATATCGAGATTACGATGATGATTTAATCGGACAAAATATAAAAAAGACCCACAGAAGTTTTGATTAATTGTTATGATACCCTTAAAACAAAATTCTTCACGGCTGATTGTCATACACATGTAGTATTGGCTAAATTAAATTATTCTTATAACCTTTTTCTTTGATTAAAGTAGTAGGGTATGTCATTCACAACTCCTTCCAAAGTCAACAAAACAATAGGTCAAGGTCACATTGAAGTTCAAGATCACATTTTTTAATGTCAAACAGTTTAAGGTGATTTTTATGTGCTACAAGCCTTCTAGTCGTTAAATTGACTTATAGTTTTATGAAAGGAGAGAACTTGTTTGATTTACTTAGTTTATCATGTGACATAGAAAAATTGCTTCTTGACTTTTTGAATGCAGATAGATATTAGAAAAATGTAAAAGATGTCGAGGTATAAATGCATCTGTGGTAGAGTGAGTTTGGACCCGTATTTATTAATTTATATTTATGTCCGTTTTTATCCCATATTTACATACGTACTTCCTGTTAAATAGTGCGCGAGTCCCGGTCATGCGCACGATTCATTTCCGTTTAATTAATATAGCGATTTAAATGCCGCATTGCGCACACTGCGTCACTTAACTAATTACATACTAACCAATTACCGACTTTCTTTAAGACATATGACTAAATGACACCTTTTCATTGGTTACGAACATTCTAGCGCCCAAGCCTTTGTTTAAGACTCCCGCTCGGCCAGATTTGTCCTGAGCCCCGAGCTAGTCAGACGGACATTGTATTGAATTTATGATTGTCTTCTCGGAGTTTGAGTTGTTCACACAATTAATTAAATACAGTACCTACATTCACTTGTATACTTACTGGTGCAGAACACTTATTTGACCATCATGTAGTTGGCTATAGAGATTTGAGGTTAGCTAAGACGAGTTTATCGCAACCCAGTCTAGTTCCATAAACTGGACTATTATTATTATTAATTATACAGTCAGTAATAAAGGATCCAAACTTTATCCACCGGACTTTGGTTATTCATTACATCACACCAAATCCACCCCGGCAACAATGGCGCCCAACGTAATTTGGATCCACCACTGATTGATGACCGGCGCATATCCAGGATACTTTCCGTGTGATACGAACACTCAAGTGACGTTATATCGGACAGTGTTATAGATATTACAGACGCTATTCAGTGATTCAAACTTTGATAGTGAATACAGAGATTCGGACACTCAGATGTGCAGTATACCACAATTGACATTTCTTTATACTTCTAGTATCAGTATAATTCATAGAAAGATTTGTATTAGTGTTACAGTCTGCGACACGGTAAGAAATCACCTTTTGATTAGATTTCATTTCATGCATGTATAGTCTATTACCTGAGCTATAGACGGTTTCACTTGACCAAACAACAGGTGAAAAGCTGGTTTAATAAAACAGCTGATTTTGACAACACTGAAAAGTTCCCATATACAGAACTTATTTTTGTCATTATTTTATGTAACTTTAAGATAAATGTATTGAGGTATACAAGAAGAGTGTTCGAGATGCATATTAATGCTCTAACAAGCTATAACTATCTACTGTGATGCCTTTCTGAAGTAGTCTACATACACGCACGTACATATTCACACAGTGAAGACTGTCTGTCTGTCAGTGTATATCGTATAGTCGTCTGTCTGTCGGATTGAAATGGACAAATTTTACTGCAAAGTGTTGTTGTGTTCGACAATCGAACTTGACGCCTGACTGTTTTGCATGTTCATATTTTAATGCATTAACTTTGCACTTATATAGCGCATACGCATACTATTTATAGAAAGTCACTCATTTGTACTTTCATTCGTTTGCTGGTCGAAACGTCCCAGATATTGACCCTTATTCATTCTTCTGTCAATTCGTTCCATAAATTGACCGTTGTGCGCAAACCCGTTACGCGATATTTTTGCCTATTTGATAATATGGACAGCCACTCAGCAGTAATGGAATGTATCTTAGATGTAGAATTTTAGAACTTAGTTAGTTTAGAATAAGCTTTAAGTTACATCAAGTCAGTGAAACTTCGTACTTTGACTTGTCACTTTTTGATTCATTGATTTTCATTGACTCAAGTCATTCAAGAGTTACGCATCTTGGTCTCACTTCCGGTTAGAGTTGTCTTCCGTAACTCGGGGCTACTCGAAAAGTGGATTACCTCCCTTTAATTTTTGGTAGATTGTCATTTTGCAAACTTTGCAAATTATTTTAAGTCACTTTTGACTTTGTAATTTTTTTCATTAGCTTAGATATTTCTTAGTTGAAATATATTCAACATTTATCTGACATTTTCGGATGTTCTGATTATGTCACTTAATTAGGAGTTAAAGTTATCAGTCGGATCATCTGATCGATAACTACTTTGATTTTTTTCCCGTTACATTGATAGAATACCTACCTTAGAATTTTTGTACAGATTTAGCATATCTGTTTGTGCGCTATATGTATTTTTGGTCATGATTGTGTAAATACTTTTGAACATTTTTGTATTCTTTAGCATAGAATACACACATACTTTGTCAAATATTTTTGAGTGTCATTTGACATATTTTGATCAGAATTGTGTATGTACTTGTATTTTACTTTGTCATTTTTCGTTTGTACTTACATAGTACACTTATTTAAGAACTATAGCTTACATAGCTTACACCAGACATTCATCATGTCAGAACTCAGTGAAGACGAATTAAAAGCTATGTCAGACGCCTTTAAGGAAATGGGAATAAAACCATCAGCTAAATCCAAGGAAGATTTCCAAAAATGGCTACTAGATTTCTCAAAAGGAGCAAGATCTAGAGAAGGAACTAAATCAGAACCTAGTAGATCTCAACAACAGCAACAAATCACCACTACATACCAACCGCCCAGACTTCCAACCTTTTCTGGAGATAAAAAGGGTGATGCTACGTTTGACCTATGGAAATATGAAGTAGAGTGTCTCATGAAAGACAAATATTCGGATTCCATCATCACACACGCCATTAGGAGGTCAGCTAAAGGAGAGGCAGCTAGAGTTATCATGCGCCTTGGCTCAGAAGCTTCCGTAAGCGAAATACTTTACAAACTAGAGAGCATATTTGGCAGTATAGACACTAAGGCCAGTGTACTCTCAGAATTCTTTAGTGCACGACAGAAAGAAGATGAAGATGTAGCCAGTTGGGGATGCAGGCTTGAAGATCTAATGAATAAAGCCATTCTTCATGGACAAGTTAAACCATCAGAATCCAACGAAATGCTTCGAAACATGTTTTATGAAGGCCTTAAACCATCACTCCAAGATACAGTGGGACACATCTTCGATAAATCACAAGATTTTGATAACCTACGAAGATCTATTAGAAGAAAAGAAGAAGAAATAAATAAAAGGAAATCAACTTCATCAAAGGAACACGTAAAAGCTATAACAACACAGCATTCCGATCTCGATGAATTAAAAGCTATGGTTCAGAAACTTACATCTGATATGACAGAAATGAAAAAGGACATGGCGGATCAAAGGGCACCAACACAACAAGTCGAACAGATCAACACAATGCAACATCAGCCACATTTTAGCAATGATAGAGGTAGAGGGATATACAGAGGTCAAACAAACAGAAGTCACTATAACAGTGGACGAGGACAACCTAGATACCAACAACCATTTTACACGTATAATCGACAACACTATGAACAACAGGGACAGAATAACTACGATGGGAAAGATCCTATATGTTACAGATGTGGACAAGAGGGCCACTTGGCATTGGGCTGTAGAGTTAGACTTGACCATTTGCGACGACCACCGTTAAACTACAGGAGACCTGGGTCACGACGCGGACACTAGGTCATATAAGATCACAGCGTCATAGTAACAACAACAATACAAATTTAGTTGGAGAATCCTGCGAAATAGACATAGACGTAGAAAACACAAACACAAGAGCATTATTGGATACAGGATCAACAGTATCAACGATGGCATTGTCATTTTACCAAAAGCATTTATTAGACAAACCGTTGCTCAAATTAAATGACATCTTCAAACTTCAATGTGCTGATGGAAATCACCTACCTTACCAAGGATACATTGAAACGGAAATATCAGCACAAGGACTTCAGAGTTCCAAGAAATATCCATGCATCTTTCTCATAGTAGAGGACACAGACTATCACCATAAAGTACCTCTGCTTATAGGTACCAACATCCTGTCAGTTTTACTCAACGATCTCAAAACACAACATGGCGTACGATATCTCCAGGAAGCAAAGTTACACACACCTTGGTACTTGGCATTTAGATGTCTAGCACTTAGAGAAAAAGAGCTATCCAAGAACAATTTCAAGCTCGGGATAGTAAAATCTGCTGAAACATCTAGAATTACAATATCACCAAACAGTAGCACTATAGTCAAAGGATACGTTGATGGAAAGATACCGTATCAATCTTCTTGTGCAATGTTACAAACCACTACGAACTCATCACTTCATCAGGATTTAGACATTGTACCAACTATCATCACGTACAACTACGAACATCTGACCGAAGTACCTGTTCACATATGCAACATTACAACAAGGACAGTTACTATATCACCACGAGCAGTCTTATGTGAACTACAAACTGTCAATATAGAAAACATTCCAGACCAAAAGGAACAACAGATCGACGAGAAATTAGACCTTATCAACATTGCTACTGACAACCTTACACCAGGACAGTACCAGGAAATAAGAACATTCTTAGACAACAACAAAGACTTATTTTCATGGAGTGGAACAGATATAGGACATGTTACATCTGTTGAGCACAACATCGAGCTTACTGACCCTACTCCATTCAAACAAAGACATCGACGTATACCACCTTCAATGTACAATGAAGTCAGAGACCATTTGCAACAATTGTTAGAGGCAGGGATCATTCGAAAATCAAAGTCACCGTTTACCAGTAACTTAGTACTTTGTAGGAAAAAGAACGGCGAACTGCGCATGTGTGTTGACTACCGACAATTGAACAGCAGGACCAAGAAGGATGCATATGCTCTGCCTATCGTAGAAGAGATACTCGAGAATCTAAGTGGAAACTCATACTTTACTGTCTTGGATGCCAAGTCTGGATACCATCAAGTTAACATCAAGGAAGAACATAAAGAAAGAACAGCATTTACTGTGGGCCCATTGGGATTCTACGAATATAATAGAATGCCCTTCGGTTTGTCCAACAGCCCAGCAACATACCAACGTCTTATGGAGGATTGCTTAGGAGAGTTACACTTGAACATCTGTTTCATATTTCTAGACGATTTAATCATATTTTCTAAAACATACGAGGAACATCTTCACAGACTTCAACTTGTTTTTGACAAACTTAGAGATACAGGACTAAAATTATCACCGAAGAAATGCAACTTTCTCATGCAAAGAGTCAAATACGTAGGTCACATCGTTTCCAAGGAAGGAATAGAGACAGATCCAGATAAAACAGAACGAGTAAAGAATTGGCCTACACCGAAAACACCGGAAGATGTCAGAAAATTTCTAGGATTTATAGGATATTACCGTCGTTTTATACAGAATTTCAGCATGATAGCTAAGCCACTTACTAGCTTAATGCCAATAGGGAAAGATAAAGCGAAAGGAAAACAGGTAGCTCGAAAGAAATGGACATGGGGTAAAGAACAGGAAGAAACTTTTAATGCACTAAAAGACAAGTTGTCCTCACCTCCAATCTTAGGATTTCCGAATTATCAATTACCATTTGAACTACACACAGACGCAAGTGCACTAGGATTGGGGGCAGTACTCTATCAGGAACAAGAAGGACAGAAAAGAGTCATCAGTTACGCAAGTAGAGGTCTCACCAAATCAGAAATGAATTATCCAGCACATAAAATGGAGTTTCTAGCATTAAAATGGGCAATTTCTGAGAAATTCAAGGACTACCTCTACGGACATTCATTCAAAGTTTGTACAGATAATAACCCCCTAACATACGTATTATCATCAGCGAAACTTGATGCTACAGGACACAGATGGCTAGCCGATCTTTCAAACTTTAACTTTGAAATCATTTATAGACCAGGGAAGAAGAACGCAGATGCGGATGGATTATCTCGCATTAAGTCAGAAAAAGAAGATGAAAAACATATCATCAGTGAGGATTCAGTTAAAGCCATTTGTCACGCAGTACACACAGATACACTGGTTGACTGCTTTGCTCTTGGTACACAAGTATTAGACAACAGCGATGCTGGTACAGCAATATCAGACATTCAAGATATTGACTGGAAACAGAGGCAGAACTTAGATCCTGTAATCAAAGAATGGAAGGAAGTTGTCAGGAAAGGAAGGAAACCAAAAGCAAATGAAATGAAACATACTCTAGACTCATATGCGTTACTAAGAAACTTCAACAATCTTGTCTTGGAAGATGACATTCTGTACAGAAACACGAAAATCAACGGCGAGGACAGAAAACAACTTGTACTTCCTAAATTCTACATCAACACAGTACTAGATTTCTTACACAATAAATTTGGACATCCAGGAAGGGAAAGAACTATATCACTAGTACGAGATAGATTTTATTGGAACGGAATGTTCAAAGACATAGAAGATTGGATCAAGAAATGTCACCGATGCATAAAAAGGAAAACACCAACGAATCAATGTGCACCACTCGTCAACATCGAAACTACATATCCGTTAGAGTTGGTGTGCATGGATTTTCTCACGCTGGAAAGATCGAAAGGCGGATTTCAGCACATTCTCGTTATAACCGACCACTTCACGAGATTCGCACAAGCAGTACCAACACGTAATATGACAGCGAAAACAACAGCTGAAGCCTTATTCAACAACTTCATCACATTCTATGGAATTCCAACAAGATTGCATAGCGACCAAGGAGCTAACTTTGTAGGAAACATCATTAAGGAGCTATGTAACATTACGGGAATGACGAAATCTCGAACGACTCCCTACCATGCTATGGGGAACGGGATGACGGAACGTTTTAACAGAACCTTGTTAGATATGCTGGGAACCCTGGAACCTCAACAGAAATCCAACTGGAAGCCGCATGTTGCACCACTAGTTCATGCTTACAATTGCACCAGACATGAGAGTACAGGTCACTCCCCATACTATTTACTATTCGGCAGAGAACCCCGTCTTCCCGTCGACCTTGCATTTGGTATCAACGAACAGCAACAGAAAAGCCTGACTAAGTATGTTGAAGAGTTAAGAGACAGAATGAAGAAAGCATATGAAGTTGCAACAGCAAGTGCACAGCAAGCAAGATCTAGGCAAAAGGAGAATTATGACTACAAGATAAGAGGATCTAACATTAAGGAGGGAGATAGAGTATTGGTGAAAGTAGTTGCGTTTGACGGAAAGCACAAAATAGCAGACAGATGGGAAAACGATACATACATAATCGTAAAACAACCTAATCCCATGATACCAGTTTTTGTTGTAAAGAAAGAGAATGGAGAAGGAAAGAAGAGAACACTGCACAGGAATTTACTTTTGCCTATAGGATATCTAGAACCATCCGACACAAAAAGACCAATACCAGCACCCAGAAAGCAAAGTCAACCAATCACACCATCAGAAAAAGAGAAACAACAGACTGATATCATAGATACAGAGAACGATAATGATACAGATGATGAAGAGGTACCGGTACCGCAAACAGTGGAATCTTTCATCCCACATGATGAACTAGATAGTACCACTGAGTATGAGTATAGTCAGATAGAAGATGTTGAGGACGCTCAACAAGTTGAATCTACTGACACAGAGATCAGAGATCAGCATTCTTCTGCTGACAGGGTTGGGATGTCACATTCTGGTGACAATGTTGATATTTCAGGTAACACAGATGGCGTTCCTGATAATGAGGAAGCAGATGTCAGTCAAGATGATGATAATGAGTATCCGAGACGCAGTACGAGAAATAGATCTCAACCTGCTTGGATGTCTAGTGGAGATTTCATAGTGAATACCATACAAAGAGGTAAGAATGGGGACTGGAAAGAAAAGGTACAATACTTGCAAAGCTTGATTACAACAGGCAGTTGTAAAGGCTTTGAAGAAAAGGTCATTGATACAATGCTCAGTATCATAAGAGAGTAAGCCTGATTTGTATATATCATTTTAACCCTTTTTGCAAAATCATTCAGATGGAAACCATTTCATATTTCACGCATAGATTCCCTCTGATTGAAGCGTTATATATGATGAGGCAATTGTTTTATTTGAATTAGTCATTGTTCTGAAGATATAGTTCAGAAGTATGCTTCCTGAAAAACTATGTCTTTTTCATCATACCAACTTTTCGTATGATGAAAAGTTTTGTCAAGGTTTATCATGATATAACCTACCATGATTATTGACTTGCATTGACTTTTGATGATTGATTCATATACTCCCTATTTTTATTACATGGAAATGACGAGGACGTCATTTTTTTCAAGCAGGGGGAGTATGTGGTAGAGTGAGTTTGGACCCGTATTTATTAATTTATATTTATGTCCGTTTTTATCCCATATTTACATACGTACTTCCTGTTAAATAGTGCGCGAGTCCCGGTCATGCGCACGATTCATTTCCGTTTAATTAATATAGCGATTTAAATGCCGCATTGCGCACACTGCGTCACTTAACTAATTACATACTAACCAATTACCGACTTTCTTTAAGACATATGACTAAATGACACCTTTTCATTGGTTACGAACATTCTAGCGCCCAAGCCTTTGTTTAAGACTCCCGCTCGGCCAGATTTGTCCTGAGCCCCGAGCTAGTCAGACGGACATTGTATTGAATTTATGATTGTCTTCTCGGAGTTTGAGTTGTTCACACAATTAATTAAATACAGTACCTACATTCACTTGTATACTTACCTGGTGCAGAACACTTATTTGACCATCATGTAGTTGGCTATAGAGATTTGAGGATAGCTAAGACGAGTTTATCGCAACCCAGTCTAGTTCCATAAACTGGACTATTATTATTATTAATTATACAGTCAGTAATAAAGGATCCAAACTTTATCCACCGGACTTTGGTTATTCATTACATCACACCAAATCCACCCCGGCAACACATCCACGGATGATAGTTAATGAAAACTAAAATCATGCTTGTTAAGAGGCAAGTGCTGTTATATGTGTTAGATTAAATGTCTGATGACCAATGCTTTGATATATGAAATAAATCTCAATACGGTAATAAAGTGAGGTAAAATAATATTGAGTTTTTTTTATTTATTAGCTCACCTGAGCAAAGTTGAAGTGAGCTTTTGTGACAGCACACCTTCTGTCGACAGTCTGTCTGTCCAGCATTAACTATTAACATTTTTGACTTCTCCTCTGCAACTGCTGCACAGAATTCCACGAAACCATACAGGAAGCAAGAACTCGAGGTCCTCTACCTAGTTTGTGTTTTTCTTTCCAATTAGTCAACAAATATGGCAGCCGAAGGCTCTGATTGGCTGACGAATTTTCAACTTCTCCTCTACAACCTGCACAGAATTTCACAAAACCTTACAGGAAGCAAGTACTCAAGGTCCTCTACCAAGTTTGTGTTTTTCTTTCCGACCATATAATATAGCAGCCGAGGGCTCGGATTGGCTGACAAATTTTCGACTTCTCTACAACTGCGGCACAGAATTTCACGAAACCTTATATGAAGCATTACTCAAGGTCCTCTACCAAGTTTGTGTTTTTCGTGCCGATCGGTCAACAAATATGGCTGTTAGGGGTCTGATTTAGGATGACGTATTCTACTTCTTTGCAACCAAAGCACATAATTTAACAAAAAAACTCACAGGACGCAAGTACTGAAGGGGCTTCCACCAAAGTGTCCTCTCTCATTCTTTTGTCTGCAACTCAGGTGAGCGATATTGCTACCTTGCGCCTCTTATTTATTTACATATTGATTTAAGTAAAGTTGAGAAAAGATGATAAATTATCATGGCAGAAATGAAAATTGTAAACATCAAGGTTGTTGTGATCTAGATATTGTTCAAGGGGGGAATTTGAACATGTTGAAGTAAATGAACTTTTTAAAAGAATATATTAGAGAAGGAAAAAGCAATTGAGAATCATAGATTCTTCCACAAAATTGATAATGGCCATAGGAAGTTGACAACCTTCATTGAATTTCAAGGTAACTTTACAAAAAAAACCCCAATTTTATAATGTAAAAAAAAAAAACACAAAAGAATCGGAGAAGTATCATCAAACTTGACACCAATGTGATTTTCAAGGTCAAAAGTGAAAGGTCAATGTCAAACATGAATGTATGAGGGTCCCTCGTATATGGGAACATATTGAACACATTTCATGCATAAATATTGAAATGAATGAGAATGGACGAATCATCTAGAAATACTTGACTTGGTAAGTAGGTAATGGTTGCAAAAAATCCTGTTCTGCCTGTCGGTCCGTCTGTCTGTCTGTATGTCACCAAAACTTAAAACTGTTTGCATGAATTTTGAATGGTATGTGATGGGGCTTTCATATTTCACATAATTATGTATTCCTTGTGACAAGACATTTCGGTTGATACCACCCTGTCACACTTAAGATGTCACCCTCCATAACTTTGATATTTCACATCTGTATTTTTTGTGATGTGAACATTCTACAGGTACCTACAGTTTTGATCTAGTAACCTTGACCTAGATATTTGACCTTTTAAAAAAAATTAAAATGGGCTATATCTTTTGAGTTGTAATGGATATGACTTTGATATTTCACATGTGACTTGTGACCAGACCTTTTGACAGATAGCAAAATTTTCAATCTGATGACCTTGACGTAGATTATTGATCTACTTTTTCTAAAAAAAAAATAAGATGGGCTATTTCTTTGGATCGGTTGGTCATAGGGGTTTAATATATCACATGTGTTTTGCTTGTTGTGAAACCCTTTTATTTAACTATGAAAAATACCTATTGAGCTTTATTAAAAAAAAATAAACTTTATTTATTTTACAACGTTTAACAAACAAGTTATACAACTTATATTAATGTCTCACGTTGGCTCAGATGTTGGCGTGAGGGGGTCATCGGAACAGGAGGAAACCGGAGTACCCGGAGAAAACCCCCCTGCAGAGGCATGGGTGGGGGACCACCTACCCTCCCACATAAGACCCTTTGCCGAATGTGAGATTCGATCCCGGAACCTTAGAGGTGAGAAGCGAGCGCGCTACCACTGCAATAATCCGGCCGTCACCTAGTGACCTTGACCTACATTTTCAAAAAGATTGGCCATATTTTTGTATTGGTAAATGAAATGAAAGTGTCTTTGACATTTCAATGTATATTCCTTGTGACAAGACCTTTGTTTTGTTACCAACATTTTTTACCTAGGTAATCGACCTTAATTCTTAACAGCAATTCTCTGTAAGAACCAAAGAATTTCAAAACATTTTGGCACGGCATGTCATGGATTTTTGAGATTTTTGGTACGGAAGTTCAATATGAAGTACTAGTATGTAAATCAACCCCAGTTTTTTCAAAAAGGTTGTCGTTGCCATGGTAACCGTGTCTGAAGTGTCAAAAATCGGGAAAATCTATAGGACAAGGCATATTTGTAGGCTTCGTTACCATGGAAACAGGAACATTTTAAATCTTAAATTGCTTTGATTATTTTCTTTTAATCCTTATTATTACGCATATTTGTAAAGTTTTTTACATTCATCTCGGATGCCTTATGTATACAAGATGAAAAATTGGGCCAAAACAGGGTATCAAAAGGCTTTGTTTTGGGCACTCAAGGACCCTTTTTTGCATGTTTTTACTGTTTTACAAGGTTGAAAATTTCATAAAAGCACCAATTTTTGAAGTCCAAATTGTAGTTATCCAATTAGTATCATCTTTGAACTCTACATGAATATAAAAAATTAATTGGGCTAATTTGTCCTTTTATATGCAAAGCAGCATCAAATTTAGTTGCTATGGCAACACTCGGCTGAAAGGTTTCAATACGATGAATTTAAACACAACCTCTATCAAACTATCTACGCATGATATTGGAACAGAAGTTCATGTATACATCTATCAAAGGCGTTTTGATATAAAAATGACCTTGAAAATATTTCAAGGTCACCCACTGAATTTTCAAGGTCATTAAACTTTAAGTGACCAGATTTGACGAAAAATCCTGATTTTTCATAAAATGAAGGTGTCAATATTTTAGAAACCTTGAAATATTGAACTTAACAGTTATTTGCCATTAAATGATAAATGTATCACTTATTTCTTAGAACTATTGATTACGTTTCTTCACATCTTCGAATATCTAAATTCTTGGAGAGTATGTTGATAAAAAGGGGACGAAATCTGTATTTTTCTTGTTTTTTGACGGAAAAATATTTTCCTATTGAATAGCTACAATTCAATAAATTCTTAGATTTGTCTTTCTTATATTCATGTGCTTTCATAATATATTTGACCTATGAAAATATTTAAATAAAAAAATCACTAAAATCGGTAACAAAAAAATTAAAAAATCAATATTTTATGCAAAATTTGAGTCTCAAAGTATTAATGACCTTGAACATCAAGCCAATGACCTTGAACATTTTAATTGTTCTTATGTAAAAGATACAAGTCATATCTATACATGCATACATTTTGACAGTCTTATGTAACTCTAAAGAGGAATAAAATCAATTTCAAAGATAATATGAAACAAGCAAAAAGGTCTAATGTTGCCATGGCAACGTTCTTTGACGACAGAATTTAGGTAAAACTCTTAAATACCCACTCCAATTTTTCGTTCATTTTATTTGTCAATAAACATACATTTCCATTGATGAAAATCACTAGTCTCCTATTGGTGCCTTTTGTGATATTTAAGATTGAAAATGGTCAAAAACACACTAAATTGGCCCTTATTTTCACCTCTATTTTTCGCTTCATTTTGACTTAGTTTGGCTTAATACAATAAGCTTCCTGTAATAAATATCACATAACTTAGTGTACTTAGTAAGAATGGAAGTAAGGAAGAATAGATTATATAAAGATGAACAAGCTGTTACAGTGGTATCCATGGCAACGAGGTCTCCGGAGCTTGCTTATTTCATGGTTCCAAAAGTGCTATAAATAGAATGACCTCGTTACCATGGCAACAAGAGGTCACATTGAATGAAAAGTGTTATTTTCATGGTCAGTACTCAATATATACCAGTTATACCGAAAATCATCAAAATCCATGACATGCCGTGCCGAACGATTTTGGTCCTTACAGAGAATGGCTATTAATAAATGATTAAATAAATCCTTTATTTTGTTTCCTTGAAAATTTGAGATTCACCATATCCTTTGATTGATGAGTAATAGTTCTTTTGAATTTGTGAATTTCATTTGACAAGACGTTCCTACTGATTCCAAAATTTTTTTTACCTATGATCTACTTCAGGTAAAGCCGCGTCGCAGGATACACAATTATTCATTGGACTGCTTTTTTTTCTAGGGATCTTTTGACCTTTATTTGAAAAACAATTAATTCGGGCATAACTTTTTAAAAATAAAACCAACCAGAGGGCGCTAGTGAAATTAATTTGGGCGGCTTATGAAAAGCACTTTGGCTGGAAGCATCGCTGATGAGAATTTGATATTCGAAGCACATGTCTGGATCATAATGAATTGGTTTGAAATTTTCTTCAATAAGGTAAAGAGTTGGAAACCTTCTGCATAATGTGAATGGTAAGTGACAGGGCTCTCGTATTGTACATAGGTATTCCTTGTAATAAGATCAAAGGTCGTCATATTCTGCAGTAACCTCAGAAGTCGCTCATTCTGCTGTCATATTCCCTGATGATATCGAGAAGATAAAAAAAAATTAAAAAAAAAATGATATCAAAACAAAAATGTCTACACATAAAGATACAAGACAAATACGCAACCGGTGCCAACTTAGGACGGCCATCTACTACCTTAGTAGCAAGTGATATTTAAATCCGGATTATGCACGTAACAACGCTCGCTGATGTTTTTTTTTACAATTCTTGTAATCATGTGTCAATTTGTAATTTCGAATCATCAGTAATAACATACATATACCTTCAGAAATAGGATAATGGAGAAATACTAAGGACTTGTAGTGATTGGTGTTGTTGTTTTACTATCGAATTGGTGTTCATTACCCCTTTTGTGTCTCTTTATGTGCTTGTCCCCAGTGTGTTTTCACATTTGTTGTTTGGGAGATTTGCTGTGGGTACTGCAACCGAGTGTTGTTTAAGACGCCCTCCTTTCTTTTAGCTTCCTTTACCACAGTTCTATATTGATTGCGTTCTAAAAGGAGGGGAGCAGGATTGTGAATGTCAACATGCATAAAAATACGCACCCCAGAAAGTGAAAAAAGAGAAATATCCAGGGGTTCATATATTTTACTTACTAACAGAATGTTTTATATGTGTAAGGCTACTTTTGTGCTAAATTTGGAGAAGTTAGCCCTTTTTTCCAAACTATACCCAGGTATGACATTAAGGTTAGAAGACTATTGTAAATGTTATCTTGTATAAAATACGTACTCCAGAAAGATAGCAGGGGACCTCCAACCAGATCCTGTTGCAACACCAACAGCAAAACACAAAAATAAACACCCGAGCGTACTAAGAAACGAAAAAGAGACATACGACATATAAACATCAAACACAAAAGACTACACATAAACCAACGAAACCAATGGGTTACTGGTGCGACTTTGGACGGCCATTTGCCACACAAGTAGCAAATGGTGTGGTTATCCTGGACTACGTCTGCACAACACTCTCACTCTTCCGATTACTCAGAGGTCTCGAAGAACGTAGTGTAAAATGAAAGTACAAGGAAGACTGTAAAGCAGATCCCTTAGCAAAACCACCTTTCACTGACTATATATTAAAGCAATAAAGATACATGGATTAGTAAGAATTAAAGAATTAGATTCATTCTCTCCTCTCTGCTCTTGAAGACGCCATATTTGAGACAAGACAATTGTGCTTCTTAATTAGTTTCCCGTTTTATCAAAATTCTCTTTTCTTTGCTTTTGAGAGAACAAAAGGACGGGGAAATGAAAAGGTACATCCTAATTGACTTGAAGATTAAAGTGTTTTGATGCCAGTTCTAAGCTCGTAAGAAAATTTTTTAAAAAATTGAAATGTTCCGTGAGATCGGAATCGTTTCATTCAATTCAAAAATTGGTTTCAAATCTTCTTTTTATGTCTTGGATTATACAATGATACGACCGATTACTGTTGAAGTTGCTAAGATTTAGACATGAATAAATCACTTCTTCAATCCGTTTTCTGTTAATTTGCTGTGAAATCGACTTTGGGATATATATGTTTTCAATTCGAATATATTAATTGAAGGGGAAACTTATATGAACATGTTGTCCAATTGCTTGCTCACGTGGTTAACTTTCTTCTTTTCAAGTTTCAAATTTTCCCGATGTTTCTTGATTTCGGAAACAGCTGTTATCTATGAATCTGTGCAGTTTGTAGATTTGTCATTGGATTATTGCACTCTGAATGAAAAACAAGATAAGTCAAAAATTGAATGCATGGCAAAATGTCTGCAAGTGGAAGGGTGCTCGACCTTCTCTCACAATGCTTTCACCTTAAGCTGCCGCTTGTATTCGGTTAATTTTGGATCAGTTGTCAACGGGACTGTTGAGTTAGGATGGCTCTTCTACATCGTCAAAGGTAGGTGTCAGTAGTGCAGATAATGCATATAAATTTTTATGTGAGTTTTTATATAATAAAGTACAGCTGTAGGTTCCTTAAACATTTTGAAATTACCTCTATTTGCCACAGTCTACTTATTTTCTAATTACAATGCTTTGTTGCTCGTATCTTAGAAAACATAATAATTCATAAAACTATGAATTTAGTATCTGTAAGCCAATGCGGGCTTACAAGCCATACTTTAATGCTCATTTTGGTGCTCTATTGTGAGTGCTGATGAGATTGTCGTCAGGATCTTCTTTATCGCATTTGTGTCACACTTACGCCCTTTGCATTGCGAAGCTCGTTAAAGAGTTCCCCGCGAGGGGTTTGCAGTACAGTAAGTGTTATAATTGTCTTTTCCTGACATGATCTCCATAGAATTTTCTATATAGACATAACCTCAGTCAGTGCATGTTTTGTAGATATTGTTTTTAGTTTCATGCGTAGACATCGACGGTGGGTGTGGATAGCAAATCAGGGGATGCTTACTCCTCCCGGGCACCTGCTCCAACTTCTAGCTTGCTTGTGGTCCGTCGATGCTCAGTTTGGTGCTCTATTGTGAGTGTTGTTGAGATTGTCGTCAGGATCTTCTTTCTTCGCATTCGTACATCGCGTTGTGTGATGAATTAATGTTCTGTACTTTGTCGTGGAAAGATAACAATGTTGGAATTCGAACAAACTTTATTTCACGAAACATAATTTGACAGATTTCGTAGCATGCGAGAAAGGATCCAACAATTGAAAAATAACACATTGTCAAAAGAAAAGATATTGATGTGAAATGTTTCATTGGTACTTCTAGGTACCTGGATGATATTCTTACTATTGACAATCCTGTTTTTGAAAAGTTTAAAAATGTTATTAATCCACAAGAATTCATTCTAAACAAGGCAAACACTACAAACACAGAAACATCATTTTTGGACCTAAATAACAAAATTGATAATGAAGATTCATACAAGTGTGTATGACAAAAGAGATGATTTTGGATTTAACATAGTAAATTTCCCCTGTCTTGACGGTAATATTCCTAGATTACCGTGACGGTCCTATGGTATCTGCATTTCACAGCTCACCCGGTATGCTAGAGCATGTACTGATATTTTGGATTTTCATAGTATAAATTTACAAATTACCAAGAAAATTTTTGGACAAGGTTTTCGCTTTCACAAACAAGTAAAGACTTTCTGGAAATTTCACAAAAAAATAATTGTCAACATCTTTTGAAATTCGGACCAATACAGGTAACAGAGTGACTATATTACTTTGGGTATTTCACAACCTGCATTTTATGGTGACATAACTAACAAGGTTAGAAGGATCAAAGATAAACAACATAGCTATCGAAAATGTGTCAGAATCATGAAAAAAATATTAGAGATGTTTAGAAGATCAAAGCCTTAGTTAATAAACGGGATTTTTATGAATCGTCTTTTAGGGGAGGTGTTTTTCACAACAGGATAAAGTTTATGCCCTGTTCACACGAATGCGCATTAAATCTAATTCGCATTAGATTTTATGCGCTTTATTCTAATGCGAATTTGATTCGTATTGCGTTCACACGACAGATTCTAATGCGCATTAGATTTTGGTACATTTGCACTGAGAGTCGTATATTTTAGATAGTAAAAAGGTCGAATACATGCCTCTATATTGTTTTTCTCAAAATTATTTATCTCTTCGTAGGTTAAGCTATTGCATGCATAGCATGACGTCATTTTGAGATAAGATGATGTCATAATACAATGTTACTCTACGTAAGTAAATAAGAGACGTAGTACAGTGTCCATTGTGAATGAAATTAACTATCTTTACCTTTTGTTCTATGTTTCGAGGTCCAAGCGTGATTAAAAGTGCCCAGTTATGATGTAAACGTACTGTAGAATTCTAGTAAATCATATACGCATGCGCCAGATATAATGCGAATTAGATTCGCTTTGCGTTCACACGGCAAAATCTAATGCGCATTAAATCTAATGCGAATTAAACTATTGCGCATTAGATTCTCCGTGTGAACGCAGCTTAAATCTAATGCGCATTTAATTTGATTTAATGCGCATTAAACCCGTCGTGTAAACAGGGCATAATACTGTGCGAATGAGACAATGGTATTAAAAGTCTGAATCAGTCAGTGTTTCTTAAGAATGCAACCTCTGCTTCATCCAAGATAGATTTCAAGTGCATAACTGGTATTGACGACAGAGCACGTAACATATCATGTCTGCCGCTATTGCGTGCTATAGTAAGTAAATCGTTAAGAGAGCGGTAGACTCTGGATCGTTTTCTTTGTTGTCTGTTCCGTCTTTTCCCGTGCGACCTGTTGTTTTCTTTTAGTGTTTGGGCGAATTGAAAAGATGTTGATGTCAAAAATTAATAATATAATACAATGTATAATGTAATATGATGTTTTAGACTTGGTATGCCTTGTATATAACTTCTTTTAAACTGAATTGGGCCATAGTAATTAAATATTTTGTTTTACGTCCGCGGACAGGTGCCTTTTGGCGAATTCCTCGGAAAAACAAACATATTGACATACATTTTTCAGGTACAAACATATCAGTACATGATCTTGAATACCATAAAATGCCTTTACCATCATTCATGTCAGAGAATGATAGTATTTTTTCACTCGGTTGCAGTACCAACAGCAAAACCCCAAAACATCCGAAAACAAAAAGCAGACACACACAGAAAGAGACACAAATGGTACAAGTGATGATTTTCTCCAAAATCGTCACATTGAATTTTCTTTTAGGTGGGCATTTCATTTTAAGACTTTATTGGTTTGTATTTATGAATTAGAGAATTCATGACAATTTGGAAAGCAAACCAAATTATTTCCCTTTAGTATCACTACATTTCACATATTTACGGACACTTAGAAGGATTAGGTTTGAATAAAGACGATTTTTTGGGAAAAATCAGAGTTTGGTGATAACGAATCTAGTGCCTATATAAATCTTTCTTAATTCAACAAATAAGAATTTCATCATAATTTATAAATGAGTCCTTGATATAATTACTACATAACATTTAAGATTTTCTGATATTTGATGTTTTTTTTAACATGTCATATACTATATGTAGTGTCCGTAACCTACGGACAATTATGTGTATAAGATACTGAAAATATGTATTTCCTCGAGAATAGGCAAAAAACATGTGAGTTCCATAAAGTACAGACATCACTGATTGAGGAAAATCAGTTTTGCTTTTAATCTGATCATTTTCAATTTTGCCTCTGTGTTCACTTTATTGTGATTCAGCCGATTGTAAGTTGTAAAATGAAAATAACGTTATAACCACATTAATACACTAACAGTACCCTACAGTAGCGTCAAATACGTATATTAATGTCATAACTCGCAAAGAATAATTTTATTTCGAAAGCTTTACGTATTTTACGTATTCATCTGCTCACTTACTGGAAAGGGATTTTGTATGTTAATATAATATAATATAATATTGTAACCTGAATTTTACTCTCTCGGACAGGTCCTGTGTGCCCGGATCATTACACCTTAGAACAGTCTACATGTACGTGCTTTAAGTATTATGGCAGTGGAGTAATTAACCATGGCACATTCTACGAAAAACAGAATCACTGTAGAGACGAGGGGGCTCAGTTAATAAGGATAGACACACCAGAATTACAAAAGGCAATGGAAGAATACCTAGGTTAGTTTGATCCGAATTTACAACACAACAGCAAGTCAAAAACGAATTTTAAAAGTTTATTAAAAACGCAAAATAAACATCATAAACAGACGACTTCTTTGAGTTCTTCTCTAAATGTTTCTCAATTTTCTCGATTGTGATGTCACCTTACAGTTTAATGTTTATACAACAATTGTGCGTCTATGGAGACTTCTGTGTATACGGATAAGTAGGAGGGTTGTGCGCATGTAATCCTGATACCTACACCATCTGCTAATAGCAGATGGCCGTCCAAAGTCGGCGCCGGTTGCACATTGGTCTCCTTCCCTTCATGTGTTGTCTTTGATGTTTGATGTGCGGTTTGTAGTTTTGTCTGATGTCAATCTGTGTCAGTTTCTTGTGGGTTTGTTCTGCTGGGTGTCTGCAGGGTTGTCATGCTGGAGATCCTTCGCTTTTCAATTCAATTTTTATAGGAAGAATTCTTCCATTTTAGTTTTCCGGACTTTTCTTGGTTGTTATTGCACTTAATGAGCTGGGTTTTTTTTTCATATCTGGATATATCTTGTGATAAAGATCAAGTCAAGTTTGGTTTTGATTAACTAAGAGTTATGGCCCCTGGACTTTACTTGGCTATTGTTGTAGATATTGAACTTAATTTTTGTGTATGCTAATACTGTAAATTGGTTTTTATTCGTCAGGTACCAATTTTCGTCATTTTCGTCAGTGCCTCCCTTGACGAAATTACGTATCAACGAATATAAATACTCTTGACAAAATATAGTGTAGAAAGGAAAAATTTAATCATAAGAGTTTGAAATACAACAGTCAAATGATAAATCATTGAAAACTGAAACGCACACAAAGTCACATATAATGTACTTCTAATTACTAAATGATATGTTTTCACAAAAAGCTAGGAGGTATACATGTCTCTAATTGTTTGTTTACCAATATAATTGTTAAACAATGAAAACAAACGCTGACGGCCTATACCTGAATATTAAGTTGGCATTTTAACGGACAAATTTATATTTTAGGGACCCTTGGATGACGAATTTACGTACTGACGAAATGGTCATTTTGAAGGAATTGACGAAAATTGGTACTGACGAAAATAAAACAATTTACAGTACGTCGTAGTGTCATACAAATCAAGCTCAAGTTTGGGGTTTTTTTTGACTAATTTTACCAGAGTTATTGCCGTTGGACTAAGCAAATTTCATTATTTTTTTTTTGTTTCCCGGAGTTTTCTTGGCTGTTATTGCACAAAATGAACTGATTTGTGGTACATGTATGTAAATGCATCTTAGTGTGACACAGATACAGTTTAAGTTGGGTTTTGCTTTCCCAGTACTTTTTGTACTTTTTAAAATTTTATACCCCTTGACTTCGCAAATTTTATGAAAACTTATGAAAATATTTCCAGACCTTTTCTTTTACTGTAGGTAATGAACTGGTTTTTGTATGGTCATTCATCTTTTCTACAAGGACAGGTCAAGTTTAAATTTATGTTTAATTGAAGCGTTCTAGGCATACTTTGCAGGGGGTACCTGTAAAGTGCGAAACGAAACAAAAAACGAAACGAAACAAATCGAAACGAAACGAAACAAATCGAAACGAAACGAAACAAATCGAAACGAAACGAAACAAATCGAAACGAAACAGATCGAAACGAAACGAAACAAATCAAAACGAAACGCAACAAAACATAAAACTTAAAGAAAATGAGAAAAAGAGGAAAAATCGCCGAAAACGAATATTTCAAGACAAGATCTTATTGAAGGGTCAGGGGGTACCATTCTCCTCCTGCCGCCTCCCCCCTCCCCGTGGGGGAGGGGGTTTTGGGCGGTCAAGATAAACGTTTAAACTTTAAAGTATAAATTGGTGCAATAGTGAAGTTATTTTGGTTATTTCCTTTTTTAAACCTTGAAAAAAGAAATAGACCTGTTTAGATGAAAAACTAAGTGAGCGAAGCGAGCCTGAAGTATTTGAAAAATGAGTTGAAAATTGCGGCGAGCGAAGCGTTCGGGAAAATTTTTTAATGTATATATAGATGAATTTCGTGGTAATTTTTAAAATTGAGATTATGTACATGAACGCATAAGAGCAAGATTACTTATATTAAAAGTAATTTCCTAACTTTTTTGGGTTACTGTTACCCTCCCAATCATCTGTCCCTCCTCTCGCCCCCTTCTTCCCTCCTCCCGCCCCCTTTCTCTCCCCTCCCTTTGTCCCTGTCCACCCTCTCATTATTGCCTTCAACCGTTAGTTCTTGTGGCTGGTTTTTTTTAAAGAATCAAAGTTGACGATAAAAACATAATATATACGGTATATAGCACAATTGCATTTTAAAGGAGAGTTATTGGGATGAATAACCTCGTCACAGACGGAAAAATATTATTTAGCAGGGACGAGTCTAGCGCAGAGAAAACGGAACTGATCCGTTATGTGTATTTGAAAATTTTATCAGAAAAATGAGATCAATTAAAAACTGGGGGCACATTTCGTTTGAAAAAGGATAAGATTTTTTTCCCTGAAATTTGCCCCCACCCCGTTTTATGATCTCATTACGGTGTAATAGCGTGATTTTCTTTCCCCTCCCTTTTATTCCTCTTAAATACATGAATGGCATTTGACATTTACTTTTTTTAATTGTCAACTTTGACTCTTTCAAGAAACCCTCTCGGCACTAGTTACAAATGTAGAACTCTTGGATTAAGGCAATATTACATGCTGATCTTGTCTTGAAATATTCGTTTTCGGCGATTTTTCCTCTTTTTCTCATTTTCTTTAAGTTTTATGTTTTGTTTCGTTTCGTTTCATTTCGTTTCGATCTGTTTCGTTTCGTTTCGATCTGTTTCGTTTCGTTTTGTTTCGTTTCGTTTCGATCTGTTTCGTTTCGTTTCGTTTCGTTTTTGTTTCGTTTCGCACTTTACAGGGACCCTACTTGCAGGACATAGATTTACGCCGGTAGGGGGCTTATATAGCTCAACGATCAAAGCCTTTTTTATTCAAAATGCACCATAGGCATTCAGTTTCCCACTGCTCTCTTGTGTACACATCTCAATCGTATTTATATATGCCTCTGTCTTATCTACAAATTTTCAATCACAGACTTATGCGTTTACATGTCTTTTCTGTGAAAGTTGCAATCATTGCCTTTGTGGAAGACTTTGTTTCTGCTAATTGGCACTGTACATCTGAGTTCGGTAGTCGCATTCATTGTTGCCATAATTATTTCCAAAATTATTTTAGTAAATATTTGATCGATTTCGTTGTCAAAAACTTGATACATGACGTTTTCATTTTCGTGCTTAAACATCGACGGCGGGTGCGACTAGCCAACAGAGGATGCTTACTCCTCCCGGGCACCTGGTCTCGCCTCTGGCTTGCTAGGGGTCCGTCGATGCTTAATTTTGTACTCTATTGTGAGTGCTGTTGAGATTATCGTCAGGATCTTCATTAACGCATTTACCTTGAATGAAAGGTTGAACGTGCACGTAACCTCGAAGGAACATTTCCAAAAAAACAACCACATCATATAGATATTTAGTGACCGTCAACACGTTGCGGTCATTTCAATTTTTTCAGATCATTATAAAGATTACTTGTGAAATGTGATTTGCTCCTTTTCTTCATTTGATTAATCAGAATGTCAAAAGTACTATACCAAAAGTGTAGCGTAGATAGTAATCTAAAAAAAACATTCCACGGAATGCATGTGTCAAATAGCGACACTCAGGAATCACCTTTATAGGGTGTTACATCCAAGTGTGACAGACAGACAGGCAGACGGACAACGGACAAATGAGTTAAAGAAGATCCTGACGATAATCTCAACAGCACTCACAATAGAGCACTATGTTGGACAAAGTGATCCCTAAGTGTCGCTGAGCTTCACAGGCGACAAAAAAGGGTATATTATGTATTGAAAAAAAACTAATTTAATTATCTTCGTTAAAATTTGCACATAAAAACGAAAGTAACTTTGTTTTAACAGTTATTTTTTTTCAATAAGTACATAAAGATGTGGCTATTATTCTTAGAAGTTACAGTCGAAGGAATATATACATTCCTAAAAAATATACTAATAATATACTAATAGACATTTTCACCGTGACGAACTTCGCACTACGTGCTTCGAACTTTAATTTTATAAATGGGTTGCATAAAAAACGCGTCAGTAGTACAGGAAGTCCAATATACCAATTCCATTAAGTATGCTAATCAAGATGAGATGACTCCACTATGAATTTATACGTGAATGGCAGCTACTCCACTGATTCTTCAATGTTCGAAGTGCGAAGTACGAAGTGCGAAGTGCGAAGTTCATCACGTAAACAATGTCTGATAAGATTTATTCTCTCATTTACAGTATGGATCAGTGCTGAACGAGCGTTGATTCAAGGACACTACCTTACGACTGGATTTCAGTTTGAAAATGGCGACAATATCACATACATTCCCTGGGACGCTGGTGAACCGGACCCACTGAATGGGAACGAGACTAAAGTGTTGACACTGAGGCCACCCCTTTATAGATGGAGTGATACTACTTATAGCTCTGTAAAGAACTATGGCTTCATCTGCCAATTCGTATAATCACGGTCGCATATCACGAGATACGTAATTAATCTAACGCACGGGGAATGAGACTCAACTGTTGACACTGAGACCACCCTTGTATAGGCGAAGTGATACTACTTATGACTCAGTTAAGAACTACGACTTTATTTGCCAATTCACATAATCACGGTCACATTACACGTGATACGCAATTAATCTAACGCAACTTTGATTAGATAAGGTTTATGCCGTAGAAATCGACTTTAAGTGAATCAATATTAGGCGTATCATATGGTCATCATTATCATTTATACGATAGTAATCAAGATTCAAAAATAGAGGTTTACCAAGAGAACACTTAAACTATTTAAGTAAACCATATCATAACATGTGAAAAAAATTATTAGTTACTCTTTAAGTTTTCTCTGAATATACCTCTATTCTTGACCAGAAAAAAAATGCCGTCATATAAATGATAATAATGCTTATATGATAGATCTGAAATAATTTCATTTAAAGTTTTAGCTGTAATTACGTCGTTTAATCGAAGGGGATTTCGGTGCAAGAGATTATTTGCGTATCTCTCGTTATGCTACTGTGATATAAGTTGGACGGACATATCAACAGCACCAAGTAGTTATAATGAAGCATTAGAATAAAATAGGGACCATACAGAACACATAAATTCATGATGAATTAATTTTCTATTTTTAATTTGAATATTTTTTTTCTATTTTTAATGCTATTCTACAATCAAAGAATACATTACTACTATTTTTCTCTTTACTTTGCTATTCTAGAATGAGAAGATTGTATATCATGGACTTCATCTTAATACTATGATATAAAATAATACAAAAATAAAGCCTTCATATCATAGACACATTTTAAGGCATTTGACGCAATAATAATTTTCACAGTCAGGGGACTGTAAGGTCATCTAAGCACAGATTATGCTCTTTGTGGTACAGTCAGGAGTCTGTGAGCACAGGTAATGCTATTTGCACAGATTATGCTATTTGTGGCACAAACAGGAGTCTGTGAGCACAAATTATGTTATTTGTGGCTCAGTCAGTTGTCTGTGAGCACAAATTATGCCATTGGTGGCACAATAAGGAGTTTGTGAGCAGATATTATGCTATTTGTACCACAGTCAGGAGTCTATGAGCACAGATTATCCTATTTGTATCACAGTCAGGAGTCTATGAGCACAGATTATGCTATTTGTACCACAGTCAGGAGTCTATGAGCACATTTTATGCTATTTGTACCACAGTCAGGAGTCTGTGAGCACAGATAATGCTATTTATGGCACAGACAGGAGATGAGAGAACAGATTATGCTATTTATGACATTCAGGGAGTGTAGCACACTTCAAACGACAACTAATATCCTTTAATCACATGGTATGCTATATATCGCAAAGTTGCGATAAAAGTGAAATCCCTTATCACAGTGTTTGCCGTTGTAATAAGATCGATCAGCGTCTTGCCTATCCACATGTTATACAGCAATGCCATGTCATGTGCGGCAAAACAGTCACATAAACACGACCCCCCCTTCAGAAAACCACTCTTTGCTGAACCTTCTTGTTTCTATGGGGCTCTCTAACTGTCTCCGTTCGTTTGTCAGAATTTTTTCTATTTTCACAAAAAAGTTCTGTTTTTTTATATTTTACATTTCTTTCAAGAATTTGTAATCCTTTTAATTAAGATTTTCTTGAATCTGATTTCGGGGTTTGTTTCCTTTCTTTCATTCACATAATCTGATATATCTATTTGAATTAAAAAAGACAAATGAGGAATATGAATAATATTACAATATTTGCACAAAGATTAGAAAAGGGAATGATCTCCAGCATGATCACCCTGAATTCACCCTTCGAAACAAACCCAAAAGAACATGACACATAAATGACATCATACAAACTCCAAATCGCAAAAAACACAACAATATGCACAAGAATAGCATACAAAGCAATCGTAACAGACGTACAGAAACTCCAAACATTGATGACAACACATAAAAGGAAGGAGACCAATGTGCAACGACGCCGACTTTGGACGGCCATCTGCTTTTAGCAAATGGCCTGGTTATCCAGATTACGTGCGCACAACACTCCCACTTAATCGGATACACTGATGTCTCCATAGACACACAATTGTTGTATAAATCAACTAGGTTCGAGGCCGAGGTTGATATTGTTAAAAATCCCTCAATAAATCATCATACCAACCAACTTATCTGTGCTATTACTGTTTTATCGTATACTGTGAAATCATTTTTTTTCGTGGGGCCCAATTCTCGTGGATACGTGAAATTCAGTATTTTCGTTGGGACGTTATTTTGTTGATGCAGCACATGCGGCGCATGCAAACTACATGTAGCTTATTGCCGATCGCGCCAAGATGTCGATTAATAATGATCTATTAAAAGCGGGTTTCGCAAGGTTGGTTTCTGACAAACAGTTGTAAAAACAATGCCGACAAGCATTGCAATTAAAAGCAATTAATGTAATGTATGTGCCCACGTTATTGTAAGGTGTTAATTATACGTCAGTTGCCTGTAAAATATGCATTTTATTTTTTCGTTAAAAGTCCTTCCCGTTTCTTGCTATTTTACACAACAATTGTGCGTTCTTCGAGACCTTTGGGTTACCGGAAAAGTGGGAGGGTTGTGCGTACGCAATCCAAGATAACCATACCAAATGTTACTAATGTGGCTGATGGCCGTCCTAAGTCGGCACCGATTGCCCTTGGTTCTCGTTGGTTTATGTGATGTCTTTTATGTTCGATGTTTGATGTCTCGTTTGCTGTTCCTTGTCTCTTGCTGTATGTGTCTTCTCTGTGTTTTCACTTGGGTGTTTGGTGTGTTGCTGTTGGTGCTGCAACCGCGTTTTGTTGGAGATCCCCTCCTTTCTTTGCTTTATGTACAATTATTTGTTTGGAATGTAAATTCGTAGATGTGGCTCTCTACGAAAATTTAGCCCCCAGGAAATGTCATGATTTCACAGTACATGTTATTGTAAATTAACTGGTATCTTAGTGTTTGTTTCTTAGCAATGACTGCTTTCAATATTTTTTAAAATATGTTTACCCTTCGTTTTTTGTGCTTTTCATCTAAAATATGCTGCTAATTTATGACGATAAGTCATGTTAGCAACACTTTTTACTGGAATCTGTCAATATGATAGAAAACAGTTCAGTACGATGATTTAATGTCGACTTGCATGTAACCGCGTTTTGGTTGCAAACTGCTATTCGCCATAGTACTCTCTTTAAAGTCATAACCTCAGACAGTGCATGTATTTTAGATATTATTTTTATTTTCGACGGCGGGTTTGGCTAGCCATACATGGGATGCTTACTCCTTCCGGGCACCTGGTCCCACGTCTAGCTTGATTAAAGTATCCGAAACACGTGTCTAGAACAACAAAATTGGTATTAAAGAACATATATTTCAATATTGAAAATTTCAACCACTGGTATCGCTGCTGGTGGACTGTAAGTCCCCGAAGATATCGCTCGCCTAGTTTTAGTGTTTTCGCACTGAATTGAAAGGAATTCTAAATTTCCTGTCATCAAATTAGACCTAAATTTCTAAAACTAAGGGGTATCTCCCTCATTGCATAGCTCTGTCCTTAGCTGGATTTCGGCATATTTTTTTAGGCATGTTTAGAATTAAGCTCTTTACGCCTAACCCTCCAACGATTTTTGGCCATATTTTTCACTTAAATACGCTTCTGAATAAACCCTACACAAAATGTGGAGCCGCTCATTCGGGCGAAAGGAAATTGAAGCTCTGGATTGTAGATGGCGTCAGGAAAATTCACTATGGCCTTATTTAAACTGTATGACATGAAGTACTACTGACGAGGATTAAAGTATCCGAAACACGTGTCTGGTACTGTCTGGTACAACAATATTGGTACTATAGAATATTTATTTCAATATTGACAATTGCTAGGGGTCCGTCGATGCTAAATTTTGTGCTCTATTGTGAGTGTTATTGAGTGTTATTGTTATCGTAAGGATATTCTTTATCTTACTTGTTGTAATAAAACGGAAGTGTTCCAACTCTAAATGAATACCTTCTAGAAGAAAATTTCAAACCAATTTTCATGCACCAGACACGTGTTTTGAATATTAAAACCCCATCAGTTATGCTTCCAGCCAAAGTGATTTTGCATGAGCCGCCTACATTCATTTCTGTATTCATTCTTGTATTATTTTTTCAATTTAGATTTGTGTATTTACTTTACAGAGTGCGCGGCTCCAAATGTCCTTGTAGGGTCGATTCAGTAGCATACCCAAACAAAATCTATGTTCAAAATCACATTGGAGGGATGACGCTAATATGTTAACCTCCTTTAATTTCGAGGATATTTTTGGATGAAACGATATGTTTCCGTAGTAGCAGAATTATATATATGATGTCAAATTGATAAATGGCCAAAACAAAGCTTTTTGTGCTACAGAAAATCGGAAACTCGTCAATATGACAGAAGCTTAACGTCTTCAAATTCATCATTTTTGAGCAGATAAACTTACAGCATGGACCAGACATGTACGTTTCGGGTACTTAACCATTGTCAGTGATCCTCAGTCTAAACAGTGTAATATGGCCAAAAAGTGTGAAAATTATTCTGTCCAAAAATGTACCGAGAGACGTAGCAAAATGTCTGGGATATAATGTTACAGAACCCAGGTTTTGATATCAAAACCTATCTAATTTGCTTATTCGGATAACATGGATGTGACAGTTCTACCGAATTGAAGCGGCGGGTGTTGCATGCAAGCAGGAGATGCTTACTCTTCCTGGGCACCTGGTCTCACTCCCATATCGGGGGTTCGCTTCTTTTCATGTGGTGGAGGTTTTTGTTCGTTTGCTTTGGTTTCCGTTTTATCCTGATTTTGTATGCCTTCGGTTTCTGATTTCCTGAATTTTCGATTTTGTGCTGTATACAGGGATATGGTCATTATCCATATTTGTCATGCTCACAGCTCATCGATGTATCCGGAGGTGACGTCTTACTATATTGTTTTATTTGAAAATTAAATTCGAAGTTCGAACCTCATGAATGTTTGCAAAAAGGAAACCATGCCGTTCTTTAAGATGGACATGTAATTTAACATAACTTACACAGCCACTTGTGCCTCACATGAAATTCATATGAAATGAGCATCATGTAAATTTCACATGAAAGTTCATGAAAATTCATATAAATTTTACATAAGATTTATGTGAAAAATATTTCACATGAATTTCACATAAATTTACTTCACATGAATTTCACATGAATTTTTTAAGTGACCTTCACAGGAAACTGAATTCATATAACATCCATGTAAAAATCTTCACATGAATTTCATATGAAAAATTTCATGTAAATTTCATGTTCATGCTCATTTCACAGAAATTTCATGTGAACTTTCATGTAAAGTTCATGTAAATTTCACATGAATTTCATATGAGGCACAATTGCTGTGTAAATACCGGAATGCCTCCTCTGGTATAAATGAAGATAGGTAAAGAAAACGCTTAATCTTTCACTGCGATGCTCACATTTTGTTTATTTCATGTCATTAGTATATCATTTTATATACATACAGTGAGATAATAGTGTTAATTACGACGCATCATTTGCTATACCTTTCTTAATACACAAATGTATGACCAAAGATTTAGCCGTCCTATTGTCGTAGCAAAGTAACCTGACCGGACGGGGCTGATTCAATCTAGCGAATGAGACGAGAAAATTAAATTTTAGGAAAGAAAGTATATGAATTGCATGCATAATAAATAATTAGAGTGAACACTCTTCACCCGAATTATTGTAGCTAATGTCACCTGGACAGAATCTAACTCTTCTGATAAGAAGATAAAAGAAACATCGGAGAAGTACCCGTATGTAATTCAGTCAAAAGTCGAGAATGTAAGGAAAAATCCATTGGAACAGTTCCGAACCCCAGAATAAACAATATTCCGCCGTGAGATCAGGAGCCTGTTTCACAAAAATAAATTTTCTTTTTTCTAGGAATTTTCATAACTTTCATCATCAAATAAAAGCTTGAAACATCTTTCACTATAGATAATGTTGTCCTTTCTTATATCATTTCTACATACTAAATACGAAATCGCGATTTTTAGTTGATAAGAACTACAGTAACTAAGCGATCAATATTAACGAAAATTCCTAGAATTTTTTGTAAGTATTTTTGTTAAACAGGCTCCTGGTGTCCGGGGAGAGTCAGCATCTCCTGTTTGCTTGCAGTACCAAAAAATAAGCCCCATCCGGTCAGGTCAGTTTGCAAATCAATACTAGGTACATAAAATAATCAACATAACCACTATTATAGTACAGACAGACAGACTACATACGGACAGCCTTCTTACATATCCTAAACTATTTATAGCAGCTTGTGCATCAGATTCCGCCAGTCTTTGAGTACACCTTGTGACTACGTCAGCTTTTAGCTCTTCTTCTTTAATGGTCGCAGTTATGGACAATACTTTACATTTTCGCATTACAGACAAACTTTTGAAATTCCCAGACATGCTGAAATAGAACGGGAACCACATATGCTCCCGATTAATCCGATCCAAAATATTCTTTACCGTCAGCGTTGCCATTGGTATCTTAAAACCCAAATCTTTGTCAACGTAGCGTAGCGTTACGTTCGTTTTTCGGAGACTTTGAACGAAGCTTCTGTCCTTTGTGATTTGTACCTTGAGCATGAAGTAGAAACTGTACTTGTAGCAAAGCTTATAAGACGCACAGTTTCTAGTTTCGATTTGATATGGAGCTTTGGATAAAACTGACAAGAACTTATAGCCTGAGTGATGTTGCAGGGATACATAGAGAGCTCCAAGGAACCGTGATATCTTGATGTCGGACAGTAGAGAGTCCGACCAGTAAGAAACGACCAGGTTTACTCTGGTATTACGTATTTGCATACTGTAAATGCTGATGTCTTCTCCCTGTTTTAAATTAAAAAAAGTAACTGTAATTACAGAGATAATTTTTATAACCCCCGCGATGGGTTTGACAGTGTTTTTTGTTTTAAATATTCTCCCTGACATGGTCGCCATACCACTTTCTATATAGACATAACCTCAGACTGTGCATGCTTTGTATATATTCTTCTCATTTTCGTGCGTGAACATCGACGGCGGGTGGGGATAGCCAAACAGAGGATGCTTTCTCCTCCCTGACACTTGGTCCCACCTCTAGCTTGCGTAACTCCGTCGAGTTTCAATTGGTGCTCTTTTGTGAGTGCTGTTGAGATTGTCGTCATAGTCTATTGTAGATTTAAAATTGTCTTTCATTTTCCCATCTTTCTCGATATCATCGATTTTCAGAGCATTTAATCGAATTTTACCGGATGTGATATTTCTACCGAATTGAAGCGACGGGTGTTGCATGCAGGTAGGAGATGCTGACTCTTCCTGAACACCTGGTCTCACTCCTCAATTGCGAGTTTGCTTCTTTTCATTTGGCGGAGGTTTTTGTTTGTTATCGTTGGTTCCTGTTTTATCCTAAATTTGTATGCCTTCGGTTTGTTATTTCCTGAATAGTCGATTTTGTACTGAGTATTGGGATATGGTCATTGTCCATATTTGTCATTAGATCTGAAACTCAATGACAAAACCTTTTTGATGTTTGTTTGATATATATGTTGTATAATAGTAATGATATTAACTTATGTTATCTAAGGTATCAAATTAAGATTTTAAATTATCGTTATATATATAACATTTTAACATCATCTCTCTTATGCTTTTTTGGACATAGATTATACTTTGATATGCTACTGAATCGACCCTACAGAAAATTTGGAGTCATGCCCTCTCTTGAAATTGCATAAATTTATTCTCTAAAAATATAATAAGAGGGCGCTAGTAAAATTTGTATGTCTTTCCCAGACATGGTCACCATATCACTTTCTATATACTGTAATACACGACCTAAGACAGCAAATGTATTGTACATATTGTTTTAATTATCTTCTGTGAACACTGGCGGCGGGTGCAGCTAGCAAACCAGGGGATGCTTACTCCCCCAGGGCTTGTCAGAGGTCTGTTGATGTACAATTTGGTGCTCTATTGTGAGTGCTAGTGAGATTGTCTTCAGAATATTCTTTAACTCATTTGGCTGTGCCTAAAACTGACATTAGATTGAAGCATCACTGATGAGGATTTAATATCCGAAACACGTACGTGTTTAGTGCATAATGAATTCGTTTGAAATTTTCTTCGGAAGGTATAGCATGTATAGGGCTTTAACGCTTCAAAATTATATAGCTTTGTGTTAAAGCACGTCAATGACAAATCGCCATCTTTTGTTCTTTTTCATTTACATTTGAGTATGCAGTCTCATAAAAAAGTAAATAGTTCTTTTATAGCACAAAATCTCTAAAATAAGTGAGTTTTCATCGTCGGAAACCCAAGCAAGCTCATCTCCCGTGGGTCATAACGCAGAATTTTCGCTAGATAGCATTACAAATATCTAATGAGAGTACTCGTCAGTGTTATCGATAGCAAAAGTATGATCTATCTTTTATTTTTATAAACAAAAGATGCCCTAATTGATGTTGACAGTGATTCATATTTGTTGACTTTAGGAGTTACAAAACAATATTACTTATATATTGGCTTTAAATAGTTTTTTCACTGACAAGTACTCGCATTGGATTTTTGTAATGCTGTCCAGTGCAAATTCTGCCGTTATGACCCACGGGAGGCGCGCTTGCGTGACCGAGCGTGGGTTTCGACAACAATGGTGATTTTTAGACAGCGCAATTTATTTACTGTGAAATGATGAAATGTACATTTGACAATATAATACAGATGAACTTACTTCCAGATTGTCATTCTCCCAGAATCTTAGTAATACCGACATATGTGTTGATTTACTGATGTAGTTGATGAATGGGTGGAGTTGAGGCAAACATCTAGGCGAACACTCTCTTTCTTTCTTCAAAGCACATGGCAGGTTCTTCAGAACAAAGCGCCCGCAATTAAATGGACTAAGGTATTTTGGACACGAGATGTCCTCATGCAAAATATCAATACAAAGGCGGGGGAGTGTCATATTGTTGACATTGAGGATAAATTGGTATTTTATCGATTTCGATCTTAGAAATAACTCAATTATATCTTCATTGGTAATGTTCTCATTTTGCAAAGCTGTGACGGCTTCAAACTCGTTTGGATTAAAAACAATATCCCAGAATCTGAAGTTTGACTGACCGTTGCACCTGGCACACTCTGCATTTAAAAATGTTGTTCCGGTTGCTATGGTTACGGGCAAGAGTGACCCAATCTTTAATGGATCCCTGAAACAAGAAATGTCATTGCATTTGTTGACGACTCGAAACCCCAATCTGACAGCCTGTGGCAGGGGCAGACAGTACCTATCATCAAACCTTAGTACGGTAGCAAGAGAAGTATTTTGACCGTAATCTGTATCCATAACTCCTGGAGCGTCCTTACAGCAATCCCCGTAAACATGACATACCTGGTCACAGTAGCACAGGGGGAAAGGATATTCCTCGGACGTTGTCCAGTTACATGTATGTTGTGGACAAACTTGACAGTCTGAGTGATGTACACCAGCCGATAGAAAAAGATAGAGCAGCAAGTGTTCAATTGCATGGTTTAGAAACATGACTGAAGTTTATACTGAAATAATCGGCGAGTGTTCGATTCCATAATCTAGGATCATGTTTTCAATTTAATCTTGCAGTCATTCTAAATCCATTTCAAAAGGATTCTGTATTTGAACATTTTTGCGAGATCAATAATTGTCAAAACATAAGGTTACTTTCTGATTGGCTTATTTCTGAAAAAAAAAATTGCTAATATATACATTTTTTGTCTTGCCTACAGCATTCCAATATTATTCGTTAATGACCAATTGCGAAAGAATATGTTGCATTGTTAAGCTGCATATTTTTTGTACTTTTCAATATTTGATTTTACTTCATTAATCCGTTTATAATATTTCACTTTTGTTCCGCATTCCGAATTCATTTCATATCTGTGACGTTTTGTAACATTTTGAATACAAGCGATATTGTTTTATCCATATATTGCAATAACTTAGAAAATAATTCCAGAAATCTTTTTGAGTAAATTGATAACAAATACGTAATGAAGAATATTTTGCTATATTTTTTGCTCATTTATTGGAGACGCCTCTGCATTAATGTACTGTCGTGATATTGGTGTCTATGCTCGTTAGATATAAACAAATTTAGGTAAGTGCCAAAGAACGGGAAGTATTCTTTTGCATGCAAGCAGGAGACACTGACTCTCTCCGGGCACCTGGTCTCACTTCGGAATGTTACTCATTTCCTGGTTCGCAACCATTCCAATGCAAATTCTAATTATTTTGCATTGCCTAATCGACTTTGAGACTAAATAACTGATAGGCACGTCTTTGATGATCATCTTGCTTCTTCGTGTACCATATTATGGACTCAAGAAGCGACGAAACGTTATGAAGATGCAAAGTTTTGGTGCGAAGAAAGCAAAATTGCTTAGCTTGTGGAGATCGTAGCTTCGCTTCGATCTTCGCTTATCCGTATCATAGCAACATTATCTCGCTTCTTCGCACCGTATGTTCTCTTCTTTGCTTCTTCGTATCTATAATTTGATTCGCGAAGGAGACGTAAATGTCAATGTTTAACGACTTCAAATTCATCAGCATCATTTTGCCCTGTTATTGGAAGATGAAATATCATAAATTGTGTAAAATCGCGTAGTGAAGCGAAGCAGTTTTACGTAAAATGTGCGATACGACAACTGATATTTCATTATCCAATAAAAGGGCAAAATAAACATTCAATACTTATGATTGCCAAACATATGAATTTTTCCCGAATTCATACAAATTCTAAGGAAAATAAACGTTAAAGTACGTGAGAATAAAAATATTAAACTGGTACGAACTAGTTTCCTAACAACAAAAAATGTTGGACAGGAAAAAAGTCAAGCCGCCATTTATTCTGGAAAAGATATTTCTCCCAAAGATATGAACCCTAGCATGTTTGCGCTTACTACTGTACTGCTATGACGTAATAAGTGACTCGTTGTTGATCGGACAGCAGACATGACAGTTGAAAGTTGAACATGAAGCAATTTGTGTTGGGATTTATAGGGACTCTCGGACAACATTTCATGTACTTGTAGATCTAATGTGTGAATAAAAACCTCAAAATTAAGATCTACAGGTATCCGAATATCAGCTGTAAATTATTTCTTGGGAATCAGAACGAAATCGACGTGACAAGTTGCTGATGATGCTGTATCTTTTGCTTGTATTTTCAAATTTATTCATCCTATATCCATGTGTATTATAATAATTTTGGTGAAAATAAAGGAAACGTTTTTTTTTTTCATGGATTTCTAGAAGGTTTATCATAATTCCCTAATAAATACGAGAAACCCGTCAACGAACTGCCGTTCTGTTCACTTGACTTGTTGCAGTTTTCAAATCATGCACGTAGCAACCGATGTAATCACTGCGTAATATTCACAGTACTTCACTGTGATGTTTTAAGTCCACACATGGAGATGCTTCAAGTTTTAATGGATTATTTGATACCATTTGTATTGTTTATTTCATGTGTTAGACACTTCTTGATTTCTTTTGCGTTAGTGTGAAAGTAGTTGCGGTAAATTGTGAGATTTTACCATCTCATAACGGAAGTCACAATAAATGCGATCGACCAATCAAAATGCTTAGAATGAGATAAACAAACACATTTGGAATTTATAAGAAGAACAGCCAGTAATTATGTCAATTCATTTGTCCAGCAAGAAAAAGGATATTCTGCATGGGAATAACGCAAGTAACTCGACGGCGGGTGCGGCTAGCCAACAGGGGATGCTTACTCCTCCCGGGCACCTGGTCCCATCTCTAGCTTGCTAGGGGTCCGTAGATGCTCAATTTGGTGCTCTATTGTGAGTGCTGTTGAGATTATCGTCAGGATCTTCTTTAACTCATTTAGTTCGGAGGAAGAATTTTTTTTCCTGACAAGAACTATGTCAGCAAATTTTCCATCACTTTATGATATAAAATTTCTATATTAGACATTTCTTATGTTTGTGGATTTTGCACTTCGGAAATCGCACTTCAGACATCGTTCTCCCAGGGATATTACCAAAAGTAAATTGTTAAAATAATTTGTGTAGATATCCCCAGTGTTATTTTGTCATTTGAGCGTTCAGATTTTACTTTTCTGATCACATCTACTTTCTTTGATAGGACCCTTAAATGTGCGGAAACTGGGGGTGCGAACTTCGAACATGTCTCTTATGACGATTGTATGGGAGTGAGGAAGAAGACCGAATCCCCTACATATTTACATACTAGTATCTACTTTGAGTAGGAAGTATGACAGGATCAAAACCTATGATATGAAGAATTTATCATGCCATTTTTGAAGTTTTTTTTTGTAATCATTGATGTAAGAAAATTAAGTCATCGACCAATCTAATTAAAATTCGACGTTTCTGATCCGTTACTCTACTCAGTAAGAGTAACGGATCAGAAACATCGAATTTTAATTATATTGACAGAAATACATCTTTCCAGAAGTTGTTACCCATAGTTCTAGATAAAAGAAATCATATATTCTTTTCCAAAATTAAGAAATGATATAAAATTTTCTGGAAGAATATCATTCAAAAGATTTAACCAAGAGAGATTTCCATTGCTATTAATAATTCTTCTAATCCAAGTTATTTTAAGCTTTTAACAAATGAATTTATATATATCATTCTCAGTCCTCCATTTTTGTTATCTTGAATAATATATTTTCTGGAAATTCTTTCTGTCTTATTATTCCATATATATTTGAAAAATAAAGTTTCAAGTTCTTTTATTATTTTTAGCTCACCTGAGAGAAGCTCAAGTCAGCTATCCGTCGTTCGGCATCCGGTGTCAACTTTTAACATTTTTGACATCTCCTCTGCAACCGCTGCGCGAAATTTCACGAAACCTTACAAGAAGCAAGAACTCAAGGTAATCCACCAATTTTGTGTTTTTCGTGCCGATTGGTCAACAAACGCTATGGCTGAGGGCTCTGATTGGCTGACATATTTTCGACATCTCCTCTGCAACCGCTGCACGGAATTTCGAAAAACCTTACATTAACGAAGGTCTTCCTTTTGTGTATATGGGCTGCGTTATGCAGAGTTGTCACTATTCGCCAAGTTTGATGCAATAGATTATCCACATATAATGCAAAAGATACAAAGCTGAGGTTATATAATTTCACAATTATATGTATTATAAAGATCACACGAGAGCTTTACCATATTCCTCTATAACTGCGAGGAAGTATAGCGACAGGGATTTTTCAAAATGGGGTAGTAAAATCGAGAATGACTGTTACTCCTTCCGGGCACCTGGTCCCACGTCTAGCTTGATTAAAGTATCCGATACATGTGTCTAGAACAACAAAATTGGTACTATAGAACATATATTTCAATATTGACAATTCCATCCACTACATGTAGGCTGGTATTACTGCTGGTTGACTGTAAGTCCCCGGGAATATCAACTAGTTTTACTGTTTTCGAACTGCATTGAAATATATTCTAAATTGCCTGTCGTCAAATTTGACCTAAATTTCTAAAACTAAGGGGTATCTCCCTCAATGCATAGCTCTGTCCTTAGCTGGATTTCAAAAGATTCGGGGGCATATAGTTTTTGGCCTGTCCGTCTTTTTGTCTGTTTATCTGTTTGTCTGTTTATCTGTTTGTCTGTCTGTTTGTCCGAAAAACTTTAACATTGGACATAACTTTTGAATGGGAAGTGATAGGGCTTTCATATTTCACATGAGTATTCCTTGTGACAAGACCTTTCCATTGATACCAAAATTTTTGACCTCTTGACCTTGACCTTTGACCTACTTTTCAAAAACTTTAACATTGGGCATAACTTTTGAATGGGAAGTGATAGGGCTTTCATAATTCAAATGTGTATTCCTTGTGACAAGACCTTTCCACTGATACCAACATTTTTTACCTCGTGACCTTGACCTTGACCTTTGACCTACTTCTCAAAAACTTTAACATTGGGCATAACTTTTGAATTGGAAGTGATAGGGCTTTCATATTCACATGTGTATTCCTTGTGACAAGACTTTTCCATTGATACCAAAATTTTTGACCTCGTGACCTTGACCTTGACCTTTGACCTACTTTTCAAAAACTTTAACATTGGGCATAACTTTTGAATGGGAAGTGATAGGGCTTTCATATTCCACATGAGTATTCCTTGTGACAAGACCTTTCCATTGATACCAAAATTTTTGACCTCATGACCTTGACCTTGACCTTTGACCTACTTTTCAAAAACTTTAACATTTGGCAACACTTTCGAATGGTAAGTGATAGGGCTTTCATATTTCATATGTGTATTCCTTGTGACAAGACCTTTCCATTGATACCAAAATTTTTGTCCTCGTGACCTTGACCTTTGACCTTTTAACCCAGTGACCTTACATACATGTACTTAACAGAAAATAGTGTTCATACTAACAAAGATGCCACCGGGGGCATTCGTGTTTCACAAACACAGGCTTTATTCGGTCATATTTAGAATTAAGCTGCATGCGCCTACCCTCCAACGATGTTTGGCCATATTTTTCACTTAAATACGCTTCTGAATAAACCCTATACAAAATTTAGAGCCCCTCATTCGGGCGAAAGGAAATTAAATCTCTGTATTGAAGATGGCACCAGGAACATTCACTTTGGCTTTATTTAAACTGTTTGACATGAAGTACCACTGACGAGGATTAAAGTATCCGAAACACGTGTCTGGTACAACAATATTGGTACTATAGAACATATATTTCAATATTGACAATTGCTAGGGGTCCATCGATGCTCAATTTTATGCTCTATTGTGCATGTTATTGAGATTATCGTCAGGATATTCTTTATCTAACTTGTTGTAATAAAACGGAAGTGCTCCAACTCTACACGTATACCTTCTAGAAGAAAATTAAATTTTGAACCAATTTTCATGCACCAGACACGTGTTTCGAATATTTTAAAATTCTCATCTGTTATGCTTCCAGCCAAAGCCGCCTACATTCATTTCTGTAACGCCCTTTTGTATTATGTTTTTCAATTTAGATTTGTGTATTTACTTTACAGATTGCGCGACTCCAAATATCCTCGTAGGGTCGATTCAGTAGCATATCCAAATAAAATCTATGTTCAAAATTACATAGGAGGGATGGTGATAATATGTTAACCTACTTTAATTTTGAGGATATTTTTAGATGAAATGACATGTTTCCGTAATAGCAGAATTATATATATGATGTCAAATTGATAAATGGCCAAAACAAAGCTGATTGTACTACACAAAATCGGAAACTCGTCAATATAACAGAAGCTTAACGTCTTCAAATTCATCAGTTTTGAGCAGATAAATTTACAGCATGGACCAGACATGTACGTTTCGGGTACTTAACCCTCGTCAGTGATCCTCTGGCTAAACAGTGTACTATGGCCAAAAAGTGTGAAAATTATTCTGTCCAAAAATGTACCAAGAGACGTAGCAAGATGTCTGGGATATGATGCTACAGGACCTAGGTTTTAGTATCAAAACCTTTCTAATTTGCTTATTCGGATAACTTGCTCACAGCTCATCGATGTATCCGGAGATGACGTCTTACTCTATTGTTGGATTTGAAAATTAAATTCGAAGTTCGATATACATAAATCTCACGAATGATTGCAAAAAGGAAATTCATGGAAGGAAGGATAGCATGCCGTTCTTTCAGATGGACATGAAATTTAACATAAGTAAAATACCGGAAAGCCTCCTTTCGTATAAATGAAGCTAGATAAAGAAAACGCTTAATCTTTCACTGAGGTGCTCACATTTTGTTTATTTCATGTCATTAGTATATCATTTTATATACATACAGTGAGATAATAGTGTTAATTACGACGCATCATTTGATATACCTTTCTTAATACACAAATGTATGACCAAAGATTTAGCCGTCCTATTGTCGTAGCAAAGTTACCTGACCGGACGGGTCTGATTCAATCAAGCGAATGAGACGAGAAAATTAAATTTTAGGAAAGAAAGTATATGAATTGCATGCATAATAAGTAATTAGAGTGAATACTCGTCATCCCGAATTATTGTAGCTTATATCACCTGGACAGAATCGAAGAAGTACCCGTAAGTAATTCAGTCAAAAGTCGCGAATGTAAGGCAATATCCATTGGAACAGTTTCGAATCCCAGAATAAACAATATTCCGCCGTGATATCAGGAGCCTGTTTTACAAAAATACTTACAAAATTTTTATAGGAACTTTTATAATTTTCATCATCAAATAAAAGCTTGACATATTTTTCACTTCAGATTATGTTGTCCTTTCTTATATCATTTCTACATACTAAATACGAAATCGCGATTTTTAGTTTATAAGAACTACTAAGCGATCAAAATTAACGAAAATTCCTAGAATATTTTGTAAGCATTTTTGTTAAACAGGCTCCTGGTGCCCGGGGAGAGTCAGCATCTCCTATTTGCTTACAGTACCAAAAAATTAGCCCAATCCGGTAAGGTCAGTTCGCAAAGGCAATACTAGGTACATAAAATAATCAACATAACCACTATTATAGTACAGACAGACAGACTACATACGGACAGCCTTCTGACATATCCTTTACTATTTATAGCAGTTTGTCCATTAGATTCCGACAGTCTTTGAGTACACCTTGTCACTACGTCAGCTTTTAGCTCTTCGTCTTTGATGGTCGCAGTTATGGACAAAAGTTTACATTTCCGCATTTCGGACAAACTTTTGAAATTCCCAGACATGCTGAAATAGAACGGGAACCACATCTGCTCTAGATTTATCCGATCCAAAATATTCTTTACCGTCAGCGTTGCAATTGGTATCTTAAAACCCAAATCTTTGTCGACGTAGCGAAGCGTTACGTTCATTGTTGGGAGATTTTAAACGAAGCCTCTGTCCTTTGTAATTTGTACCTTGAGCATGAAGTAGAAACTGTACTTGTAGCAAAGCTTATAAGACGTACAGTTTCTAGTTTCGATTTGATATGGAGCTTTGGGTAAAACTGACATGAACTTGTAGCCTGAGTGATGTTGTAGGGATACATAGAGAGCTCCAAGGAACCGTGTTATCTTGATGTTGGACAGTAGAGAGTCCGACCAGTAGGAAACAACAAGGTTTACTCTGGTATTACGTATTTTCATACTGTAAATGTTGATGTCTTCTCCCTGTTTCAAAATGAGACAAAGGTTAACATGGTAACTGTTATTATAGAGATAATATTAATAACCCTCACGAAGTGTTTTGACAGTAATTGTGAACGAACAGGAGATGCTTACTCTTCCTGGGCTCCTGGTCTCACTCCCGTGTCGAGAGTTCGCTTCTTTTCAACATGGTGGGGGTTTTTGTTTGTTTGCTTTGGTTCCTGTTTTATCCTGATTTTGTATGCCTTCGGTTTCTGATTTTCTGAATTATCGATCTTTTGCTGTATACAGGAATATGGTCATTATCCATATTTGTCATTATATATATATATAAAAATATTCTCCCTGACATGGACTTTCTATATAGACATAATCACAGTGCACGTTTTGTAGATACTGTTCTCATTTTCGTGCGTGAACATCGATGGCGGATGTGGCTAGCCAAACATAGTGTATTGTGAATTTTAAATTTTCTTTCATTTTTCCATCTTTCCCTATATTATCGACTTTCAGAGCATTTGGAGCTGAAACTCAATGACAAAACTTTTTTGATGATTTTTTGAATGTGTATGGTGTAAAATAATAATGAAGTTCACTTATGTTATCTAAGGTATTAAAATTGAAAACACTGACGGCGAGTGCAGCCAGCCAACCAGGGGATGCTTACTCCTCCCGGGCTTGCTAGGGGTCCGTTGATATACAATGTGGTGCTCTATTGTGAGTGCTAGTGAGATTGACGTCAGAATATTCTTTCACTCATTTGACTGTGCCTAAAACTGACTCTGGATTAAAGTATCACTGATGAGGATTTTATATCCGAACAACGTGTCTGGTGCATAATTGGTTTGAAATTTTCTTCGGAAGGTATAGAGTTGGTACACTTCCGAATTATATAGCTTTGCGTTTAAGCACGTCAATGACAAATCACCACCACTTGTCTTTTTTTATTTACATTTGAGGATACAGTCTCTTAAAAAAATAAATAGGTAAATAAATAAATGAATAAAAGTAAATAATTCTATAATAGAATAACGTCACCAAATAAGTGATTTTTAGACAGTGCAGTTTATTACTCTGAGTGTAAAATGATGAAATGTACAATTGGGAATATAATACAGATTAACTAACCTCCAGATTGTCATTCTCCCTGAATCTAAGTAATACCGACATATGTGTTGATTTACTGATGAAGTTGATGAATGGGTGGAGTTGAGGCAAACATATAGGCGAACACTTTCTTTCATTCTTCAAAGCACATTGAAGGTTCTTCAAAACAAAGCGCCCGCAAGTCAATGGACTAAGGTACTTTGGACACGAGATGTCCTCATGCAAAATATCAATACAAAGGCGGGGGAGTGTCATATTATTGACATTGAAGATGAATTGGTATTTTATTGATTTCGATCGTAGAAATAACTCAATTATATCGTCATTTGTAATGTTCTCATTTTGCAAAGCTGTGACGGCTTCAAACTCGTTTGGATTAAAAACAATATCCCAGAATCTGAAGTTAGACTGACCGTTGCATCTGGCACACTCTGCATTTAAAAATGTTGTTCCGGTTGCTATGGTTACAGGCAAGAATGACCTAATCTTTAATGGATCACTGAAACAAGAAATGTCATTACATTTGTTGACCACTCGAAACCCTAATCTGACAGTCTGTGGCAGTGGCAGACAGTACCTATCATCAAACCTTAGTATGGAAGCAACAGAAGTATTCTGACCGTCATCTGTATCCATAACTCCTGGAGCGTCCTTACAGCAATCCCCGTAAACATGACAGACCTGGTCACAGTAACACAGGGGGAAAGAATTTTCCTCGGACGTTGTCCAGTTACATGTATGTTGTGGACAAACCTGACAGTCTGAGTGATGTACACCAGCCGATAGAAAAAGATAGAGCAGCAAGTGTTCGATTCCATAGTTTAGAAACATGACTGAAGTTTATACTGAAATAACAGGCGAGTATTCGATTCCATGGTTTAGAAACATGACTGAAGTTTATACTGAAATAACCGGCAAGTGTTCGATTCTATAATCTAGGAACATGTTTTCAATTTAATTTTGCAGTCATTCTCAATCCATTTTAAAAGGATTCTATATTTAAACCTTTTTGATAAATCAATAGTTGTCAAAATATAAGGTAACTTTCTGATTGGCTTATTATTTCTGAAATAAAATTGCTAATATATACATTTTTGTCTTGCCTACAGCATTCCAATATTATTCGTTAATGACCAATTGCGAATGAATATGTTGCATTGTTAAGCTGCATATTTTTGTACTTTTCAATATTTGATTTTACTTCATTAATCCGTGTATAATATTTCACTTTTGTTCCGCATTCCGAATTCATTTCATATCTGTGACGTTTTGTAACATTTTGAATACAAGCGATATTGTTTTATCAATTTATGCAATAACTTAGAAAATAATTCCAGAAATCTTTTTGAGTAAATTGATAACAAATACGTAATGAAGAATATTTTGCTATATTTTTTGCTCATTTATTGGAGACGCCTCTGCATTAATGTACTGTCGTGATATTGGTGTCTATGCTCGTTAGAAATGAACAAATTTAGGTAAGTGCCAAAGAACGGGAAGTATTCTTTTGCATGCAATCAGGAGACGCTGACTCTCTCCGGGCACCTGGTCTCACTTCGGAATGTTACTCATTCCCAGGTTTGCAACCATTCCAATGCAAATTCTAATTATTTTGCATTGCCTAATCGACTTTGAGACTGAATAACTGATCGGCACATCTTTGATGATCATCTTGCTTCTTCGTGTAACATATTATGGACTCGAGAAGCGACGAAACGTTATGAAGATGCAAAGTTTTGGTGCGAACAAAGCAATATTGCTTCGCTTGTGGACATCGTAGCTTCGATCTTCGCTTCTCCGTATCATAGGAACATAATCTCGCTTCTTCGCACCGTATGTTCTCTTCTTTGCTTCTTCATGTCTATAATTTGATTCGCGAAGATGACGTTAATGTCAATGTTAAACGTCTTCAGATTCATCAGCATCATTTTGCCCTGTTATTGGATGATGAAATATCATAAATTGTGTAAAACCGCGTAGTGAAGCGATGCAGTTTTACGTAAAATGTGCGATACGACAACTGACATTTCATTATCCAATAAAAGGGCAAAATAAACATTCAAAACTTATGATTGCCAAACATATGAATTTTTCCTGAACTCATACAAATTCTAAGGAAAATAAACGTTAAAGTACGCGAGAATAAAAATATTAAACTGGTACGAACTAGTTTCCTAACAACAAAAAATGTTGGACAGGAAAAAAGTCAAGCCGCCATTTATTCTGGAAGAAATATTTCTCCCAAATATATGAACGCCAGCATGTTTTGTCTATTTGCTCTTACTACTGTACTGCTATGACGTAATAAGTGACTCGTTGATGATCGGACAGCAGACATGACAGTTGAAAGTTGAACATGATGCAATTTGTGTTGGGATTTATAGGGACTCTCGGACAACATTTCATGTACTTGTAGATCTAATGTGTGAATAAAAACCTCAAAATTAAGATCTACAGGTATCCGAATATCAGCTGTAAATTATTTCTTGGGAATCAGAACGAAATAGACGTGACAAGTTGCTGATGATGCTGTATCTTTTGCTTGTATTTTCAAATTTATTCATCCTATATCCATGTGTATTAGATTAGCTTTGGTGAAAACAAATAAAGGAAACGTTTTATTTTTTCATGGATTTCTAGAAGGTATATCATAATTCCCTAGAAATACGAGAAACCCGTCAACGAACTGCCGTTCTGTTCACTTGACTTTTTGCAGTTTTCAAATCATGCACGTAGCAACCGATGTAATCACTGCGTAATATTCACAGTACTTCACTGTGATGTTTTTTAAGTCCACACATTGAGATGTTTCAAGTTTTAATGGATTATTTGATACCATTTGTATTGTTTATTTCATGTGTTAGACACTTCTTGATTTCTTTTGCATTAGTGTTAAAGTAGTTGCGGTTAATTTTGAGATTTTGCCATCTCATAAAGTAAGTCACAATAAATGCGATCGACCAATCAAAATGCTTAGAATGAGATAAACAAACACATTTGGTATTTATAAGAAGAACAGCCAGTAACTATGTCAATTCATTTGTCCAACAAGAAAAAGGATATTCTGCATGAGAATAACGCAAGTAACTCGACGGCAGGTGCGGCTAGCCAACAGGGGATGCTTACTCCTCCCGGGCACCTGGTCCCACCCCTAGCTTGCTAGGGGTCCGTCGATGCTCAATTTGGTGCTCTATTGTAAGTGCTGTTGAGATTATCGTCAGAATCTTCTTTAACTCATTTAGTTCTGAGGAAGAATTTTTTTTCCTGACAAGAACTATGTCAGCAAATTTTCCATCACTTTATGATAGAAAATTTCTATATTAGACATTTCTTATGTTTGTGGATTTTGCACTTCGGAAATCGCACTTCAGACATCGTTCTCCAAGGGATATTACCAAAAGTAAATTGTTAAAAAAATTTGTGTAGATATCCCCAGTGTTATTTTGTCATTTGAGCGTTCAGATTTTACTTTTCTGGTCACATCTACTTTCTTTGATAGGACCCTTAAATGTGCGGAGTCTCGGGGTGCGAACTTCGAACATGTCTCTTATAACGATTATATGGGAGTGAGGAAGAAGACCGAATTCCCTACATATTTACATACTAGTATCTACTTTGAGTAGGAAGTATAACAGGATCAAAACCTATGATATGAAGAATTTATCATGCCATTTTGGAAGTTTTTTTTGTAATCATTGATGTAAGAAAATTAAGTCATCGACCAATCTAATTAAAATTCGACGTTTCTGATCCGTCACTCCGATCAGTAAGAGCAACGGATCAGAAACATCGAATTTTAATTATATTGACAGAAATACATCTTTCCAAAAGTTGTTACCCATAGTTCTAGATAAAAGAAATCATCTATTCTTTTCCAAAATTAAGAAATGATATAAAATTTTCTGGAAGAATATCATTCAAATTGTTATCTTGAATAGTATATTTTCTGGAAATTCTTTCTGTCTTATTATTCAATATATATTTGAAAAATAAAGTTTCAAGTTCTTTTATTATTTTTAGCTCACCTGAGAGAAACTCAAGTCAGCTATCCGTCGTTCGGCGTCCGGTGTCAACTTTTAACATTTTCGGCATCTCCTCTGCAACCACTTCGCGAAATTTCACGAAACCTTACAAGAAGCAAGAACTCAAGGTCATCCACCAATTTTGTGTTTTTCGTGCCGATTGGTCAACAAACGCTATGGCTGAGGGCTCTGATTGGCTGACATATTTTCGACATCTCCTCTGCAACCGCTGCACGGAATTTCGAAAAACCTTACATTAACGAAGGTCTTCCTTTTGTGTATATGGGGCTGCGTCATGCAGAGTTGTCACTATTCGCCAAGTTTGATGCAATAGATTATCCACATATAATGCAAAAGATACAAAGCTGAGGTTATATAATTTCACAATTATATGTATTATAAAGATCACACGAGAGCTTTACCATATTCCTCTATAACTGCGAGGAAGTATAGCGACAGGGATTTTTCAAAATGGGGTAGTAAAATCGAGAATGACTGTTATTCCTTCCGGGCACCTGGTCCCACGTCTAGCTTGATTAAAGTATCCGATACATGTGTCTAGAACAACAAAATTGGTACTATAGAATATATATTTCAATATTGACAATTCCATCCACTACATGTAGGCTGGTATAACTGCTGGTTGACTGTAAGTCCCCGGGGATATCAACTAGTTTTACTGTTTTCGAACTGCATTGAAATATATTCTAAATTGCCTGTCATCAAATTTGACCTAAATTTCTAAAACTAAGGGGTATCTCCCTCAATGCATAGCTCTGTCCTTAGCTGGATTTCGGCATAATTTTTTATGCCCCCGGAATCAAAGATTCGGGGGCATATAGTTTTTGGCCTGTCCGTCTGTTTGTCTGTTTGTCTGTTTATCTGTTTGTCTGTTTGTCTGTCTGTTTGTCCGAAAAACTTTAACATTGGACATAACTTTTAAATGGGAAGTGATAGGGCTTTCATATTTCACATGTGTATTCCTTGTGACAAGACCTTTCCATTGATACCAAAATTTTTGACCTTGTGACCATGACCTTGACCTTTGACCTACTTTTCAAAAACTTTAACATTGGGCATAACTTTTGAATGGGGAGTGATAGGGCTTTCATATTTCACATGTGTATTCCTTGTGACAAGACCTTTCCATTGATACCAAAATTTTTGACCTCGTGACCTTGACTCTGACCTTTGACCTACTTTTCAAAACTTTAACATTGGGCATAACTTTTGAATGGGAAATGATAGGGCTTTCATAATTCAAATGTGTATTCCTTGTGACAAGACTTTTCCACTGATACCAAAATTTTTGACCTCGTGACCTTGACCTTGACCTTTGACCTACTTCTCAAAAACTTTAACATTGGGCATAACTTTTGAATGGGAAGTGATAGGGCTTTAATATTTCACATGTGTATTCCTTGTGACAAGACCTTTCCATTGATACCAATATTTTTGACCTCGTGACCTTGACCTTGACCTTTGACCTACTTTTCAAAAACTTTAACATTGGGCATAACTTTTGAATTGGAAGTGATAGGGCTTTCATATTCCACATGTGTATTCCTTGTGACAAGACCTTTCCATTGATACCAAAATTTTTGACCTCATGACCTTGACCTTGACCTTTGACCTACTTTTCAAAAACTTTAACATTTGGCAACACTTTTGAATGATAAGTGATAGGGCTTTCATATTTCATATGTGTATTCCTTGTGACAAGACCTTTCCATTGATACCATAATTTTTGACCTCGTGACCTTGACCTTTGACCTTTTAACCCAGTGACCTTACATACATGTACTTAACAGAAAATAGTGTTCATACTAACAAAGATGCCACCGGGGGCATTCGTGTTTCACAAACACAGGCTTTATTCGGTCATGTTTAGAATTAAGCTGCTTGCGCCTACCGTCCAACGATGTTTGGCCATATTTTTCACTTAAATACGCTTCTGAATAAACCCTATACAAAATTTAGAGCCCCTCATTCGGGCGAAAGGAAATTAAATCTCTGTATTGAAGATGGCACCAGGAACATTCACTTTGGCTTTATTTAAACTGTTTGACATGAAGTACCACTGACGAGGATTAAAGTATCCGAAACACGTGTCTGGTACAACAATATTGGTACTATAGAACATATATTTTAATATTGACAATTGCTAGGGGTCCGTCGATGCTCAATTTTATGCTCTATTGTGCATGTTATTGAGATTATCGTCAGGATATTCTTTATCTAACTTGTTGTAATAAAACGGAAGTGCTCCAACTCTACACGTATACCTTCTAGAAGAAAATTAAATTTTGAACCAATTTTCATGCACCAGACACGTGTTTCGAATATTTTAAAATTCTCATCTGTTATGCTTCCAGCCGAAGCCGCCTACATTCATTTCTGTAACGCCCTTTTGTATTATGTTTTTCAATTTAGATTTGTGTATTTACTTTACAGATTGCGCGACTCCAAATATCCTCGTAGGGTCGATTCAGTAGCATATCCAAATAAAATCTATGTTCAAAATTACATAGGAGGGATGGTGATAATATGTTAACCTACTTTAATTTTGAGGATATTTTTGGATGAAATGACATGTTTCCGTAATAGCAGAATTATATATATGATGTCAAATTGATAAATGGCCAAAACAAAGCTGATTGTACTACACAAAATCGGAAACTCGTCAATATAACAGAAGCTTAACGTCTTCAAATTCATCAGTTTTGAGCAGATAAATTTACAGCATGGACCAGACATGTACGTTTCGGGTACTTAACCCTCGTCAGTGATCCTCTGGCTAAACAGTGTAATATGGCCAAAAAGTGTGAAAATTATTCTGTCCAAAAATGTACAAAGAGACGTAGCAAGATGTCTGGGATATGATGCTACAGGACCTAGGTTTTAGTATCAAAACCTTTCTAATTTGCTTATTCGGATAACTTGCTCACAGCTCATCGATGTATCCGGAGATGACGTCTTACTCTATTGTTGGATTTGAAAATTAAATTTGATATACATAAATCTCATGAATGATTGCAAAAAGGAAATTCATGGAAGGAAGGATAGCATGCCGTTCTTTCAGATGGACATGAAATTTAACATAAGTAAAATACCGGAAAGCCTCCTTTCGTATAAATGAAGCTAGATAAAGAAAACGCTTAATCTTTCACTGAGATGCTCACATTTTGTTTATTTCATGTCATTAGTATATCATTTTATATACATACAGTGAGATAATAGTGTTAATTACGACGCATCATTTGCTATACCTTTCTTAATACACAAATGTATGACCAAAGATTTAGCCGTCCTATTGTCGTAGCAAAGTTACCTGACCGGACGGGGCTGATTCAATCAAGCGAATGAGACGAGAAAATTAAATTTTAGGAAAGAAAGTATATGAATTGCATGCATAATAAGTAATTAGAGTGAATACTCGTCACCCGAATTATTGTAGCTTATATCACCTGGACAGAATCGAAGAAGTACCCGTAAGTAATTCAGTCAAAAGTCGCAAATGTAAGGCAATATCCATTGGAACAGTTTCGAATCCCAGAATAAACAATATTCCGCCGTGAGATCAGGAGCCTGTTTTACAAAAATACTTACAAATTTTTATAGGAACTTTTATAATTTTCATCATCAAATAAAAGCTTGACATATTTTTCACTTCAGATTATGTTGTTCTTTCTTATATCATTTCTACATACTAAATACGAAATCGCGATTTTTAGTTTATAAGAACTACTAAGCGATCAAAATTAACGAAAATTCCTAGAATATTTTGTAAGCATTTTTGTTAAACAGGCTCCTGGTGCCCGGGGAGAGTCAGCATCTCCTATTTGCTTACAGTACCAAAAAATTAGCCCAATCCGGTAAGGTCAGTTTGCAAAGGCAATACTAGGTACATAAAATAATCAACATAACCACTATTATAGTACAGACAGACAGACTACATACGGACAGCCTTCTGACATATCCTTTACTATTTATAGCAGCTTGTCCATTAGATTCCGACAGTCTTTGAGTACACCTTGTCACTACGTTAGCTTTTAGCTCTTCGTCTTTGATGGTCGCAGTTATGGACAAAAGTTTACATTTCCGCATTTCGGACAAACTTTTGAAATTCCCAGACATGCTGAAATATAACGGGAACCACATATCCTCTAGATTTATCCGATCCAAAATATTCTTTACCGTCAGCGTTGCAATTGGTATCTTAAAACCCAAATCTTTGTCGACGTAGCGAAGCGTTACGTTCATTGTTGGGAGATTTTGAACGAAGCCTCTGTCCTTTGTAATTTGTACCTTGAGCATGAAGTAGAAACTGTACTTGTAGCAAAGCTTATAAGACGTACAGTTTCTAGTTTCGATTTGATATGGAGCTTTGGGTAAAACTGACATGAACTTGTAGCCTGAGTGATGTTGTAGGGATACATAGAGAGCTCCAAGGAACCGTGTTATCTTGATGTTGGACAGTAGAGAGTCCGACCAGTAGGAAACAAAAAGGTTTACTCTGGTATTACGTATTTTCATACTGTAAATGTTGATGTCTTCTCCCTGTTTCAAAATGAGACAAAGGTAAACATGGTAACTGTTATTATAGAGATAATATTAATAACCCTCACGAAGTGTTTTGACAGTAATTGTGAACGAACAGGAGATGCTTACTCTTCCTGGGCTCCTGGTCTCACTCCCGTGTCGAGAGTTCGCTTCTTTTCATGTGTTGGAAGTTTTTGTTTGTTTGCTTTGGTTCCTGTTTTATCCTGATTTTGTATGCCTTCGGTTTCTGATTTTCTGAATTATCGATTTTTTGCTGTATACAGAAATATGGTCATTATCCATATTTGTCATTATATATATATATAAAAATATTCTCCCTGACATGGACTTTCTATATAGACATAATCACAGTGCACGTTTTGTAGATAGTGTTCTCATTTTCGTGCGTGAACATCGATGGCGGATGTGGCTAGCCAAACATAGTGTATTGTGAATTTTAAATTTTCTTTCATTTTTCCATCTTTCCCTATATTATCGACTTTCAGAGCATTTGGAGCTGAAACTCAATGACAAAACTTTTTTGATGATTTTTTGAATGTGTATGGTGTAAAATAATAATGAAGTTCACTTATGTTATCTAAGGTATTAAAATTGAAAACACTGACGGCGAGTGCAGCCAGCCAACCAGGGGATGCTTACTCCTCCCGGGCTTGCTAGGGGTCCGTTGATATACAATGTGGTGCTCTATTGTGAGTGCTAGTGAGATTGACGTCAGAATATTCTTTCACTCATTTGACTGTGCCTAAAACTGACTCTGGATTAAAGTATCACTGATGAGGATTTTATATCCGAACCACGTGTCTGGTGCATAATTGGTTTGAAATTTTCTTCGGAAGGTATAGGGTTGGAACACTTAAAGCATGTCAATGACAAATCACCTACACTGGTCTTCTTTATTTACATTTGAGGATACAGTCTCTTAAAAAAATAAATAGGTAAATAAATAAATGATTAAAGTAAATAATTCTATAATAGCATAACGTCACCAAATAAGTGATTTTTAGACAGTGCAGTTTATTACTCTGAGTGTAAAATGATGAAATGTACATTTGGCAATATAATACAGATTAACTAACCTCCAGATTGTCATTCTCCCTGAATCTAAGTAATACCGACATATGTGTTGATTTACTGATGAAGTTGATGAATGGGTGGAGTTGAGGCAAACATATAGGCGAACACTTTCTTTCATTCTTCAAAGCACATTGAAGGTTCTTCAAAACAAAGCGCCCGCAAGTCAATGGACTAAGGTACTTTGGACAGGAGATGTCCTCATGCAAAATATCAATACAAAGGCGGGGGAGTGTCATATTATTGACATTGAAGATGAATTGGTATTTTATCGATTTCGATCGTAGAAATAATTCAATTATATCGTCATTTGTAATGTTCTCATTTTGCAAAGCTGTGACGGCTTCAAACTCGTTTGGATTAAAAACAATATCCCAGAATCTGAAGTTAGACTGACCGTTGCATCTGGCACACTCTGCATTTAAAAATGTTGTTCCGGTTGCTATAGTTACAGGCAAGAATGACCTAATCTTTAATGGATCACTGAAACAAGAAATGTCATTACATTTGTTGACCACTCGAAACCCTAATCTGACAGTCTGTGGCAGTGGCAGACAGTACCTATCATCAAACCTTAGTATGGAAGCAACAGAAGTATTCTGACCGTCATCTGTATCCATAACTCCTGGAGCGTCCTTACAGCAATCCCCGTAAACATGACAGACCTGGTCACAGTAACACAGGGGGAAAGAATTTTCCTCGGACGTTGTCCAGTTACATGTATGTTGTGGACAAACCTGACAGTCTGAGTGATGTACACCAGCCGATAGAAAAAGATAGAGCAGCAAGTGTTCGATTCCATAGTTTAGAAACATGACTTAAGTTTATACTGAAATAACCTGCAAGTGTTCGATTTTATAATCTAGGAACATGTTTTCAATTTAACTTTGCAGTCATTCTAAATCCATTTCAAAAGGATTCTATATTTAAACCTTTTTGATAAATCAGTAATTGTCAAAATATAAGGTTTCTTTCTGATTGGCTTATTTCTAAAAAAAAAGCTAATATATACATTTTTGTCTTGCCTACAGCATTCCAATATTATTCGTTAATGACCAATTGCGAATGAATATGTTGCATTGTTAAGCTGTATATTTTTGTACTTTTCAATATTTGATTTTACTTCATTAATCCGTGTATAATATTTCACTTTTGTTCCGCATTCCGAATTCATTTCATATCTGTGACGTTTTGTAACATTTTGAATGCAAGCGATATTGTGTTATCCATATATTGCAATAACTTAGAAAATAATTCCAGATATCTTTGTGAGTAAATTGATAACAAATACGTAATTAAGAATATTTTGCTATATTTTTTGCTCATTTATTGGAGACGCCTCTGCATTATTGTACTGTCGTGATATTGGTGTCTATGCTCGTTAGAAATGAACAAATTTAGGTAAGTGCCAAAGAACGGGAAGTATTCTTTTGCATGCAATCAGGAGACGCTGACTCTCTCCGGGCACCTGGTCTCACTTCGGAATGTTACTCATTCCCAGGTTTGCAACCATTCCAATGCAAATTCTAATCATTTTGCATTGCCTAATCGACTTTGAGACTGAATAACTGATAGGCACGTCTTTGATGGTCATCTTGCTTCTTCGTGTACAATATTATGGACTCAAGAAGCGACGAAACGTTATGAAGATGCAAAGTTTTGGTGCGAAGAAAGCAAAATTGCTTCGCTTGTGGACATCGTAGCTTCGCTTCGATCTTCGCTTCTCCGTATCATAGCAACATAATCTCGCTTCTTCGCACCGTATGTTCTCTTCTTTGCTTCTTCGTGTCTATAATTTGATTCGCGAAGGAGACGTAAATGTCAATGTGAAACGTCTTCAAATTCATCAGCATCATTTTGCCCTGTTATTGGATGAAGAAATATCATAAATTGTGTAAAACCGCGTAGTGAAGCGATGCAGTTTTACGTAAAATGTGCGATACGACAACTGACATTTCATTATTAAATAAAAGGGCAAAATAAACATTCAATACTAATGATTGCCAAACATATGAATTTTTACCGAATTCATACACATTCTAAGGAAAATAAACATTTGAGTACATGAGTATAAAAATATTAAACTGGTACGAACTAGTTTCCTAACAACAAAAAGGTTGGAGAGGAAAAAACTCAAGCCGGCATTTATTCTGGAAAAAATATTTCTCCCAAATATATGAACCCCAGCATGTTTTGTCTATTTGCTCTTACTACTGTACTGCTATGATGTAATAAGTGACTCGTTGTTTATCGGACAGCAGACATGACAATTGAAAGTTGAACATGATGCAATTTGTGTTGGGATATATAGGGACTCTCGGACAACATTTCATGTACTTGTAGATCTAATGTGTGAATAAAAACCTCAAAATTAAGATCTACAGGTATCCGAATATCAGCTGTAAATTATTTCTTGGGAATCAGAACGAAATAGACGTGACAAGTTGCTGATGATGCTGTATCTTTTGCTTGTATTTTTCAAATTCATTCATCCTATATCCATGTTTATTAGATTAGCTTTGGTGAAAACAAATAAAGGAAACGTTTTATTTTTTCATGGATTTCTAGAAGGTATATCATAATTCCCTAGAAATACGAGAAACCCGTCAACGAACTGCCGTTCTGTTCACTTGACTTGTTGCAGTTTTCAAATCATGCACGTAGCAACCGATGTAATCACTGCGTAATATTCACAGTACTTCACTGTGATGTTTTTTAAGTCCACACATGGAGATGTTTCAAGTTTTAATGGATTATTTGATACCATTTGTATTGTTTATTTCATGTGTTAGACACTTCTTGATTTCTTTTGCGTTAGTGTGAAAGTAGTTGCGGTAAATTTTGAGATTTTACCATCTCATAACGGAAGTCACAATAAATGCGATCGACCAATCAAAATGCTTAGAATCAGATAAACAAACACATTTGGTAATAATAAGAACAGCCAGTAATAATGTCCATTCATTTGTCCAACAAGGAAAGTGATATTCTGCATGAGAATAACGCAAGTTACTTTAGTTCTGAGGAAGAATTTTTTTCCTGACAAGAACAATGCCAGCAAATTTTCCATCACATTATGATAGAAAATTTCTACATTAGACATTTCTTATTTTTGTGAACTTTGCACTTCGGACATCGCACTTCAGACATCGTTCTCCAAGGGATATTACCAAAGTAAATTGTTAAAATAATTTGTGTAGATATCCCCAGTGTTATTTTGTCATCTTTCCAAAAGTTCTTACCCATAGTTCTAGATAAAAGAAATCATCTATTCTTTTCCAAAATTAAGAAATGATATAAAACTTTCTGGAAGAATATCATTCAAAAGATTTAACCAAGAGAGATTTTCATTGCTATTAATAATTCTTCTAATCCAATGCCAAATATGGATAATGACCATATCCTTGTATACAGCACAAAATCGATAATTCAAAAATCAGAAACCGAAGGCATACAAAATCAGGACAAAACAGGAACCAAAGCAAACAAACAAAAACCTCCACCATACGAAAAGAAGTTATTTTAAGCTTTTAACAAATGAATTTATACATATCATTATCAGTCCTCCATTTTTTTTTATCTTGAATAATATATTTTCTGGAAATTCTTTCTGTCTTATTATTCCATATATTTTTGAAAAATAAAGTTTCAAGTTCTTTTATTTCTTAGCTCACCTGAGAGAAGCTGAAGTCAGCTATTGACATTTCGCGCCGCCCGTCGTTCGGCGTCCGGTGTAAACTTTTAACATTTTTGACATCTCCTCTGCAACCGCTGCACGAAATTTCAAGAAACCTTACAAGGAAGCAAGAACTCAAGGTCCTCTTCCAATTTTGTGTTTTTCGTGCCGATTGGTCAACAAATGCTATGGCTGAGGGCTCTGATTGGCTGACATATTTTCGAAATCTCCTCTGCAACCGCTGCACGGAATTTCGAAAAACCTTACAGGAAGCAAGTACTCAAGGTCCTATACCAAGTGTGTGTTTATCGTTCGGATTGTTTAACATATATGGCCGCCGAGGACTCTGATTGGCTGATACATTTTCGACATGTTCTCTGCAACCGCTGCACGGAATTTCATAAAACCTTACAGGAAGCAAGTACTCAAGGTCCTCTACCAAACTTGTGTTTTTCGTGCCGATTGGTCAACAAATATTGCCGCCGAGGGCTCTGATTGGATGACACATTTTCGATATCTCTGCAACCGCGGCACGGAATTTCCTACAAAAGTACTCAAGGTCCTCTATCAAAGTTGTGTTTTTCGTGCCGATTCTTTAACAAATATGGCCGCCGAAGGCTCTGATTGGCTGAAACATTTTCGACATCTTCTCTGCAACCGTTGCACGGAATTTTATAAAACCTTACAGGAAGCAAGTACTGTACTCAAGGTCCTCTACCAAGTTTGTGTTTTTCCTGCCGATTGTTTATCAAATATTGCCGGCGAGGGCTGATACATTTTCGACATCTCGGTTGCAAACTGCTATCTGTTGTAATAATACAGAATTGTTCCAACTCTATACCTACTTTAAGAAATTTTCAAACCAATTTTCATACACCAGACACGAGTTTTGAATATTAAATTCTCATTACTTAGGTTTCCAGCATAATAATGTCGAAGGGTTCCAACTCCATACCTACTTGAAGAAAATTCCAAACCAATTTCCATGCACCAGACACGTGTTTCGAATATTAAATTCTCATCATTTGCTACTTTACCATTTGCGTGACAAATGGCCGTCCAAAGTCGGCACCGGTTGCCCATGGGTCTCGTCGGTTTATGTGTAGTCTTTTGTGTTTTGAAGTTTACATGTCGTGTGTCTCTTTTCCGTCTCGTGCTGTACTCGTCTTTTGTGTTTTTTGCATCGGGTGTTTTGGTGTTTTGCTGTTGATGCTGCAACGGGGTCCTGTTGGAGATCTCCTCCCTTCTTATCAGTGATGCTTTCAGCGGAGCCACCCAAAATAATATCAGTAGCGCCCTCTTTAATTTCTTGAAGTTAGATTTGTACATTTACATTACAGAGAGTGCGCGGCTCCAAATTTCCTGTAGGGTCGATTCAGTAGCCTATTCAAATAAAATCTATGTTCAAAATAGCATTAGAGGGATGGTGCTAAGATGTTGAACTCCTTTAATTTCGATGATATTTATCGTTGAAATGGCTAGTTTCAAAAATAGCAAAAAAATATATATGATGTCACATTGATAAAAGGCAAAAACAAAGCTTCTTTTATGTGACAGAGCTGGAAAGAAGTAATTAATACACTTGACAAACATCAGGTCACGGGGAAAGATTTTAACTCCTCCACACTGCAACGTGAAATAAGTGTTTATATTAATAATGTCGAAGGGTTCCCACTCTTTACCTTCTTGAAGAAAATTCCAAACCAATTTCTATGCACCAGACACGCGTTTCGAATATTAAATTCTCATCAGTGATGCTTCTAGCGGAGCTACCAAAAATAATATCAGTAGCGCCCTCTTTAATTTTTTAAAGTTAGATTTGTACATTTACATTGCAGAGAGTGCGCGGCTCCAAATTTCCTGTAGGGTCGATTCAGTAGCATATCCAAATAAATCTATGTTCAAAATAGCATTGGAGGGATGGTGCTAAGATGTTGAACTCCTTTAATTTCGATATTTATCGGTGAAATGGCTAGTTTCCGAAATAGCAAAAAAAATATATATGATGTCACATTGATAAAAGGCAAAAACAAAGCTTCTTTGAGGTTACAGAGCTGGAAAGAAGTAATTAATACACTTGACAAATATCAGGTCACGGGGAACGATAAGTGATTTTGCAGGAGCCGCCTATATTAATCTTTATTATATAGTCTGTTTATACTCCCACTCTCATTGGCTGAGAACTGTCACGTGACGAGTCATTGTCTCATCATATTGACCTGTGAGGGGCGATTTCATTAAATATCACTACCGCGAAAACTCTTTCTTCCGTTTTACCATGAAATATCGAAAACGCGCGAAATTTATATCTGTGACGTCATTAACGTCATTTTGTAAACAGCAGCAAGGACCCTGAAGCTGAGCTCAAATTCTTGAATTTTGAGCCTATCTACGGATTTTGACTCTGAAATATTCTTCATTTGACTCATTGAATGAATTCCATTACCTTCAGGATAATTCAGCGACAGAAAATGCTGATATTAACACGTCTTGAAACATTTTCAAAGAAAATTCGATGTCAGCCATTTTGAAAAGGTACCTTAAAAAATACAGATTTAGTCCACTATATAATAAAACAATTGTGGACATTTCACTCGGTGAATATGATGTGATATTTTCTGAATTTGAAAATATTGACCTCGGCTGTCGCCTCGGTCAATATTTTCAAATTCAGAAAATATCACCCCATATTCACCTCGTAAAAAGTCCATAATTGTATAATGTAGCGCCCTCTTTTCATATTTTTTAAATTTAGATTTGTGTATCTATTTTACAGAGAGTGCACGGCTCCAAATGTCCTTGTAGAGTCGATTCAGTAGCATATCCAAATAAAATCTATGCCTGAAATTGCATTGGAGGGATGGTGCTAATTTGTTTACCTCCTTTAACTCCGATATTTTTGGATGAAATGACTTGTTTCCGAAATATCAGAATTATGTATATGATGTCAAATTGATTAATGGCAAAAACGAAGCATTTTGTACTACACAAAACCGGAAACTCGTCAATATGACAAAAACAGTTCAGTATCAAAACCTAGGTGGTTTGCTTAATATCCGGATAAAATGCTCACAGCTCGTCGATGTATCCAGAGGTGACGTCTTAATTACTATATTGTTTTATTTGAAAATTAGGTTCGAAGTTCGATATATACGTAAACCTCAGAATGATTGCAAAATAGGAAATCATGGAATGAAGGAAATCATGCGATTCTTTCAGATGGACAGGGAATTCAACATAAGTTAAATACCAGAAAGCCTCCTTTTGTATAAATAAAGCTAAATAAAGAAAATGCTTAATCTTTCACTGCGATGCTTACGATTTTGTTTATTTCATGTCATTCGTATAGCATTTTATATACATGCAGTGAGATAATAGTGTAAACAAGATTGTTTCTGTTGCAAGCAAGAGACAAATTCCTCCTTTATTAGACCTTCATCGGTACTAAAGTGATAAAATCCGAATAAAGAAGATGGGAAAATTAGCTTCTTTCGTGCCTTATTCACCTCAGCAAATGAGTCTAAAGAGCTGATGTCAAACTTGGGACTCTTATTTATTTATCAACAAAATAGAAGAAATACATAATAAATGTATTTCCTGTTTACGAAAGCTTTACACTCCACGATCTATAAATACTATATCATTGAAAATTACTATCTCCCAACAGAATTGCACAATGACTTTGCAATGAGAAAATTTCAATAAATAGAAAATGACAACAGCATGAATGTATAGACAAGTAATGCTACAAAAAAAAAAGGAATCAGAGAACAAGAATAAAAGAGTTATCTTACTTATACCAAGAGAAGGACTACTTGTACATGTTGGAAGAATAAATATTATAGGACAAAAACTGAAGTCTACAAGAGTAAATGTTTGTAATGACCTTGAGAATGATTATTTGACCTTTGACTGAAGTCATGGATAAAAGATAAGCATTGGCTGTTTTTCTCAATAAGATTGATCTTAATCTGATCACAGCTCAATATTTTATCAACCACAGACTGTTGTGACCTTGAATTGATGCAAGGAATATTTGTAGAACTCTGAAGGTCAAATAACCTTTGTTTTAAAGGCAAAAGTTTGTTGTGACATTGAGAATGAGATTTTGACCTTGCCCTACCTTTACCTTTAACAATTATATGTTTGAAGTATGAACTCTGAAGGTCAAATAGGCTTTGTTCTTTAGTTTTTGTGACCTTGAGATATTGGAATTCGACCTTGAACAGAGGTCAAGCAAAACAGATTAGTATTGGAGGTTATTCTTCTCAAGATTGATCTTAATCTGATAAAAGCTCAATACTTTATCAACCAAAGTCTACTACGACCTTGAAATTGAACAAATGACCTTGGGTCAATGTCAAGGTGAAAGGGCTTGATGCAAGGAATATTTGTGTTTGAACTCTCAAGGTCAAGCAGTCTTTGTTTTACAGGCAAAAATTTGTTGTGACCTTGAGAATGAGAATTTGACCTTGAGTCAAGGTCAAGGTGAAAGAGCTCTGTTCAACGATTACATTTATGAAGTTTGAACTCAAAAGGTCAACCAGTCTATAGGCAAATGTTTGTTTTGACCTTGAGAATCGAAATTTGACTTCTTTAACTCATTTGAAACTAGGTCAACATTAAATTACTACCTATAAGTAGCAAACCATCCAAGTTTCAACTCTAAATCTCAAAAACAGCAGAAATTGGCACTGTGCCAATTTAAAGTTCCACTTTCAACTTGAAAAAGCGCGAAAACCGTAAATATTTCATTGAGCATGTAAGCGTATAAAAGTTTGCAAATTTTCCAAAGAACAATATAAAAAAAATTTGTTCAAATCTACGGTCACTTTAGAATTTATAAGAGTTGAAAGATTTGACCTTTGATTACCTCTAGCGGGGTGTTGGTAAAGATATCAACAAACAAACAATAGTTTAAGAAGATCTTTTTGTGTTCTTTCTAATGGTACCATTCTTTGTGCTCTATGTTAAAAGGCCTTTGAATAAAGCTTCTGGAAAAAAAAGTAAGAATAAGAATAAAGAAAAGACATTGCTATAACAGAAAGGATTCCGACGGAATGGTCGGAATCCTGAATTACGACGCATTATTTGCTATACATCTCTTTATACACAAAGGTATAACCAAGAATTTAGCCGTCCTATTGTCGAAGCAATGTTACCTGGTCGCACGGGGCTGATTCAATCAAGCGAATGAGACGAGATAATCAAATTTTAGGAAAGAAAGTATATGAATTGCATGCATAATAAGTAATTAGAGTGAACGCTCGTCACCCGAATTATTGTAGCTTATATCACCTGGACAGAATCTAACTCTTCTGATAAGAAGATAAAGAAACATCGAAGAAGTACCGGTACTAGTATGTTATTAAGTCAAAAGTCGAGAATGTAAGGCAAAATCCATTGGAACAGTTCCGAACCCCGGAATAAACAATATTCAAAATTAACGAAAATTCCTAGAATTTTTTGTAAGTATTTTTGTTAAACAGTCTCCTGGTGTCCGAGGAGAGTCAGCATCTCCTGTTTGCTTGCAGTACCAAAAAATAAGCCCAATCCGGTAAGGTCAGTTCGCAAAGGCAATACTAGGTACATAAAATAATCAACATAACCACTATTATAGTACAGACAGACAGACTACATACGGACAGCCTTCTGACATATCCTTTACTATTTATAGCAGCTTGTCCATTAGATTCCGACAGTCTTTGAGTACACCTTGTCACTACGTCAGCTTTTAGCTCTTCGTCTTTGATGGTCGCAGTTATGGACAAAAGTTTACATTTCCGCATTTCAGACAAACTTCTGAAATTCCCAGACATGCTGAAATATAACGGGAACCACATATCCTCTAGATTTATCCGATCCAAAATATTCTTTACCGTCAGCGTTGCAATTGGTATCTTAAAACCCAAATCTTTGTCGACGTAGCGAAGCGTTACGTTCATTGTTGGGAGATTTTGAACGAAGCCTCTGTCCTTTGTAATTTGTACCTTGAGCATGAAGTAGAAACTGTACTTGTAGCAAAGCTTATAAGGCGTACAGTTTCTAGTTTCGATTTGATATGGAGCTTTGGGTAAAACTGACATGAACTTGTAGCCTGAGTGATGTTGTAGGGATACATAGAGAGCTCCAAGGAACCGTGTTATCTTGATGTTGGACAGTAGAGAGTCCGACCAGTAGGAAACAAAAAGGTTTACTCTGGTATTACGTATTTTCATACTGTAAATGTTGATGTCTTCTCCCTGTTTCAAAATGAGACAAAGGTAAACATGGTAACTGTTATTATAGAGATAATATTAATAACCCTCACGAAGTGTTTTGACAGTAATTGTGAACGAACAGGAGATGCTTACTCTTCCTGGGCTCCTGGTCTCACTCCCGTGTCGAGAGTTCGCTTCTTTTCATGTGTTGGAAGTTTTTGTTTGTTTGCTTTGGTTCCTGTTTTGTCCTGATTTTGTATGCCTTCGGTTTCTGATTTTCTGAATTATCGATTTTTTGCTGTATACAGGAATATGGTCATTATCCATATTTGTCATTATATATATATATATAAAAATATTCTCCCTGACATGGACTTTCTATATAGACATAATCACAGTGCACGTTTTGTAGATACTGTTCTCATTTTCGTGCGTGAACATCGATGGCGGATGTGGCTAGCCAAACATAGTGTATTGTGAATTTTAAATTTTCTTTCATTTTTCCATCTTTCCCTATATTATCGACTTTCAGAGCATTTGGAGCTGAAACTCAATGACAAAACTTTTTTGATGATTTTTTGAATGTGTATGGTGTAAAATAATAATGAAGTTCACTTATGTTATCTAAGGTATTAAAATTGAAAACACTGACGGCGAGTGCAGCCAGCCAACCAGGGGATGCTTACTCCTCCCGGGCTTGCTAGGGGTCCGTTGATATACAATGTGGTGCTCTATTGTGAGTGCTAGTGAGACTGACGTCAGAATATTCTTTCACTCATTTGACTGTGCCTAAAACTGACTCTGGATTAAAGTATCACTGATGAGGATTTTATATCCAAACAACGTTTCTGGTGCATAATTGGTTTGAAATTTTCTTCGGAAGGTATAGAGTTGGTACACTTCCGAATTATATAGCTTTGCGTTTAAGCACGTCAATGACAAATCACCACCACTTCTCTTTTTTTATTTACATTTGAGGATACAGTCTCTTAAAAAAATAAATAGGTAAATAAATAAATGAATAAAAGTAAATAATTCTATAATAGAATAACGTCACCAAATAAGTGATTTTTAGACAGTGCAGTTTATTACTCTGAGTGTAAAATGATGAAATGTACATTTGGCAATATAATACAGATTAACTAACCTCCAGATTGTCATTCTCCCTGAATCTAAGTAATACCGACATATGTGTTGATTTACTGATGAAGTTGATGAATGGGTGGATTTGAGGCAAACATATAGGCGAACACTTTCTTTCATTCTTCAAAGCACATTGAAGGTTCTTCAAAACAAAGCGCCCGCAAGTCAATGGACTAAGGTACTTTGGACAGGAGATGTCCTCATGCAAAATATCAATACAAAGGCGGGGGAGTGTCATATTATTGACATTGAAGATGAATTGGTATTTTATCGATTTCGATCGTAGAAATAATTCAATTATATCGTCATTTGTAATGTTCTCATTTTGCAAAGCTGTGACGGCTTCAAACTCGTTTGGATTAAAAACAATATCCCAGAATCTGAAGTTAGACTGACCGTTGCATCTGGCACACTCTGCATTTAAAAATGTTGTTCCGGTTGCTATGGTTACAGGCAAGAATGACCTAATCTTTAATGGATCACTGAAACAAGAAATGTCATTACATTTGTTGACCACTCGAAACCCTAATCTGACAGTCTGTGGCAGTGGCAGACAGTACCTATCATCAAACCTTAGTATGGAAGCAACAGAAGTATTCTGACCGTCATCTGTATCCATAACTCCTGGAGCGTCCTTACAGCAATCCCCGTAAACATGACAGACCTGGTCACAGTAACACAGGGGGAAAGAATTTTCCTCAGACGTTGTCCAGTTACATGTATGTTGTGGACAAACCTGACAGTCTGAGTGATGTACACCAGCCGATAGAAAAAGATAGAGCAGCAAGTGTTCGATTCCATAGTTTAGAAACATGACTTAAGTTTATACTGAAATAACCTGCAAGTGTTCGATTTTATAATCTAGGAACATGTTTTCAATTTAACTTTGCAGTCATTCTAAATCCATTTCAAAAGGATTCTATATTTAAACCTTTTTGATAAATCAGTAATTGTCAAAATATAAGGTTTCTTTCTGATTGGCTTATTTCTGAAAAAAAAGCTAATATATACATTTTTGTCTTGCCTACAGCATTCCATTATTATTCGTTAATGACCAATTGCGAAAGAATATGTTGCATTGTTAAGCTGCATATTTTTGTACTTTTCAATATTTGATTTTACTTCATTAATCCGTGTATAATATTTCACTTTTGTTCCGCATTCCGAATTCATTTCATATCTGTGACGTTTTGTAACATTTTGAATACAAGCGAGATTGTTTTATCCATATATTGCAATAACTTAGAAAATAATTCCAGACATCTTTGTGAGTAAATTGATAACAAATACGTAATGAAGAATATTTTGCTATATTTTTTGCTCATTTATTGGAGACGCCTCTGCATTAATGAATTGTCGTGATATTGGTGTCTATGCTCGTTAGAAATGAACAAATTTAGGTAAGTGCCAAAGAACGGGAAGTATTCTTTTGCATGCAATCAGGAGACGCTGACTCTCTCCGGGCACCTGGTCTCACTTCGGAATGTTACTCATTCCCAGGTTTGCAACCATTCCAATGCAAATTCTAATTATTTTGCATTGCCTAATCGACTTTGAGACTGAATAACTGATAGGCACGTCTTTGATGATCATCTTGCTTCTTCGTGTACCATATTATGGACTCAAGAAGCGACGAAACGTTATGAAGATGCAAAGTTTTGGTGCGAACAAAGCAATATTGCTTCGCTTGTGGACATCGTAGCTTCGATCTTCGCTTCTCCGTATCATAGCAACATAATCTCGCTTCTTCGCACCGTATTTTCTCTTCTTTGCTTCTTCATGTCTATAATTTGATTCGCGAAGATGACGTTAATGTCAATGTTAAACGTCTTCAGATTCATCAGCATCATTTTGCCCTGTTATTGGATGATGAAATATCATAAATTGTGTAAAGCCGCGTAGTGAAGCGATGCAGTTTTACGTAAAATGTGCGATACGACAACTGACATTTCATTATCCAATAAAAGGGCAAAATAAACATTCAAAACTTATGATTGCCAAACATATTAATTTTTCCTGAACTCATACAAATTCTAAGGAAAATAAACGTTAAAGTACGTGAGAATAAAAATATTAAACTGGTACGAACTAGTTTCCTAACAACAAAAAATGTTGGACAGGAAAAAAGTCAAGCCGCCATTTATTCTGGAAAAGATATTTCTCCCAAAGATATGAACCCTAGCATGTTTGCGCTTACTACTGTGCTGCTATGACGTAATAAGTGACTCGTTGTTTATCGGACAGCAGACATGACAATTGAAAGTTGAACATGATGCAATTTGTGTTGGGATTTATAGGGACTCTCGGACAACATTTCAAGTACTTGTAGATCTTATGTGTGAATAAAAACCTCAAAATTAAGATCTACAGGTATCCGAATATCAGCTGTAAATTATTTCTTGGGAATCAGAACGAAATCGACGTGACAAGTTGCTGATGATGCTGTATCTTTTGCTTGTTTTTTCAAATTTATTCATCCTATATCCATGTGTATTAGATTAGCTTTGGTGAAAACAAATAAAGGAAACGTTTTATTTTTTCATGGATTTCTAGAAGGTATATCATAATTCCCTAGAAATACGAGAAACCCGTCAACGAACTGCCGTTCTGTTCACTTGACTTGTTGCAGTTTTCAAATCATGCACGTAGCAACCGATGTAATCACTGCGTAATATTCACAGTACTTCACTGTGATGTTTTTTAAGTCCACACATGGAGATGTTTCAAGTTTTAATGGATTATTTGATACCATTTGTATTGTTTATTTCATGTGTTAGACACTTCTTGATTTCTTTTGCGTTAGTGTGAAAGTAGTTGCGGCAAATTTTGAGATTTTACCATCTCATAACGGAAGTCACAATAACTGCGATCGACCAATCAAAATGCTTAGAATGAGATAAACAAACACATTTGGTATTTATAAGAAGAACAGCCAGTAACTATGTCAATTCATTTGTCCAACAAGAAAAAGGATATTCTGCATGAGAATAACGCAAGTAACTCGACGGCGGGTGCGGCTAGCCAACAGGGGATGCTTACTCCTCCCGGGCACCTGGTCCCACCCCTAGCTTGCTAGGGGTCCGTCGATGCTCAATTTGGTGCTCTATTGTAAGTGCTGTTGAGATTATCGTCAGAATCTTCTTTAACTCATTTATTTCTGAGGAAGAATTTTTTTCCTGATAAGAACTATGTCAGCAAATTTTCCATCACTTTATGATAGAAAATTTCTATATTAGACATTTCTTATGTTTGTGGATTTTGCACTTCGGAAATCGCACTTCAGACATCGTTCTCCAAGGGATATTACCAAAAGTAAATTGTTAAAATAATTTGTGTAGATATCCCCAGTGTTATTTTGTCATTTGAGCGTTCAGAGTTTACTTTTCTGATCACATCTACTTTCTTTGATAGGACCCTTAAATGTGCGGAGTCTGGGGGTGCGAACTTCGAACATGTCTCTTATAACGATTATATGGGAGTGAGGAAGAAGACCGAATCCCCTACATATTTACATACTAGTATCTACTTTGAGTAGGAAGTATGACAGGATCAAAACCTATGATATGAAGAATTTATCATGCCATTTTGGAAGTTTTTTTTGTAATCATTGATGTAAGAAAATTAAGTCATCGACCAATTTAATTAAAATTCGACGTTTCTGATCCGTTACTCTACTTAGTAAGAGTAACGGATCAGAAACATCGAATTTTAATTATATTGACAGAAATACATCTTTCCAAAAGTTGTTACCCATAGTTCTAGATAAAAGAAATCATATATTCTTTTCCAAAATTAAGAAATAATATAAAATTTTCTGGAAGAATATCAGTACCCGAAACGTGCATGTCTGGTCCATGCTGTAAATTTATTATCAGGTTTGAAATGATGCTATTGAATTTAAAGACGTTTAACATTTGAACTACTTGGTGAGTGTCACTGCTGGTGGACCAAGAGTCCCCGAGGGCACATGTAGCCAAGTTCGATCAACTTCGGTTGATCGTCTGTGTCTTCAACGCATTTGAAATTTTCTGTTACAAAATTTCTTGAAATTTCTGAAACGTGGGTCCTGTAGCATCATATCCCACCCATTCTGCTACGTCTTTTGGTACATTTTTGGACATAATAATTTTCATACTTTTTGGCCATATTACATTGTTTAGACTGAGGATCACTGACGAGGGTTTAGTACCCGAAACGTGCATGTCTGGTCCATGCTGTAAATTTATTATCAGGTTTGAAATGATGCTATTGAATTTAAAGACGTTTAACATTTGAACTACTTGGTGAGTGTCACTGCTGGTGGACCAAGAGTCCCCGAGGGCACATGTAGCCAAGTTCGATCAACTTCGGTTGATCGTCTGTGTCTTCAACGCATTTGAAATTTTCTGTTACAAAATTTCTTGAAATTTCTGAAACGTGGGTCCTGTAGCATCATATCCCACCCATTCTGCTACGTCTTTTGGTACATTTTTGGACATAATAATTTTCATACTTTTTGGCCATATTACATTGTTTAGACTGAGGATCACTGACGAGGGTTTAGTACCCGAAACGTGCATGTCTGGTCCATGCTGTAAATTTATTATCAGGTTTGAAATGATGCTATTGAATTTAAAGACGTTTAACATTTGAACTACTTGGTGAGTGTCACTGCTGGTAGACCAAGAGTCCCCGAGGGCACATGTAGCCAAGTTCGATCAACTTCGGTTGATCGTCTGTGTCTTCAACGCATTTGAAATTTTCTGTTACAAAATTTCTTGAAATTTCTGAAACGTGGGTCCTGTAGCATCATATCCCACCCATTCTGCTACGTCTTTTGGTACATTTTTGGACATAATAATTTTCATACTTTTTGGCCATATTACATTGTTTAGACTGAGGATCACTGACGAGGGTTTAGTACCCGAAACGTGCATGTCTGGTCCATGCTGTAAATTTATTATCAGGTTTGAAATGATGCTATTGAATTTAAAGACGTTTAACATTTGAACTACTTGGTGAGTGTCACTGCTGGTGGACCAAGAGTCCCCGAGGGCACATGTAGCCAAGTTCGATCAACTTCGGTTGATCGTCTGTGTCTTCAACGCATTTGAAATTTTCTGTTACAAAATTTCTTGAAATTTCTGAAACGTGGGTCCTGTAGCATCATATCCCACCCATTCTGCTACGTCTTTTGGTACATTTTTGGACATAATAATTTTCATACTTTTTGGCCATATTACATTGTTTAGACTGAGGATCACTGACGAGGGTTTAGTACCCGAAACGTGCATGTCTGGTCCATGCTGTAAATTTATTATCAGGTTTGAAATGATGCTATTGAATTTAAAGACGTTTAACATTCAAAAGATTTAACCAAGAGAGATTTTCATTGCTATTAATAATTCTTCTAATCCAAGTTATTTTAAGCTTTTAACAAATGAATTTATACATATCATTATCAGTCCTCCATTTTTTTATCTTGAATAATATATTTTCTGGAAATTCTTTCTGTCTTATTATTCCATATATATTTGAAAAATAAAGTTTCAAGTTCTTTTATTATTTTTAGCTCACCTGAGAGAAGCTCAAGTCAGCTATCCGTCGTTCGGCGTCCGGTGTCAACTTTTAACATTTTCGACATCTCCTCTGCAACCGCTGCGCGAAATTTCACGAAACCTTACAAGAAGCAAGAACTCAAGGTCATCCACCAATTTTGTGTTTTTAGTGCCGATTGGTCAACAAACGCTATGGCTGAGGGCTCTGATTGGCTGACATATTTTCGACATCTCCTCTGCAACCGCTGCACGGAATTTCGAAAAACCTTACATTAACGAAGGTCTTCCTTTTGTGTATATTGGGCTGCGTCATGCAGAGTTGTCACTATTCGCCAAGTTTGATGCAATAGATTATCCGCATATAATGCAAAAGATACAAAGCTGAGGTTATATAATTTCACAATTATATGTATTATAAAGATCACACGAGAGCTTTACCATATTCCTCTATAACTGCGAGGAAGTATAGCGACAGGGATTTTTCAAAATGGGGTAGTAAAATCGAGAATGACTGTTACTCCTTCCGGGCACCTGGTCCCACGTCTAGCTTGATTAAAGTATCCGATACATGTGTCTAGAACAACAAAATTGGTACTATAGAACATATATTTCAATATTGACAATTCCATCCACTACATGTAGGCTGGTATTACTGCTGGTTGACTGTAAGTCCCCGGGGATATCAACTAGTTTTACTGTTTTCGAACTGCATTGAAATATATTCTAAATTGCCTGTCATCAAATTTGACCTAAATTTCTAAAACTAAGGGGTATCTTCCTCAATGCATAGCTCTGTCCTTAGCTGGATTTCGGCATAATTTTTTCGGTCATGTTTAGAATCAAGCTGCTTGCGCCTACCCTCAAACGATGTTTGGCCATATTTTTCACTTAAATACGCTTCTGAATAAACCCTATACAAAATTTAGAGCCCCTCATTCGGGCGAAAGGAAATTAAATCTCTGTATTAAAGATGGCACCAGGAACATTCACTTTGGCTTTATTTAAACTGTTTGACATGAAGTACCACTGACGAGGATTAAAGTATCCGAAACACGTGTCTGGTACAACAATATTGGTACTTTAGAACATATATTTCAATATTGACAATTGCTAGGGGTCCGTCGATGCTCAATTTTATGCTCTATTGTGAATGTTATTGAGATTATCGTCAGGATATTCTTTATCTAACTTGTTGTAATAAAACGGAAGTGCTGCAACTCTACACGTATACCTTCTAGAAGATCATCGATGTATCCGGAGATGACGTCTTACTCTATTGTTGGATTTGAAAATTAAATTCGAAGTTCGATATACATAAATCTCACGAATGATTGCAAAAAGGAAATTCATGGAAGGAAGGATAGCATGCCGTTCTTTCAGATGGACATGAAATTTAACATAAGTAAAATACCGGAAAGCCTCCTTTCGTATAAATGAAGCTAGATAAAGAAAACGCTTAATCTTTCACTGAGATGCTCACATTTTGTTTATTTCATGTCATTAGTATATCATTTTATATACATACAGTGAGATAATAGTGTTAATTACGACGCATCATTTGCTATACCTTTCTTAATACACAAATGTATGACCAAAGATTTAGCCGTCCTATTGTCGTAGCAAAGTTACCTGACCGGACGCGGCTGATTCAATCAAGCGAATGAGACGAGAAAATTAAATTTTAGGAAAGAAAGTATATGAATTGCATGCATAATAAGTAATAAGAGTGAATACTCGTCACCCGAATTATTGTAGCTTATATCACCTGGACAGAATCGAAGAAGTACCCGTAAGTAATTCAGTCAAAAGTCGCGAATGTAAGGCAATATCCATTGGAACAGTTTCGAATCCCAGAATAAACAATATTCCGCCGTGGGATCAGGAGCCTGTTTTACAAAAATACTTACAAAATTTTTATACGAAATTTTATTATTTTCATCATATTTTTCACTTCAGATTATGTTGTCCTTTCTGATATCATTTCTACATACTAAATACGAAATAAAATAAGAACTACTACGCGATCAAAATTAACGAAAATTCCTAGAATATTTTGTAAGCATTTTTGTTAAACAGGCTCCTGGTGCCCGGGGAGAGTCAGCATCTCCTATTTGCTTACAGTACCAAAAAATTAGCCCAATCCGGTAAGGTCAGTTTGCAAAGGCAATACTAGGTACATAAAATAATCAACATAACCACTATTATAGTACAGACAGACAGACTACATACGGACAGCCTTCTGACATATCCTTTACTATTTATAGCAGTTTGTCCATTAGATTCCGACAGTCTTTGAGTACACCTTGTCACTACGTTAGCTTTTAGCTCTTCGTCTTTGATGGTCGCAGTTATGGACAAAATTTTACATTTTCGCATTTCAGACAAACTTCTGAAATTCCCAGACATGCTGAAATATAACGGGAACCACATATGCTCTAGATTTATCCGATCCAAAATATTCTTTACCGTCAGCGTTGCAATTGGTATCTTAAAACCCAAATCTTTGTCGACGTAGCGTAGCGTTACGTTCATTGTTGGGAGATTTTGAACGAAGCCTCTGTCCTTTGTAATTTGTACCTTGAGCATGAAGTAGAAACTGTACTTGTAGCAAAGCTTATAAGACGTACAGTTTCTAGTTTCGATTTGATATGGAGCTTTTGGTAAAACTGACATGAACTTGTAGCCTGAGTGATGTTGTAGGGATACATAGAGTGCTCCAAGGAACCGTGTTATCTTGATGTTGGACAGTAGAGAGTCCGACCAGTAGGAAACAACAAGGTTTACTCTGGTATTACGTATTTGCATACTGTAAATGTTGATGTCTTCTCCCTGTTTCAAAATGAGACAAAGGTAACCATGGTAACTGTTATTATAGAGATAATATTAATAACCCTCACGAAGTGTTTTGACAGTAATTGTGAACGAACAGGAGATGCTTACTCTTCCTTGGCTCCTGGTCTCAATCCCGTGTCGGGAGTTCGCTTCTTTTCATGTGGTGGAGGTTTTTGTTTGTTTGCTTTGGTTCCTGTTTTATCCTAATTTTGTATGCCTTCGGTGTCTGATTTTCTGAATTATCGATTTTGTGCTGTATACAGGAATATGGTCATTATCCATATTTGTCATTATATATATATATATAAATATTCTCCCTGACATGGACTTTCTATATAGACATAATCACAGTGCATGTTTTGTAGATACTGTTCTCATTTTCGTGCGTGAACATCGATGGCGGATGTGGCTAGCCAGATATAGTGTATTGTGAATTTTAAATTTTCTTTCATTTTCCATCTTTCCCTATATTATCGACTTTCATATCATTTGGAGCTGAAACTCAATGACAAAACTTTTTTGATGATTGTTAAATATGTATGGTGTAAAATAGTAATGAAGTTCACTTATGTTATCTAAGGTATTAAAACGAAAAACACTGACGGCGAGTGCAGCTAGCCAACCAGGGGATGCTTACTCCTCCCGGGCTTGCTAGGGGTCCGTTGATATACAATGTGGTGCTCTATTGTGAGTGCTAGTGAGATTGACGTCAGAATATCCTTTAACTTATTTGGCTGTGCCTAAAACTGACTCTGGATTAAAGTATCACTGATGAGGATTTTATATCCGAACCACGTGTCTGGTGCATAATTGGTTTGAAATTTTCTTCGGAAGGTATAGGATTGGAACACTTAAAGCATGTCAATGACAAATCACCTACACTGGTCTTTTTTATTTACATTTGAGGATACAGTCTCTTAAAAAAATAAATAGGTAAATAAATAAATGATTAAAGTAAATAATTCTATAATAGCATAACGTCACCAAATAAGTGATTTTTAGACAGTGCAGTTTATTACTCTGAGTGTAAAATGATGAAATGTACATTTGGCAATATAATACAGATTAACTAACCTCCAGATTGTCATTCTCCCTGAATCTAAGTAATACCGACATATGTGTTGATTTACTGATGAAGTTGATGAATGGGTGGAGTTGAGGCAAACATATAGGCGAACACTTTCTTTCATTCTTCAAAGCACATTGAAGGTTCTTCAAAACAAAGCGCCCGCAAGTCAATGGACTAAGGTACTTTGGACACGAGATGTCCTCATGCAAAATATCAATACAAAGGCGGGGGAGTGTCATATTATTGACATTGAAAATGAATTGGTATTTTATTGATTTCGATCGTAGAAATAACTCAATTATATCGTCATTTGTAATGTTCTCATTTTGCAAAGCTGTGACGGCTTCAAACTCGTTTGGATTAAAAACAATATCCCAGAATCTGAAGTTAGACTGACCGTTGCATCTGGCACACTCTGCATTTAAAAATGTTGTTCCGGTTGCTATGGTTACAGGCAAGAATGACCTAATCTTTAATGGATCACTGAAACAAGAAATGTCATTACATTTGTTGACCACTCGAAACCCTAATCTGACAGTCTGTGGCAGTGGCAGACAGTACCTATCATCAAACCTTAGTATGGAAGCAACAGAAGTATTCTGACCGTCATCTGTATCCATAACTCCTGGAGCGTCCTTACAGCAATCCCCGTAAACATGACAGACCTGGTCACAGTAACACAGGGGGAAAGAATTTTCCTCGGACGTTGTCCAGTTACATGTATGTTGTGGACAAACTTGACCATCTGAGTGATGTACACCAGCCGATAGAAAAAGATAGAGCAGCAAGTGTTCGATTCCATGGTTTAGAAACATGACTGAAGTTTATACTGAAATAACCGGCAAGTGTTCGATTCTGTAATCTAGGAACATGTTTTCAATTTAATTTTGCAGTCATTCTCAACCCATTTCAAAAGGATTCTATATTTAAACCTTTTTGAGAAATCAATTATTGTCAAAATATAAGGTTACTTTCTGATTGGCTTATTTCTGAAAAAAATTGCTCAAATATACATTTTTTGTCTACAGACAGCATTCCAATATTATTCGTTAATGACCAATTGCGAATGAATATGTTGCATTGTTAAGCTGTATATTTTTGTACTTTTCAATATTTGATTTTACTTCATTAATCCGTGTATAATATTTCACTTTTGTTCCGCATTCCGAATTCATTTCATATCTGTGACGTTTTGTAACATTTTGAATACAAGCGATATTGTTTTATCAATTTATGCAATAACTTAGAAAATAATTCCAGACATCTTTGTGAGTAAATTGATAACAAATACGTAATGAAGAATATTTTACAATATTTTTGCTCATTTATTGGAGACGCCTCTGCATTAATGTACTGTCGTGATATTGGTGTCTATGCTCGTTAGAAATAAACAAATTTAGGTAAGTGCCAAAGAACGGGAAGTATTCTTTTGCATGCAATCAGGAGACGCTAATTCTCTCCAGACACCTGGTCTCACTTCGAAATGTTATTCATTCCCATGTTTGCAACCGTTTTGCATCGGCTCATCGACTTTGTGACTAAATAACTGATAGGAACGTCTTTGATGATAATCTTGAAATTAATCAGATCTTAAATGATGCTATTGAACTTAAATCGGGTGTTTTGGTGTTTTACTATTGATGCTGCAACGGGGTTTTGTTGGAGATCTCCTCCCTTCTTTTTGAAGACGTTTAACATTTGAACTACTTGGTGAGTGTCACTGCTGGTGGACCAAGAGTCCCCGAGGGCACATATAGCCAAGTTCGATTAACTTCGGTTGATCGTCTGTCTTCTTAACGCATTTGAAATTTTCTTTTACAAAATTTCTTGAAATTTCTAAACCGTGGGTCCTGTAGCATCATATCCCACCCATGCTGCTACGTCTTTTTGGTACATTTTTGGACATAATCATCATACTTTTGGCAATTTTACATTGTTTAGACTGAGGATCACTGACGAGGGTTTAGTACCCGAAACGTGCATGTCTGGTCCATGCTGTAAATTAATCAGATCTTAAAAGATGCTTTTGAATTTGAAGACGTTTAACATTGCTTCTTCGTGTACCATATTATAGACTCAAGAAGCGACGAAACGTCATGAAGATGCAAAGTTATGGTGCGAAGAAAGCGAAATTGCTTAGCTCGTGGACATCGTACCTTCGTGTCGATCTTCGCTTCTCCGCATCGTAGCAACATAATCTCGCTTCTTCGCACCGTATGTTCTCTTCTTTCCTTCTTCGTGTCTATAATTTGATTCGCGAAGGAGAGGTAAATGTCAATGTTAAACGTCTTCAAATTCATCAGCATCATTTAAAGCAGATAAATTTAAAGCATGGACCAGACATGCACGTTTGGGGCATTTAACCCTCGTCAGTGAGCCTCAATCCAAACGATGAAATATGGTTAACATCTTTGAAACTTTAACTTTTTATGTCGTCTACGTTTTGATATACAATCCAAACAATGAAATGTGGCCAATATCTATAAATATTATGTCCGAAATATACCGAAAGACGTAGCAAAATGACCCAGGTTTCAGAAATTTGAGAAAATGTTGTAAACAGAAATTTTCGAATGCGTTTGAAGAAACGACCAACCGAAATTGATCGAACTTGGCTACATGTGCCCTCGGGGACTCCTGGTCCACCAGCAGTGACACTCACCATGTAGTGCAAATGTTTAACGTTTTCAAATTTATTCAATTTAATTTTCGCCCTACTATATATCACAAGGCGAAGAATTGAAGAATTGAAGTAAGACGCAATTAACATACGTATGCGAAACATGTAACGTTAAAGATATAGTATTTCAGTAAGTAGTCAGGGGCATCACTGGTTTCAGTACTTTTTTTCAGAAATGACTGATATCAGTAATTATTATCAGTAATCAAGCAGGAGATGCTTACTCTTCCTGGGCACCTGGTCTCACTCCCATATCGGGAGTTCGCTTCTTTTCACATGGTGGAGGTTTTTGAATGTTTGCTTTGGTTCCTGTTTTATCCTGATTTTGTATGCCTTCGGTTTCTGATTTTCTGAATTATCGATTTTGTGCTGTATACAGGGATATGGTCATTATCCATATTTGTCATTGATTTTGATTTTACTTGCTGCGTGCCTCAAAAGTACTGAATACCATACTTTCTGTGCGCACTTTTATTTCTATCTAGATACTCTTTCCTGCGCATTTTCATTTTATGTGTTCATTTGATGCAGAATAGAAAGTACGACAAATCCTTGAAATTAGATTTCATTAGATAGTGTACTAAAGGAAATGAAATCGACAAACTTTAAAATATGACGGAATTCAATCATTTTCATATGACTGATTTCTATCATTTTGAAAAATGAATATCTTTGATCGTGTTTATTTACAAAGGAAATCGAAAAATAAATTATGAGTATCAGTCATTTCGAAAGAGGACTGAGATCAGTGATTCCCCTGACTGGTAAGTATGGGGCCATTTTAATCTAAATGTAATTTCTATCGCTGTATTATTAAAAAAAAAAAAAACAAGGGAGTAGGTTATGTAATGAAATTAAATATAACATGAGTTAATTCCTCTTCCCGGGCACCTCGTCCTGCTTCCACTCGGGGATTCACGATTTCATTATTAATAGAGACCTTCACAATTATGCCTGGCCATGTTCCCCTGGGTCTCTGACTACTGAAAGTTCTACAATTGTTACTTTTTCTCAATTCAGTGGCGGATTCAAGGGGGTGTAGGCCCTCCCCCCCTTAAATGTGCAAATTATAGATAAAACGATCATTTTCCATATAAAAAAGAGTAAATATTAACTACCTGTTAATATAATTGTCAAATGCATCAATTTCAATTCATTAATCAATTTCAGTCAGGAAAATGGGTCTGAAATGGATGAAATTCGTTAGCTTTCGGGGGGGAGCTTCCCCCCCCCCACCCAAAAGTCCCCCTACCAGGGATCCGCCCCACGACTTTTTACGCCCCCTCTGACTCAAAAGCTGGATCCGCCACTGCAATTACATGTATATTATGCTTCAAAAATTTATACATCCCGAAGAGAACTATTTTGCCCTTTCAGCTATGAATCTGAAATGGATGATTTATAAATGGATATGATCTATCACACAGGAAGTTACCGCGCTTTTCGATTGTTTGATGGTAATAAGGGTTATATAACCCAATTTATTGTACCTGTTTGTTTTGTCCCGTTCTTTTCTAAAGAAATGTCATGCTGATCCGTTTAGTCAAGTTTCTCATTTGAATATTTTTCTTCAGAAAAAGAAGAAGAATGTTGTCTCTGTCTTTCTCTCGCTATGGTATAATTTAAAGCGGGGCATAACTCTTCACGCCTTGTTAATCTCGTACTAATTTGAGTTATCGATCTTGGGCCGTAAATAGCTTCCATGTGTCCTACATGTAATAAATCCCGTGTTCAGTCTGACATACAATATTCATTCTTCTCTCTATCCCGTGATAGCTCAGTTGGTAGAGCGGAGGACTGTAGCGGGAACGACGAGATATCCTTAGGTCGGTGGTTCAAATCCGCCTCGCGGGATATATTTTTCGATTTTTTTTTTCTCAAATGTAAATACGAGTTTTTATTGTGTCCGTATTCATGCGTAATGCTAAATAAAGTTTTTCTTTTAATTATTGAAAGAAGATGAAAAAATTCTTGCAGATTTCTGAGAAAGGACAGACGACAGTCTATATATGAGGGGTACGTGGACAGGGTGAAAGGGGGGAGAATGGGGGCGGGAGGAGGGAGAGAGGGTGGGGTGGGAAAGGGGAGGCGGGAGGGAAATGTGAGCGGGAGGGGGAGGTAATGGACGGGAGGAAGCGGGGAGAGAGGTCGCCCCCCCCCGCGCCCCCCCCCCCCCCCCCCCCCCCTATTTATATATTCATGTCGCTGAACGAAACGTGGGTTAACCAAGTTTCATTATGTATTATCGAAGATAATCTTAATCATCGCACAGTCGACTCATCGTACTAAATTAACCTTACTGAGTTAATACTCATTAAATTCCACGCCATGCCAAGAAATCCTTAGCGATTTAGTTTCTACAGAGTTAACCGTTATAAATTATCATCTATTATGATACCAGCTGTTTTAATAAGCTACCGTATCGAGACGACCGGCAGATTTGAACAGAATTTCTTGGCATGCGTCCATGTTTAATTATTAAAATGATAAAATTATAGGAACTATTTGACAGGACAATGACCTAGATATGCAATAATTGGGATCGGTAGTAGTATCTCTATAACTCTCTCATGCCAAGAAATCCTTAGCGATTTAGTTTCTACAGAGTTAACCGTTATAGATTATCATCTATTATGATACCAGCTGTTTTAATAAGCTACCGTATCGAGACGACCGGCAGATTTGAACAGAATTTCTTGGCATGGCTGTTTCTAAGCACGCAATATCTGGTAAAATTCATTACATTTTCAAAACTGTCCTGTTCTCTTCTAAATAAAGATATTTACATAAGATAAAGTGTGTTGTCTTCTTTAAATTTCGATCTAAGGATATTTTAAATGCAAAAACTTCATGCTGTATTTTTAGAATTTAAATGATTTTTTTCCGTGAGGCCTGAGAGGGATAAAACAATCTGTAAAAAATGCGTAAAATCAACTGAAAAAAAAAGAAATTTCTGGCTTTGTAATGTTATTATTTTCCTTGTTCTTTGTCAGTGACCATAAATAAACAATATCAAGTGAAAAAAGTATGCATATATCGAAATATCGACCCGCAATAAGAGAAAGACGCCCCCCCCCCCCCCGGAATTTACAATCCCGCGTTTTTCTCTGTATGTACGGTATAAGCTCAGAATGAAGCTTAAAATCGTAGGCTAGACTCTGACTTTGCTAGTTTTTTACTTGTAAATAAGTTATTCATTAAATGAAAATAATATTTAAAAAAAAGTTTTCATCAAAATGAATCCAAAAAAAAAAAAACAAAAAAAAAAAAACAAAAAGTTACCGGGATGGGGGGGGGGGGGGGTGCGCTGGTCATAGCATTTCCATATGTATGCTAAACTTCATAATCAATGATCAGAAATTTTATTTAAATCACATAGAAAAAAAAATCCGTAAAGATTCAAAGAACACAACTCTTTAAAATGTCTATTTACAGTCATGCACCTGGGTCGGGACCGGAATTATTCGAATTTTATTTATCCGAGGACCCATTTTCACACGTATTCTCCCACACATGTAAACGTCTCACACACTTTAAACTATTCGCACCATTTTATTTCATTTATTCATTAAACATTGACAGGAAGACAATTCAAGATACGCTGTATGTGCATTTCCTACATATTGTTGAAAAAATGATAAAATTATAGGAACTATTTGACAGGACAATGACCTAGATATGCAATAATTGGGATCGGTACTAGTATCTCTATAACTCTCTCATGCCAAGAAATCCTTAGCGATTTAGTTTCTACAGAGTTAACCGTTATAGATTATCATCTATTATGATACCAGCTGTTTTAATAAGCTACCGTATCGAGACGACCGGCAGATTTGAACAGAATTTCTTGGCATGCTATGCATACCAGGCATGGAAAAAATGGGGGTGTCCTTGGTCCGGGATGATTGAAAAAACCTCATCCAACCCGGCTCCCACTTGACTGGAATTTATCAAAGCTGTTTTATATGGACTTCATACACATCTATATTTCTTTTTCAAATCATGGACATGACCACCTTTCCCTCGGAGCTTGATGACCCCGCCCCCCACCCACCCCCTCTCGAAAAAAAAAAATCAGTCTAGATCGATCTGCCTTTGACAATTATCAACTTAACTAAACATGCTAAATCACAGAAGCTGAAAATGAGTCGTGAATTTAGTAATATACGAAACAAATCTAAAAAGTTCAGATTTTCTTTCTTCTTCTAAGATATCACATACATGTACAATTAGGCCTTACTAAACGCGGTTGCGCAATTTAAAATAAAATCGGGGTAAGTAGGTTCAAATCGACAGGCAAGAGTGTTTCAAAAGTAGGCCAAAAGTCAAGGTTACGAGGTCAGAACACACGTGTGAAATATGAAAGCTCTATCACCTTCGATTAAAAAAATATGCCCAATGTTAAAGTTTTTCAAAAGTAGGTCAAAGGTCAAAGTCGTGGTCACGAGGTCAAAAATATTGGTATGGATGGAAATGTAATCATTGTCGCAATTGTGTACAAGGAACATACACGAAAGCTCTAGATATCACCTGCCATTCTTTAAAAGAATGTCCAATGTTTAATAAGTTTTTTTCGGCATTTGATTGAGGAAAAGAGTGCAGTTACTGTTAACCCCCTCCCCCCCTCAGTCCCCCTGCCCCCCCCCCCCCCCCCTCATGTGTACTTTTTTTACTATATATATATATATATCTTATTCTACCAATCAAAATAAAATACCAATTCATGAAAGCTTTTTACCATAATTTTAAAAAAGGAAATAAAAGCTGAAGATGGATTCTTCTTTACATCCATTCCCAATCCATCAGCGGCGTATACATTATACACATACAATATAAAAAGTCAGTTTTACATTGTAGGTGGCGCCTTTCAAGAACAGATATACAATTGGTGTATGATAATATGAGAGTAACGTGAACGTCATTTGTGCATGTACAAATTACAGATAAATTAGTTTTCTGTTCTGAACTAGTCTTACATAAAACTCATTTTATCTTATGAAATATTAATAGTTCTTATTTAAAATGAAATTTTCATTTTTATGCAATTTGCATGTGTATGCCTTTAAGGGGGCCCAAATTGGTAATTTTAAAGTATCTTGTATCTTGTAAATGACCCACATTCATGAAAATATTTGACCACTTTATCTGATATTAGCATTTCTTTTAGATATAACTGATACAACCATCTACTTATACAATTTCAGCGAGAAGTGCATAGTAATCTATGTAAAAGTTATTATTCCAAAAATGTACTTTTAAAAAAGAAGTAGCAGACTGGGTGGGATATGATGCTATAGGACCAACATTTTAGAAATTTCAAAAAAAGTTTGATAACAAATTATCGAAGGTGTTGAAGATACGATCAACCGAAGTTGATCGAACTTGGTTACATGTGCCCTCGGGGAATCCAGGTCCACGAGCAGTGACACTCCACAAGTTGAACAAATGTTTTAAAACGTTTTCAAATTCAATAAGTTACAAATGTTAAAAGTCTTCAAATACAAATGTTTTAAACGTGTTCACGTACAAATGTTAATCGTCTTCAAATTCAATTAGTTACAAATGTTAAAGGTCTTCAAATACAAATGTTTTAAACGTGTTCAAGTACAAATGTTAATCGTCTACAAATTCAATAAGTTACAAATGTTTTAAGCGTGTTCAAATACAAATGTTTTAAACGTGTTCAAGTACAAATGTTAATCGTCTTCAAATTCAATAAGTTACAAATGTTTTAAGCGTGTTCAAATACAAATGTTTTAAACGTGTTCAAGTACAAATGTTAATCGTCTTTAAATTCAATAAGTCTGGAAAAAATCAAAATCACAGCAAAGATAAGTCTATGGAAACCCTGAACCGACATGTGTTTTGCTCTTTGTTTTTGTGTTTTGGTTTTTGCTCTTTCCTTTTTGCGTGTTGTGCATTTTTTAAGGTCACCTTAAGCCCAAGGAGGAGGAACGTCTCTTTTTTTCAATTCAGACATTTTATCACGTGGGAGGGTTTATTGTATATTTGTCGTTTTGACACAGCCTTACCCAAATGTGTCACAATCAAAATTAAAATTTCCCTTACTAAAAAATGGCTCTTGATAGCCAAGAACGGCACATTTGTATCTCGTTTGCGTTGTCGTCGCCGCGGCATTTTGATCATCAGTATTTCAATTCAATATCAGTGCGAGAAAATGAATGAAATATACACAGATCCTATTTTAAGCGTCGTTTGGTCGTAACTTGATCATATAGAACGTGAATAGGTCGCTAGATGGTCATGAAAGGGTCTTGGTAAGATCAGCGAACATTGAATCTGTAGTTGATAGATCGTGGTTAGAGCGTAGAATAGACGGGTAAATATCGGGAACAGGGCGTAATTAAAGCGTATCTTATGCGTGAAGAGAGCGGAGTTTAGTAAACTGCCGATAAGACCACGCTCAATCCACACTCTTTCCCGACCAGGACACGTTTAACATAGGCTGTACCCCCGATTATTCCGACCAAGCCCCGACCATTTCACGACCAAAAAACCCCATAGGAGAATATTCCACAAGGAACGTGGAATTCATATGTATTCATGCGGAAGATACGTGGAAGTCTATGGAAATACACGGAAATTGTTTAATTTGGAAACATTTCCGTATAAAGCTTCCATGTAACATGTGGAAGTCTCATGGAATGCAAAACTTTCTACGCGGAAACTGATGCGGAAGGCATGGAATATCAAAACTTAGAAAACTTTTAATGCGGAAAGCACAGAAACTTTGGACTTAGAAAATTTTTCATATAGAATCAACGCGGAATTATAGTCACTCTGGACTTAGAAAATTTCACAAGAATAATTGCAACTTTAATTCTGCATAACAGTATTTAATCAAATATATTTCAAGAAAGGGAAATATTGACTTAATTTGTTCCTTATTAAACCAAGGCAGATGTAGAGAAAACTGACCCATGAAAATATTATGAAAATCCCTCAAGAATAATTAAAGGGGTAGGGGCAAAAGTGACCATTTTTGGCCCCAATCAAAATTTTTAAAAAGGTTCTATTTTCTTGTTCATTATGCTTCTTCTGAACAATAAATAACAAATTTTATGTGATTTTTCGAAAACACTGCCTTTTAGGGCAAAATGATTAAAAGTTGAGCACTATGTCTTTACATTAGAAATTCAGAATTTTTGCAAGGGACACATATACCTACAATTGTAAGCCCTAGAGCAAGGGCGTGTAACAGGGGACATTCCTTTTTATATTCTGAACGTACATGGAAAGTATAACTTTGTTACATGCGCTTGCTCTATATATACCATAAACTATTATGTTAAAATCTGATTGTTATCATTTTACCACTAATTTCCGTAGTAGTGGGCAATTTTGGCGGGAAATAACACTCATATTAGTTGATTATATCTATTTTCAATTCAGTTTCAATAAACAACAATATCTCTAATCTTATTTGAAAGATAAAAAATAGTATGAAAACAATTTTTGAAAATGGCAAAAAATGGGGCCAAAAACGGCTGATTTTGCTCCTACCCCTTTCTAGTGTTATTTACAGCAATTATATATATTGATTATAATGGCCCATGCTCCTTTTAGAACATGATATGCAAATAATACCCCCCCCCCCCCCCCACACACACACACAGGCTAACTGATACAATTAAAGAAAAATGTACTATACTTTGCTTCTAGGTCTTTGCCACAATTCATTATTTTATCTATACATAAAACTCCATAATATTCAAGACTTCACTGCATACTTTTAAACTATGGTTATTTTTCAATAATATGAGTGATTATCAATTGCATGAAGTCTGGTGTGCATGTTTTAAGAATCACTTAAGTTCACGCCTTCACTCGGGGGGGGGGGACAAAATCTGATAATAAACAAGATAACCTACATAATTAATAATAATCAGATAACCCCCCCCCCCCTTTTGCATAATATTAGGTAAATATGCAAATTACTGAAGATGAATGCAAATAACTTCCATAACCTATCGAAACTGTCCCGTTTTACATGATTAATTTTTGCTATTAATGATTAGAATTTGTCAAAAACATCACATTTAAATGTCATAAATATATCAAGATATATTAAAATGATTATCTTAGCATATACTGCAAATTTATCCGTTTATAAATGATGCTATTGTATTTGAAGACGTTAAGCATATAATCGGTAATTAGCAAGATAGAAGAGAACTACATTGTATCTGCCCGAAATTAACACATCAATTAATAAACGAAGCGGCAGATGCCTGTGCCCTCCTCGACGGCCATGACACCCTGTTCGCCGCTAGGTGACGTGGAACTGGAAAGTGGTCAGCTTAAAAACCACCCTTAGGTGAAAAATATGGCAATTTTAATTTTTCGACGAATTACAATAGTACATTTCAATTCAAAATGATATATGATATGTATGTATATGACACGGATTAAAATGCAATAAATCCTCTTTGAAAACTTTCGAGTAAAAGATAAGTTTTAAAGCAATATTATCGAACATTCATCAAATGCAGGGGCGGATCCAGAACCCCAACTGCCGTGGGGGGGGGGGGGACATACAATTTTTGATAGGAATCATTTGTGAGGCCCGAAGGGCCGCGTGGGAGAGGGTTTGGAGGTTCCCCCTCCCATTGGTTTGGGTTCGGGGGCCTCCCCCGAGAAATGTTTGACAAAATGAAGCTATTTGGTGGCATCTGAATCGTATTTGAACTGAATTTAGAAAGTTTTGGCGCGCATAATTCAATCAGTGTCAGTAACGATAATTGATATATTTAAAAAAAATGAAACATTATCATCGATATCATAAAATTGATCAAACCTCAAGGTTTTGTCATTTTAAGATGTCAGATTATTTGTAAAATGACTCATCCATTTATTCTCATGAAATATAGACAAAATGTGAATTAATCATAATTTTCGCGGCTTGCCGATATAAGGAGTAATGTTAACGTCTTCATATTGAATAGCATCATTTAAGAACAGATAAATTGGCAACATGGACCAGACATGCACATTTCGGGTACTAAACCCTCGTCAGTGATCCTCAAAATATATGAAATATCAATGTTATAAATAATAATCTCGATCGAATCAAGACAAATAATATTTCATATCTTAAAAAAATTTCGGACTCGCTTCGCTCGCCAATTCTTCATAAAAATCAACGTGAAAGAAAAGCTTTCAATACCCCGCCCTCAAAAATCAATCCTTAGTGCACACATTGCCCCCTCCCCATGATGTGCACCGAAATATACCTACATGATAAGTAGACTTCCTACAATTTTGGACCCTATCTGACCAAAAAATGCTGGATCCGCGCATGCAAGCCGTGACAAGAGATACATTTTGTTGCTAATAATTGAAATAATCACGATCTTACTCCAATACTTAATATGAAAAAAAAAAGATTTGTAGAAACTAGATAATTATAATATGAAGGAAATAGATAATTAATATGTCCACATGTGCCTGAAAATCACAGGAGCTCGGCACCAACAATCCTGACTTATATACACCCCTTCTCTACAGTACTTTCACTTTCCTTTAAAGTTAAGAGAGGGAGGATGCGATTGTAAATCAAAGACATCGAGCTTCTACGTGAAAGTATGAACCCCCCCCTTTTTTTTTTCTTTCTCCGAATCATGACTCTCTGAAAATAGTCGTGAAGTCAACGAAAAAAGGTAGGGGAGAAAAACGATCATATTTGCATGCACTTGATATGACAATCGTTTCCGCGGTTTTTTGTGTCGCCTGCGAAGCATAGCGACACTTAGGGATCACTTTGTCCGTTGTCCGTCTGTCCGTCCGTCCGTCTGTCCGTCTGTCAGTCCGTCCGTCTGTCTGTCTGTCACACTTTGGGTGTCACAGCCCATAACTTTTGATTGGTAAGTGGTAGGGCTTTGATATTTCACATGTGTAGTCCTTGTGACAAGACCTTCCTACACATACCATAATATTTGACCTTGTGACCTTGACCTAGATCTTTGACCTACTTTTGAAAAAAAGATAAGATTCGCTATATCTTTTGATTGGTAAGTGATAGGGCTTTGGTATTTCACATGTGTATTCCTTGTGACAAGACCTTCCTACACATTCAATAATTTTTGGCCTAGTGACCTTGACCTACATATTTGACCTACTTTAAAAAAATTAAGAATGGATATATCTTTTGATTGGTAAGTGTTAGGACTTTGATATTTCACATGTGCAATCCTTGAGGCAAGACCTTTCTACACATACCATAATTTTTGAATTGTGACCTTGACCTAGATATTTGAACTACTTTTGAAAAAAAAGATAAGATTCACTATATCTTTTGATTGGTATGTGATGGGGCTTTGGTATTTCACATGTGTATTTCTTGTGACAAGACCTTTCTACACAGACCATAAAATTTGACCTCGACCTAGATATTTGACCTACTATTCAAGAAAAGTAATATTGCTATATCTTTTGATTGATAGGTGATAGGGCTTTGATATTTCACATGTATTTTCCTTGTCACAATGTCATTCTACACATACCATAATGTTTTACCTTTTGACCTTGACCTAGCTATTTGACCTTCTTTTCTAAGGTTGTATATATCTTTTAATTGGTAGGTGATAGCTCTTTAATATTTCTTATGATGAGACCTTTTTGTTACCAATTTTTACGTAGTGACCTTGACCTAGATGATTGACACACTTTTCTGAAAATTGGAGAATAACCATATCTTTTTATTTGTAATTAAGAGGTCTGATATTTCAAATGAATTTCATTTGACAATACTTTTCTACTGATACCAATAAATTTGATCAACTTTCTAGAATAATAATCTGCTTCGCAGGCGACACAAGCATTCCTTGGATTGCTATTTTTTCTAGTGTAAATACAACAAATTATAATCGCTGAGTGATATAAGTCTCATACCGGCATAAATGTATGTCCTTCAACTTCAATCAATTATTCCCTCTCAACTGTATTGTGGAGGAAATACAGCATTGATACTGTGCGTCATGGTGTGTGGGTGTGGGTGTCTGGATTTTCTTGTGAATAGCATAGTAGACAAAGCAATCATCATAGAAAAATAAAACCTTCTTCAAATGTTCCCCAAGGGGAGAGGATGAACCCTTATTGATTTTAGGGTCAAGGGTCAAGGTTCCAGTGGACTTAGGCTTAAGATCATTCTAAACAACATAGAGGACATAGCAATCATCATTTTAAAAAATTTCACTGCAATATCTGTATGTCTAGAAAACTTAATTTTTGAAGTCACGAAGGGGCATAACTCCTCGAAAAATTGGTCAAGCGTGACGAAAATACAACTTGCTCTGTAACTATCCATGAAAAAGTGTGTCAAATTTCCCTTGAATATCTGTATGTGTTGCAGAGATAAAGGAAAACTGAATTTTTGAAGGCATCAAAGGGCTTAACTCCTCAACAAATATGTCAAACGTGACGAAAGTCGAGCTTGCTCTGTAACTATTGAAGACAAATCTGTGTATCAAATTTCACTTTCAAGAATATGTGTATATATTGCAGAGAAAAGTCAGGATAATTGGACAGACGGACTGACGGACGAAACAGACCGAGAGGAAACTAAGAGTCTCCTTCGGGGACAAAAAATGCAAAATGAAATATCAAAAGAAGGTAAGGGAGATGTTGCCAAAAATCTGACATGCTTGGAAAGGAAAATTCTAGAGATGAATTGAAACGGTCAGAGGTGATGACGGATATTTTAGCCACCTACCTATCCCTCATTTTTTTTCATTTACTACCAATCAGGACATTTACAAAGGTGGAGGGGGTGAAAACTATGGCGATTTTCATATTGACAGACTCTAGTAACGATTACATCCGATAGAAAGTCAGGGGCATCACTGATTTCAGTACTCTTTCAGAAATTACTAACATCAGTAATTTTGATTTTGACTTTACTTGCTACTTTACTTCCAAATGACTGAATTCCATACTTTTTGCGCTCATTCTTATTTCTAGAAATTCATTCCTGCGCATTTTCATTTTATGAGTTCATTGGGAATAGAATAGAAAAAGAAGGGAGGAGATCTCCAACAAGACTCCGTTGCAGCATCAACAGTAAAACACCAAAACACCCGATGCAAAAACACAAAAGACGAGTACAGCACGAGACGGAAAAGAGACACACGACATGTAAACATCAAACACAAAAGACTACACATAAACCGACGAGACCAATGGGTAACCGGTGAAAGTACAACAAATCTATGGAATTAGATTTCCCTAAATAGTGTAGTAAAGGCAATCAAATGGACAAACTTTAGAATATGACGGGATTCACATTTCAGTCATTTTTATGTGACTGATTTCTATCATTTTGCATTATAAGTATCAGTCATTTCCAAAGATGACTGAAATCAATGATGCCCTGACTGATAGAATGACAGAATTGTCGACACGAATCAATAAAATGTTAAAAATTTAGCGAAATGAGCAGACGAGATAGATTTACAAATGACATAATCATTAACACAGTCAGATATATGCTAACTTTATCCGAGATGAAATCCCACATGAATTACATGGCATTAGCAGGAAATGGCAAACTCCGTTTATTTAATTCAGAACTAATTTATATTTCTGCACAAACAATTGCCAGCTAAAGTAGATATACTAATCAAAATTTCTAACAGAACATCTGAGTTAATATAATCCATTGTATTAACATATTTGATTGAAAGAAACTTTTGTTTACCATACTGAATTCTTTACAGATCGTGTGCTTATCAAAAATTTATCTTTTCTTTGTTAATTTGAAGTTCTCGATAATTCAAGTCATCGATATGACAAAAAAAAGAGACAGAACCAGCACCTCCGGTAGCAATAAATTCCCGCTGAATTTGTGCATTAACTTAAACTTTTTGTTAAGGCTTTTTAGTACGGAAGCGTATTACTGCCAGATCGATAATCTTTTTCATTTATTTTCTACTCAAAAAAGTGTAAATTTTACACTTTTTTCTGTAAAATTTACACCTTTTTTTTGTACATTTTACACTTTTTTTCCTCCAAATTTTACACTTTAATGTGTAAATTTTACACTTTTTTCTGTAAATTACACACTTTTTTCTGTAAATTTTACACATTTTTCTGTAAATTTTACACATTTTCTGTAAATTTTACACTTTTTTCTTTACATTTGCGATAAAAAGTTAATGTGAATTGGTGTAGTCATTACGCAGTACTTCCACAAGGTTACTTTTCGGTATTGATGGCGATTTCTAGACCATAGAAATTAAGCGGTTACATTTGCATCATTGTGTAACAATTGTAATGTAGCCATCCCCTCTTTAATCTATAGATATAATTTAATTATCAAAATTTAACTCAGTGGTGGATCCAGCACCCTATATCATGAGTAGGGGCTTGTTGAACGTTGTCGAGTTTAATCGGTTATTTTAAGGGGGGAGGTTAGATCGATATGGGAGAAGAATCTTCTTTCTTGTCGAGTTTTAGGCATTTCTTCCAAATCGTAATTTTTCTGGGTTTTTAAAGAACCCCCCCCCCCCCATAAAAATGGCGACGTCCCAGAAAGAGGCGCATGTCACAGACCGGGCAACCTATCCCGTAAAGGGTATCAGCTACTAGCACGTCCTATTCTCGCCATCTTTTCCGACTCTTCGACTTGCGAAAATATTTATAGATGAAACACATTGTGTAGATAGTTAAAAAAAAACTATATAACAGATCAATGATTTATGAAATGAACTGCAACAGATTCCGATACATAAAGGATTAAAATTAACTCAATTTTAATTTCGATAATCGATCAATTGAGGAATAAAAAAGATGTCATAAAGCATGAACACGTATAAACAATCTAACAAGTTGAACTAATCATATCAGAAGTCCACATGTAATAAGATGGCTATTTGAGTTTCGGGAATTCTCAAGGGGGGTTAACTTGTCTCCAAAGAATACTTGCCATGCAGGTATAATGTTCGTCCTCATTAAATACATGTAGTCAGATTCATAACCCCCCCCCCTCACCAAACGAATCTGGGTGGGGTTACAGAGAATTTTTCAATGGAAGTTACAAAAACTATATATTTTCCAGCGGGGATGGGGTGTTGACTTTTCACCCCAAGAGTAAAAAGAGAAAAAGTACAAAAAGAGGAAAATATAAAACTCTATGAAAAGAATAATTAAAAGAGCGGTGTATTTCAACTTATTTTAATCGTATCCTGACTCTTAGTTTCAAATGACATTTCTTCATTTCTTACATTCTGAAAATTGCATTAATTTTCTTTTTTAAATTAACTAAATTACAGTGGCGTAGTTCTGATTGGAAAAGGGGAGGGCACATCTTGGAATTTTTTACACAAAGTCGGGGGAAGGGTTATATATAGTGTTAAATATCCATGTTTCTGTGTGTCTAGTAGAGATTAATAGAATCTATCACGACGTTGAGACTGAGACAGGGGAATCTCATCCGAGTGTAAAAGATTTGCAATCCACGACGAGGCTTGCCGAGTCGTGGATGTAACAAATCTTTGGCACGAGGATGAGATTCCCCTGTCTCAGTCGTAACGTTGTGATTGATTATTTTTCTCACTCACCTCATTTTAGCATCACTTTAATGGTTTTTAAAGCTAGAATCGATACCAGAACTTACACAAATCTAACGATGGCGTGACGTTACTTTCTATGACGTCATTATAGGAGTCACGTGGAGTTTGAGACAAGGAAATCTCAAACTGCTACGTCTAAGTTTTTCTTTTGTCTCACGACGCAAGTGAGTGAGAAAAAAATGTACTTATACGTAGATTTAAAATAAATAACTTGCGAGCAGAAGCGATCGAGCCAGCATTTGAACTTGCATTGTTAGAAAATGCTGTCTATTTCCTCTTTTTGAATATAATCATATTTGGAGTTTATACTCAAATAAATGCCTTTGTATATTCGCATTTATATGGATGTGAAATAACTCCGATTAGTTATACTATTTGAAAGAAAATATTAATTGGCGAGCAGCAGCGAGCCAGAAAATTTTATGAAAACTGCCTTAATAATTGCGGCTAGCCAGACAGGGGATGCACCTCTAGCTTGCTGTTCAATTTCGTGCTCTATTGTGAGTGCTGTCTGATCTTTTTTATATCATTGAAGATTCCCTTAACGAATTGTTGTTAAAATAACAACAATACAATAATATTGATATGTTTAGTATGTATTTCCCGAAAAGAGGGGAGAGGGGCACAAACATGTTTGTGTGTGCACGAACATGATTGTGCCCCCTCCCCCCAACCCCTGCTGCTCCATTATCCTACGCGCTCCTAATTTACACAATTATATACGCAATACAGGAAGAGAAAGCACGCTTCGTCCTCTTAAGTCAGATCCTATATACCATCGTCGGCACGACTCACAGGATCACTTTTTTAAATAAAAATACTACCGGTGATATATGGTAGCCCCCCCCCCCCCGGAAAAAACTGCTATGTAGTAGATTTTTCCCCAGTGAAAAACTGCTATATATTAGTCTTTCCCCCATAGCAGATTTTACCCCTTACCGCTACTGATTTGGATTTAATCTTTTTTTGATTATTTTGCATTCAATAACGATTTTCGATAGGTTATGATATGGACTCAACCCGAAAAGCTCACTCAATTTGTCTTATATTATTTGTCTTTGTATCTATCTGTTTGTTTATCTATCTGTGTCTGTCTTTATGTATGTCCTTTCCTTTCTTTCAATAAAAAAAAACTTTGTTTGAACGTGTGTCTATTTACATGTCTGTATCATTGTGTGCGTTTGTCCGTCCATCTGTGTGTGTGTCTGTCTGACAGTGTATCTGTGCTTTGTGTTTGATGGTTTTTATGTTTGTCGTATGTGTGTGTCTGTCCTGTCTGTCTATCTGTGTATGTTAATAAGTGTCTATCTGTGGGTGAGTGTCTCTATATATCTTTTTGTGTCTGTTTTCCTTTCTGTCTGGATATCGTCCAGTGTGTTTCTGTCTGTGCGTGTATCTGTGAGTTTTTATGCCTGTATCTTTCTGCATGTATTTATCTATTTACTTGTCTGTATATGTGAAAGGGTGTTTGTTTGAGTCAGTCTGTTATTTTGTGTTTAGATGTTTGTCTCTCTCTTAGTTTGTCTTTCTTCTGTCAATGGAAATTTTCTGAAATGCTGTGACAAATTGAGGTGATACTGAAAATCATAGTAATGTGTATTTGTCTTTTTGATGTTAATATGTCTTTGTCTGTCTACGAGTGAGTAGGTCTGTTTGTGTTTATATGTCTGTCTGTCTATCTGTGAGATTCTCTGTATGTGTGTCTGTGTCTATCTGTCTGTCTGTCTTTGTGTCTGTTTTTTTTACTGTCATAGTATATATCTGTTTTTCTTTGTATTTGTCCGTCTCATGCTTATCTGTCTTTTCTGTCTGTATGTCGTTGTGTGTTTGTCAGACTCTTTATTTGTATTTGTCTTTGTGTTTGTCCGTCTTTGTGTTCCCTATTCATATATCTGTCTTAGTGTCAATTTTTTTATGTGCCTGTCTGTGCGTCTAATAGTATCCGTTTGTCTGTCTTTAAGTGTCTGTCTGTGTGTTTATCTATCTGTCTGTCTGATTTACTGTTTGTATGCAAGTCCGTATGTCTTCCTTATATATCTTTGCCTTGCTGCCAGTCAGACTGTCTGTCTTGAAATAATTCTTACTCAGAACTAGCTCTGAAAGGTCAAAGACAAATGTGTGGGTACAGTTTAAACCTCTAAGTTAAGGCCATTCTAATAGGTCAAGGTCAATACTTGAAATATATCAAATGTTTTCATGTAAAGTTTTGATATCAACGTAATATATAAATCTACTATAACATGGGGGAAAGTCTACTATATAGCAGAATTTCCCCCGGGGAAAAACTACTATATAGTAGATTTTCCGGGGGGGGGGCACTGTATAGTCATTTTTCCAGGGGAAACATGGCCATGGGAAAGACTACTATACAACACCGGTTTTGTTCACTGATATTAATAATAGTATAGGGGTTATATGGTATTCAAGATCAGTTACTGATATTTTTACATTAAAAAATGCATTAGTGTGTTTTTTTCAGAGTGTGTATGTTTGTGTGTCTGTGTGTTTCCTCGAGCAATTCTTCGATAAGATACCCACTCGCGATAGTAAAAACAAAATATTGAATTACTATGGCCTAAGTATCACAAGTGAGTTGAGCCATGTAAACTGGCCAACACTAGAAAACGAAAGAAACATACAGAGACACAGTGCTTTATACATTTATCATAGGTTCCAATATACAGTATTAGTTTCGTATTCGATGAAATGGTTAGGGTATTTCTATGTGTTGAGACTTAAATCTTTTGTAGAAGGCACAGTTAGTGAAAAAAAAACTTGGAATTTTTGGGGTCTACATGAGTTTGGACGGATGTGAAGAAGAGAACTGGACACCAGTTTTAGCCATTGATTCATATAGTAAACAGCCATAGGAGATGAAGGCGAAGCGAGTACCGCGCGTCCTGGGCTCATGACGTCGGTAGTGACGGAGGGGTACGTCACACTCTTCGGGATATATCTGAAAATTCAGATGTTGAAAATTCAAATAATTTTCATGATAAAAGTTACTGATGTCTTCTTTCAATTCAGTATTAAATGATGTAGATCATGTCTTGAGAACAACATTATGCTGTATTGACCTCACTACTTGGGCTACTGTATCCATTGAACGCATGCGCTCTGACACTTAGACAGGCAAATGTTTTATAAAATGATCAGGAATTATTGTCGATTTTGCTTATTTCTGATTGGCGGAGACGCTGTTTGATAGAGTGTTCCTCAGAGTGAGTTGATCGCTAACGCTCCAAAGCGGTCTATTCGGGATTAGCGCGTGCGTGACCAGCGCATGCGTTGATTTTTGTAGTGCTAGATCTTTGACATCGCGTATTATTACAATTCAAATGTTAATCAGATCCTGACTATTTAATAAAGCAGTTATTGACTTTGCCAAATTTACAGAAAAAGTGTAAAATTTACAGAAAAAAAGTGTAAAATTTACAGAAGAAAAGTGTAAAATTTACATAGGGACAGTAAAATTTACAGAAAGAAGTGTAAAATTTACAGAAAAGGTAAAATTTACAGAAAGAAGTGTAAAATTTACAGAAAAAAGTGTAAAACTTACAGAAAAAGTGTAAAATTTACACATTAATGTGTAAAATTTACAGAAAAAAGTGTAAAATTTACAGAAAAAAGTGTAAAATTTACAGAAAAATGTATAAAACTTACAGAAAAAAGTATAGAAAATAAATAGAAAAAAGATTGTCAATTTGGCACGAATACACTGCCGTATTTTAGAGTTGTTAAAATCGAAAAAAGAAAATGATTGTGTTCTTTTTATATTGATCATTTTAAAAAATCGAAAGAAAATTGATAAATTACACCTTGACGAGAATAAAACATCACTATGGCGTCAAATGGAGACTCGGGGTCTTTCTGCAAGCGCGTTTTGTTTTGGGCATGCGCCGTATAAATACACGTTTTATCTGTTTTTCGTGTTTAGAGGGCGCATCTTTATGTGTTTCTAAAAAAAAGGCATGTTTTATTCGGTATTTTGTTCTCTTTACGAGAATTATTCATTTCGTCAATTTTGTCAAGCTCCAGGTACGTTACCACATTAAACCAAAATTGCAAAAAGATAAAGTGAAAGTATTAAATGAATCTGTTATACACTTTTCACTGATGAAAAGTTATTCTCCATAAAATTAAGAAAATTAAAAAAAGTGTTCGGTTAGAAATTTTGACCGATATAGATTCCGAATTTCATACAGAGTTGAATTCTGGCGAACTTAAGAATTCTATATTCATGAAACTTAGAAGAGATATAAATCCTTGACCCTTTATTGTCATCAGTTTAATAACTAACCGTTTCGTACTTGTAAACGGGATTTCATTAATTTATTTTAGGATGAAATAATAAGAACCAGGTTTGATCCATCGTAAGGGCCGGTGTAAAGACGAATAATGACCCCCGTCGAATAAGGACCAGGGGTCATTATTCGACGTACGGTTTTGACTCATTATTCTACGGCTAGGGAGTCATTTTTCTACGTCGAATAATGACCCCCCGGTCATTATTCTACGGGGGTCATTATTCGTCTTTACATCGTTACATTTAACGATAGAACGTACATGCCGATTTTGTAAATACAATGTACGTATATATAGAACCATGTCTTTTGTAAAACTGTCAAAAAGGGGACATTTAGATTAAATTACATATTACATATATATATGTATATACCTAGATTGTGAAGTTCCCGCTATATTTTTGACGCATATAGTTCCTGCTGACAAAGTGGCAAACAAATTTACTTTCGTTTGCACGTCGTACTATTTCAAATGCCTGAGAGAGGAACTTGGGTTACATTCAGTACATTCCAAAAGAAAGGAGGGGATCTCCAACAACACTAGGTTGCAGCACCCACAGCAAAATCCCAAAACACCCATGCAAAAAACACAGAACAGATACCCACAGAAAGAGACGCAAAAGGGACAAGGAACACCAACTCACAACATAGAAACATAAAAGACTACACATAAACCAACGAGACCAATGGGCAACCGGTGCCGACTTAGGACGGCCATCTGCCAAGTAAATAGCAGACGGTGTGGTTATCCTGGATTACGTGCGCACAACCGTCTCACTTCTCCAGTTACCTAGAGGTCTCGAAGAACGTACAAATGTGGTGTAAAACAACCTCCTCACTGTAAGATGACGTCACACAAACAAGACCGCGAAACGCAGAGGCCCCAGAGACACAGATGAATATGTAAATGGATATAAAAAGAGGGCATGCGTAATACAGTCTGTGCTCTGCCGGCTGTAGCGAGCTCATGTATGTAATCACCCGAGGAGTCCGACTGACATTCAGAGAGGACAGGTGGTCGGGGCCCTGGCTTCTCTAAAGAGGTTTGGACAGGGCCCGTCATGGAGTCCCGTCGTCACAGTCAGTCAGAGTGCAAGTCTTAAGAATGCGCTCGTACAAGACTGTATATTGGTCAAGTACCAAGCTTAGTGTCCGTCTGGTGACATTAGGATCATATCCACGGTATAAAAGGCGTTTGATGACTCTGACGCATTTTCGATACATATGCTGTCTACCTTTGATCCTTCTTATTTTGTTAATTATGTCACCATAAAATGCAGGTTGTGAAATACCTAAAGTAATATACTCCGTTGCTTTTATGGGTCCGAATTTCAAAAGAAGTTGATCATAATTTTTGTAAAATTTCCAGAAAGTCTTTACTAGTTTGTGAAAGCGAAAACCTTGACCTAAAAGTTTCTTTGTAATTTGTAGATTTCTATTATGAAAATCCAAAACATCAGTACATGCTCTAGCATACCGGATGAGCTGTGAAATATAGATACCGTATGACGGTAATCTAGGGACATCACCGTCAAGCCAGGGGAAATTTACTATGTTGAATCCAAAATCATCTCGTTTGTCATATACACTTGTATGAATTTCTCCATTGACAATTTTGATATTTAGGTCCAAAAATGGTGTTTCAGTGTCTGTAAAGTTTGCCTTGTTTAGAGTCAATTCTTGTGGATAAATAACATCTTTATACTTTTCAAAGGCAGGATTATCGATAGTAAGAATATCATCCAGGTACCTAGAAGTACTAATGAAGCATTTCACATCATCATGTTTTCTTTGCTTTTGAAGATTTTGAATAAATTCCTTTTCATATGTGTATAAAAATAAATCCGCAACAAGAGGCGCACAATTTGTACCCATATGAATCCCTACAACCTGCTTGTAGAGATTCTCACCAAATCTTACATAAATGTTGTCCAAGAGGAAGGACAAGGCACTACACAGGTCGCTACATGTCCATGATTTGTATGATTTGTATTCTGTAGCGGAAAAGAAACCCTTTGATTCAGATGTACAAATATAAATTTTCCCCTCTCGAATATAGCACCATTTAATGAGTTTGGCAAATTGATCATTGATCTTGTCGTGAGGAAGCGTGGTGTACATATTTGAAAAATCGTATGAAGCAATCGTATTGGCTTGAAAATTTCTAGATTTTATCTTGTCAATCACATCCCCGGAATTTTTTATAGACCAAAATAAATTGACATCATTCCTGTTAAGAACAGTTTCACAATATTTTGCAACGTGTTCCTTTACCGCCGTGAGGGCTGACGTCAGATGTCTAGACAAACTTGTAGTTGAGCAGTTGCTAGAATTAGCAATGTATCTAAATTTGTAAGGAGATTTGTGCAGTTTTGGTATGCAGTATATTGTAGGAAGATCCAATTTAGAAATAGGGATGTTGAATGAAGAAATTTCACTGCTATGTTTGCTCAAAATGTTAGGGACACTTTCATTGCTTTTGATATAAGTATTTGTAGACGAAAGTTCCGAAAATAAAGTTGATATATAGTAAAGTTTTCATATGATTATGGTGTTGTTGGCTGCTTTATCTGCAGGAGCGAAGACAAAGTTTTCTTGTAAATTACGTAATTTGGATTTAAAATATCTTTCAGATCTAGAACTTGGATTTTCAAAAAGATGAGGATTTTTGTGGAAGTTGTCTATTCGAATGTCAGTAATGTCCAAAATGAGGTTTTTCCAGTCATTCAGAGAATGCGATTCGACTCCTTCCGATTTACACCATCGTTTGGTATAGTTATCTAAGGCTTCCTTTAGTACTTCGCGACATTTAATAAAATCTATCTTGGACGGGATTCTATACTTAGGTCCTTTTTTTGAGAAGACCACGGAGCTGCCTGTCTTGGATAATTGAAAAGTCACCTGTAATAATATGACCAGCTGGTTTATATAGATATTCAGATGTTGCACATTCTCAAGAAGCAGGACATGATTCAAGTATTTTAGGATCTGATGTAATTTTGTTGTAGTTAAAAACGAAATTTCGAATAGGTCTCTTATATTTGTAACAAATAAGAGGAGGTTCTAAATTTTCAAAATATTGAGGAATAGCACTTTGTACACGATGATCCCGAAAAATATTAGAGATGTTAAGATCGAATCCTTTGTTAATAAATGGAATTTTTAAGAATCGTTTTTTAGGTGGGATGTTTTTAACAACTGGATAAAGTTTATTCTGTGCGAATGCAACAATGATATTAAGTCTGAATCAATCCGTATTTCTTAAGAATGCAACCAGTGCTTCATCCAAGATAGATTTCAATTGAACTGCTGGAACTGATGAGAGAGCATGAAGCAGTTCATGTCTGCCGCCGTTGCGAGCAATGATCAGAAGATCGCTGAGGGTACGGTGTAATCTAGATCTTATTCTGAGTTTTCGGTTTCGTCGTCTTCCGTGAGACCTATGCTTCCGTTTAGTGTTTGGGCGGATTGAAAATACATTAATATTAGTTGACGTCGAGGAAATGTTGCCTTGTCCATAAATTTGATCGTTTAGACCAAGGGGGTACGCAGTTTGGAGTTTTGTGATCCAGGCAAGTTCAGCTTGTAGTCGGCGTTTTTTAATTTCCGTTTTACTACACACACTTTTTTAATTTCCGTTTTACTACACATACATACACGTCCAACATACACACTTACAAATTTACAAATTTATCTGTATTTTAAATACTTGACAATCACAAATCTGTTCTTGAGTTCTTCGGTATTCACACCGATGACTCTGATCTTGAACTACCTTATATTTACTGGATTCCCAAAATGCACGAAAATCCTGGCAAACACCGATTCATCGCCTGTTCGTGCTCCTCAAAACCTCTATCCATTTTGCTTACGAAAATATTAACTCGCATCAAGCAAGGGAGATACAAATACTTTGCCATAGGGCGGGAGTATACTTATTTCGTGAAGGAACACTCTGATTCAAACAGAAAGTATACCGAGAATGATATCATCCGGATGCTTGAGTTTTTTATTTACAACATTTTTGTGGTGTTTGGAGGAACCGTATTCCAATAGATAGTCGGCATTCCCATGGGTACCAATTGCGCCCCTCTGCTTGCGGACTTATCTTTATATTCATACGAAGCTGACTTCATCCAGACCTTGCTCTAGACTCGGCGAAAACGCCTCGCATCTCAGTTCAATTTTACCTTCAGATACATAGATGACGTGTTGTCCAATCAATGATCTGATTTTTGCGGATCATCTACATGAAATCTATCCTCATGAACTAGCGACCACGGAAACAGCAGTGAGTGACAGATCTGCTTCGTACTTGGATATACTAGGACCTGTATTTCCTTATGTTAAAGCTATATCCAAGAAATAAATTGATTATCTGTAACAGTTTTCCTCACTTTGGTATGTTGTTCATTCCCATATACGCAACTTTTCCAATAGAAAGAGTTTGCATTGCTTTCGCGAATTTGAGACTGAATAACTTTTTCGAATTTCTTTTAATGTCCGGAAACCACAAATAATTGAATTTGACCAAGTTTCAAGGGGCATAACTCTGCACATTATTAAGAGACATGACCCATATTCGCACGTGACCTAAATTTTCTGATGTAAAAGCTATACCCATTAATTGAATATCTGTAAAGGTTTTCCTGTACAGGTCCGGAAATTGCAAGTGGAACCCACGGACGGACGGACGGACGGACAGACGGACGGACGGACATGTGCATCAACATATACCCCGCCATTTTTTAGGCGGGATTGTAAAATATAAAGCTTAGTTCAGCAATTAATAACACCTTGTTTTTCAATCAAGTACCTTTAACCACACCTAGTATTTCCGTAGCAGATGACCGTTCAAAGTTGGCACAGATTGCCATTGGTCTCGTTGGTTTAAGTGTTGTTTTTCATGTTTCTATGGTGTGAGTTGGTGTTCCTTGTCCATTTTGCGTCTCTTTCTGTGGGTGTCTGCTGTGTGTTTAGCATTGGGGCTTTATAGTTCTTTTCTGGGTGTTTCAACCGACTGCTGCTCTGGATCCCGTCCTTTGTTATGCTATGTACTCTTCTTGACTCGATTACATCGCTATTTAGCTTTCCACTTATCCACCTCGAATGTCATTAGGGTTGAAGAACTGCATACACGAATATGATTTTCATACAAAATTTCATAACACCCTGGTCATATCGATTTTGCATGTGATACCATTCAAACGTCAGCAACATCGGACTGTTTTATTTGTATTCTTCTTAAACAGAGAAAACGGATTTAACGAAAAATATTATAAAGAATAATCATACATCACGTGGTTGGATCGTAGTTGCCGTAATGCGAAGAATGGGAATTATATCTATTTTCCGTACAGGAATTTTAATTGCAATAATTATTGTGATTTATTCATTACAGATGTTACAGTATGGAGGCTAGTATTTCTCTCATATCTATTATTGTTTTTTTTTTCATTTTTTTTTCCCTTTCTTCTTTTTAACTCGTTATATATGAAGTCTAAATAAAGAAAAGGAAACGAAGGGAAATTTGACAGTAAGACGAAATGATATAATCTAAAAACACAAAAACATAAAATAAGTTCTTTTTTTTCTCTTAAAGAAAGATCTCCAACAAGACCCGGTTGCCACACCAACAGCGAAGAGACACAAAAGGGACAAGGAAAAGCAAACACGACAGCAAAACACCAAACAGAAAAGGCCACACATAAACCAACGAGACCAATGAACAACCGGTGCCGAACTAGGATGGCCATCTGCTACGAAAGTATCAAATGGTGTGGTTATCCTTGATTACGTGCGCACACCCTTCTCACTTTTCCGGTTACCAAAGGTATCGAAGAACGCATAATTTAAGTGTAAAATAACCTCCTCACTGTTAGATGACAACACAAATAAGACAGCAAGACGCAGAGGCCCAAGTAACACAGATGAATATGTGAATGGGTATAAAAGGAGGGCGCGCACGTTATACAATCTAAAACAACCTCCCCTCTGTAAGATAACCCTACAAACGAGAGAACAAAACGCACGGGCCCAAGCAACACACATATGAATATGTAAATGGATATTAAAAGAAAGGGATTACGAAATACAGTTCGTGCTCTGTTGGCTGTAGCGAGCTTATGCATTTTTTCACGGAGGGGTCCGCCGATGTTCAGAGAGGACATGTATTCGGGGCCTTGTCTTCACTATGGATGTTTCGACATCTTCACAGTCAGTCAGTGTGCACGTCTTGAGAATGTGCTAGCAAAAGTCTGTAGATTGGTCTACATGCCGATGTCCGTATGGTGACATAGGATCATATCCACGATATAAAAGGCGTTTGATGATTCTGACGCAGTTTCGATGGTAATTCTGTCCGCATTTGATCCCTCTAATTTTGTTTTTTTCCAGCTGAATCGTGCAAATACTTTGATGAATTGTGCAAAATTTCAGGAAAGCATAAAACTTGGCACAGTAATTCTATAGGCAATGTTGGCTATGGACTCACCTCGAGATATGACCGCTATTTTCAAGATGTCGGCCATTTTTAGGAAAAGAGAGTTTCATTATTCACTAGAGATATTTACATTATTTTGACCGTTTATGTTAAGATCAATTAGAAATTATAAACAAAAAATGATGGAATATTCATTTCTGATATTGTCATTCATCAAGAACAGGAACCGTGGTCTTTATATGACGGTACGTTAACTCTATACATGTACATGTTTTCTGTCTTGACTATTACAAATCGAGGAAAGTTGAAATTGATATCAAATGAAAGCTTATGAATTTTTTCTTTGTGTGTGTGACATACTCTACGAGTTAAGAAAATATTACAAAAAGTATCACCAACTAACACCCTCCCCCTCCCTAAAGTCTGCATTTGGTAGCAGTACGTTCTGTATATATTTTTCTTTTGCACATATATTCAGATTTGTGTTACTATTACATCCTCCTGTTTTTGCTAATTGAGATTAGTTCCGCTCATTTCCATGAAGCAGAAGCGAATGATTCGTAAACTAAATGTTTGTTTTCATTTTATCATAATTCACCTATCTATACTTCCTTTTTCAATAAAGCATGAAATATGGTTCATAATTCTACGAACCCATATCGATCCTGACAAATTGCGTTTCCTTTGCCTAAACAGACAAGCGCTTAAAAGCAATATGAATAGGGAGAATATATCTCCGTTGTCGTAGTTTAATGGTTCAATAATCATCGAGAAAGTTACTTCTTTCCTTTTGCAGTTAAACTTGTTCCCCTTGACAGGATGTTTCAGGTGTAATAATTACTTCTTCCAGCTTTTTAAAAACGGACGATTTTGGAAGAAAAAAATGGAAAATATAAAGCCTTGTAATATTTTAATCCTAAATTCATTTTTTTCCATTTAATCATGAAATCATCTCTGGACATTCTGGATAACTTTGATAGTTTTTGACAAATGACAAATATGGATAATGACCATATCCCTGTCTACAGTACAAAATCGATAATTCAGAAAATCAGAAACCGAAGGCATACAAAATCAGGATAAAACAGGAACCAAAGCAAACAGAAACAAAAACCTCCACCATATGAAAAAAAGCGAACTCCCGATATGAGAGTGAGACCAGGTGCCCAGGAAGAGTAAGCATCTCCTGCTTTATCCACAGGATTCCAAATGATTAACTAGCAACTACAGTAAATTGGCTCAAAATTGCAATTTTTTAACGACATTGTCATCTTTCTTCAAGTATCCTGCCTATGTTTAAAACACAATTCATTTTATCTTTTCCATATGTAAGTGCAATATATTTATGGATATTTTGGAAGTTAAATCAAAATTATTTTCCAATAGCTTTACGAGAACTGGAAAGACACTTTCAATATTATGACGTCATCAAGAAATTCAAGAAAAACGTCGATTAATGCATATTTCAAAGTCTCGTAGAACATTTTCCTGTAGATAGAATCAAATGTAAGTTTGTATAGTTAAGGACAGGGAAGAATTATATAATTTCAGAAAATTTTAGAAAAATGGAATTTGGCGTCCAAGTGTTCAATACCTCCTTAAACAAGGGAGGTGCATTGCACTATATGATTGACATATTTCTAGATAATTTCATGTTCATCCTTCAAAGATAAAGGTTGTCTAGAACTCTTCAAAAACATCTAAATTATGAGAGATTGTACGTAGATAAACTCAATATGCTGGTATTTCACGTGTATAATTGCAACATTTTCTCCAACTCATAGATTTAGCCAATTTGTAATTAAGTTCTTATCAATCTTTGGACTTTATAAGTATTGAATAATAGATATAACAATTAATAGCTATTCTCTGTAAGCATTTGCAATTTTATGAAGGACGCATGACACGGCATGTCTCAGATTTTGATAAAATTTGTACATAAGGTTGGGTCTGACCCAAAAGTAAAAAATTGATAAAAAATTTCTTAATATCACATCCGGTTGCCATGGAAACGGTCTTTGAATATTGAAAAAATGCATTTTTGGGCTTTTTTGAAATCACATACATAATTTATGCAGCATAATCTAAAACAATCATTGCTCTTTTAAGTTAAGTTATAATAATGCTGGGTTTATGGTCTTATCTTTATGTTTCCATAGCAACAACACAGGTACCCTATCAAAATAGTATTTTTGGCATTTTTTTTAAAAATAAATGATAAATTACTTAAAATGTTTGAGTCTTTTATGCAAATAAAACATAAGCATTCACATTTGGACAAAGTTTCTGTTCGTTGCTATGGCAACATGACCTCAAATCGCAAAAATGAAAGTCCTTTTCTTACTAGATCATTGAATTTTAATTCAAAGTTATGAGAATTAATTAATGTATTCAAGTAGATCTTTCATTACAGGAAAGAAAATTTTTTAAAAATATTCAGGAAATAGCCCGTTGCTATGGGAACGATTGTTTAAATTTGCACATAGGCCCACTTTGAGTCCTTGGATACCGGCATCAAAAGCTATGTAATCTGAATTTTTTTTAATCTAAAATAAAGTTTAGACTTTGCTTTATCGTATATGTAAAAAAAGATTGTGTAAGCTGGTTTCTTTTTTTTTTAGGAAAAGGCTCCGAAAAACAACAAAAATGCTTTTTTTAATGAATGGCCAAATTACTATAGCAACCATTAATTATTTGAAACTTTTTTATTGTATTTTGATAGAGGCTTACTTGATCTTTATTGTTATTTAATTTGAACTTCCTGAGATTAATAATTAATGTTTTATGAAAATAATAAAAAAAAATGGTTGCCATGGTAACATATGTTCCTCATAGCTTTTTCATGGTTTTTGAAAGAGCTCCTTGTGTTGGATATTTCTCAACAATTTTTATCTGTTCATCATGATGCAATTTTTTTAAATGACTCTGAAGTTGCAAAATATGTTATATTAAAGACCATTACCGTTGCCAAGGTAACTTATGCACATAGCAACAAGTGGCTTTATCTTGAATTTGCTCATTTTATAAAATAAATCCTACTTCTTATCATATACCCATCAAGAGAGAAGGAAAATTTGAAAATACAAACAGTATTTTGAAATCAATACCTCAAAATTAGCTAATTATGTTGTCATGGTAGCCAGCCTTTTTCACAATATCAGACACTACCAGTGAGCTTATTCAAAATGTAATGTCCTAACTTTTAGGATGCATAAAAAATCTTCCAATGATGTCACATATGGAGCAAATTATAGAGCTTCAAATTAGCTCAATTTTGCCAATTTCTCAACTTTAAAGGCCGTTGCCATGGTAACCAGATGACCTAGAATTAAATTTTTGTCAAATTTTCCTTTTTTCATTGGTCCCTACTTATGTGTGAAATTTCATGAAAATCGGAGACCATGCGTGCCGAAATTGTTTAAATGGTTACAGAGAATTGCTATTAAACATGTAAAAGTTGAGAATAATATAATCTTACACCACCATGAGGGAGGGATGGCGATTTCTCAACCCGAGTATACAAATTTTGCAAGTCCATGACGAGGCTTGCCGAGTCATGGACAAGCAAAATTTTTACACGAGGGTTGAGAATTAGCCATCCCTCCCTCATGGTGGTGTTTGATTGTTTTTCTCCCACGTAATCGACTATCTAGAGTGACTGTTATAATCGCCAGTTTGCCTTACTTCCATAACGTCGCTTTCGTAGCGATGACGTCAGAGGGTGAGATCGATGACGTCAGAGGGTGAGATCGATTTATCTGGGCCCAGGGACATTTGAGAGTTCTCAGTCTCAAGTGGGAGAAATATTTCCCTTAAAGTCTTGAGATAACCTTATTTACTGAGAATTTCTTGAATCTGTTTCTTATCTTGTTCCAAATTATTATCTTTACGTGAATTAATGTTAACACCATCCCTCTTTTATGTAAGGGAATGGATTTACCATAGTCTTCTGATAAATGCATCGATTCAGTTTAGAGTTATTTCTCTTTCTACAGTGTGCGAATTCCTCAACACAAAATAATAATTCACCATAATTTACCATAAATATTGTGGGGGAGAGGCAAATTGGTAGGTATGAGGTACTCATGGTCCTCTACAAGTTTTTTTGCTACTCGTCCGGGTCCGTCAAAAGATGGCACCACAACAGGCAAAAGTATATCACAGGGGTGCCTTCAGACCGAAATATGTATCAGAGCATCAGGTTGATGTAGATGAGTTAAAAAAGATCCTGACAATAATCTCATCAGCACTCACAATAGAGCACAACATTAAGTATCGACGGACCTCTCGCAAGCTAGAGGTGGGACCAGGTGCCCGGGAGGAGTAAGCATCCCCTGTTGGCTAGCCGCACCTGCCGAGATATGTCTCATGGAGTCTTGTTATTTTTGGATCAAATCCGAAGTCAAGTTTTTTTTTCTTTTGACAAACTTCTTCTTGCTTGATATCCTTACTGTCAATGGTGAGGGTATCCGGATTACGTGTTCCCACCCCTCCCACATGTCCAGTTATCCAGTTGTGTCAAAATGTGCAAAGCTATTATGGATATATGCCTCTTCACTATGAGATGACAACATAAACAAAACAGAAAAAGACAGGGGGCAAAGTAAGACGCGGACGAATATGTAAGTAGATATCAGGAACATATGGCGTACGAAAAACAGGTCATGCTCTTTCGTCTGGAAATCATGCATGTGTTAAACTTCTTCATATTCATTAGCATCATTTCGAGCAGATAAATTTAGAGCATGGACCAGACATGCACGTTTCGGGTTTTAATCCTCGTCAGTGATCCTCAATCTAAACAATGAGATATTACCAAAGTATGGTGAAATCATGTCCAAAATATACCGAAAGACGTAGTATGATGGCTGGAATATGATGCTACAAGACCCAGGTTTCAGAAATTTGAGAATATTTTGTAAACAGAAATTTTTGAATGCGTTTGAAGAAACGACGAACCGAAGTTGATTGAACTTGGCTACATATGTCCTCGGGGACTCCTGGTCCACCAGCAGTGACACTCACCAATGAGTTAAAGGAGATCCTGGCGATAATAACAACAACACTCACAATAGAATACAAAATTGAGCATCGACGGACCCCAAGCAAGGTAGAGGTACAAATGCATGCAATCACACGAGTCCGATCGCTTGCTAGGGGTCAGTTGATGCTCAATTTAGTGCTCTATTGTGCTTGCTGTTGAGATTATCGTCAGGATCTACTTTAACTCATTGGAAGGACCATTCAGGGAGTCCAGTCATCACAGTCGGTCAAAGTGCAATTTTAAGACTGCATTTGTACGAGGCCACACATCGGTTATGTACCATCCCGAGTTTTCTACTTTCTCTTACCTATTACATGGGCTTATATCACACAACGGCTGAAATAATCATTGCGGAAGTTCTTCGGACGCTACGGGGATATTATAAAAGCATATCAGATCCCCCTTTTCAGAATGATCAGTGACATTCTACATTGTGATTGAACGGCTGTAGTCATCACCAAACAATACATACTTACCTGATCTTTACATCAAAATGTACATCGACATAATCACATGTTGCATGCAATCAGGAGACGCTGACTCTGGCACCTGGTATCACTTCAGAATTTTTGTTCATTCCGGGGTTCGCAACCGTTTCGATGGGGATTCTGACGCTTTTGCCTTGCCTTCTCGACTTTGAGACTGAATAACTTCTTTGATGTTTACTTTAGCAGACGACAAATATGGATAATGACCATATCCCCATACGAAGTAAAAAATCGATAATTCAAAAAACCGAAGGCATACAAAGTCAGGACAAAACATGAACCAAAGCAAACAAACAAAGTAATCCACCACATGAAAAAGAGCGAACTGCCAATATTAGACCAGGTGCCCAGGAAGAGTCAACATCTGATGTTATGTTTTCTGCTGATTTAAGCAAATACTTTGGAAATATTTTGTGTTATTAATTTGTATTCAAAATCAATATGTATCAAAATGTTGAATGTTGTCACACATCTTGGTCTCCAAGGCGCATCGTATTCCACTAGGCACTTCATTACAATTGTGAACCGGAAAGTAGTGGAGGGAACCTATAACGAGACGCTCTTATTCATACACAACAGCTTCATGTTTTCATTTCCATTTCAGATTGCCATCAGATGAAAGACGGATATTTCAGTAAATACTTGGACCCGTTCTTTAAAGCGGACTTTCGTACTCTCAGTAATCTAAAGATTAACAATCTGAATCATTGTTTTTCACAATGTCTTATGAGAAATTGTGTTCACGTATCCTATAGTTCAAATTTTGGGTCGTGCATAGTCTATACAAATGGATCCAAACTCATCGCATCAGGCATGGCGTACACAGAATACAGAAGGACTATGTAAATAAAAGATCAGACAATAGCGAATACAGAAGGACTATGTAAATAAAAGATCAGACAATAGCGAAAAATTGGGTTTTTTATGTCCATTTGAGTTTACCTTTTAGCATTTAGTCATTATAGAAAATCTATGGAAATAGCTTATCAATCCACAAAAAATTGAAAAATCACGATTTAAGATCGGGCATGAAATGTACACTGGCCAATCGAAATTTCGACCTGATGTTGGCCCCGTCAAATATATAACAGATGTATATAATTTTCACTGATGGGCAACATAAATACCCAAAGACGAATGTCTTATGCATCCTGAATATGGAGAATATGTAATATATAGAAAGATGAAATCTGAAATTAAAGAAAAAAAAACCAATTTGTTTTGTATTTTTATTGAATGGAAGCTATTTATGCTTGACGTCGTTGTCGGGGGCAAACCATGAAGTTTACGTTATTTGCTCTTACATTGCTCGATCAGACTTCTCTTTTTCGTTTGTCTCGATGGATACTCATTTCTGTAACTACTGGGAAGCAATTCATGACAAAGATCATTAAGTTACCCTATTCCCCTACATGAAGCTGTCGATGGACATGTTTAAATTTCTCCCAAACTACGAATATTGTATCGATATTAATTGATGAATGATGACATAATTATGATGCAAAGTCCACGAAATGTATATATCAAAGGAGGGAATCTCCAACAACACCAGGTTGCAGCATCCACAGCAACACCCCAAAACACCCAATGCAAAAACAAAGAGCAGACAAGCACAAAAAGAGACACAAAAGGGACAAGGAATACCAACGCACAACACAGAATTATCAAACACAAAGGACTACACATAAACCAACGAGATCGATGGGCAACCTGTGCCGACTTAGGACGGTCATATGCCACGAAAATTGCAGAAGGTGTGATTATCCTGAATTACGTGCGCACAATTCTCCCACTTTTCCGATTACCCGGAGGTCTCGAAGAACGTACAATTGAGATGTAAAGCAAACTCCTTACTGTGTGATGACCATACACAATCAAGACTGCAAAACGCAGAGGTCAAAGCAACACAGATGAATATGTAAATGGATATAAAAAGAGGGCTTACGTAATGAAATCTGTGCTCTACCGGCTGTAGCGAGCTAATGTGTGTTATCACCCGAGGAGTCCGACTGACAATCAGAGAGGACAGGTGGTCGGGGCCTTTCTTCTCTAAAGAGGTTTGGACAGGGCCTGTCATTGAGTTCCGTCGTCACAGTCACTCAGAATGTTTTAAGAATGCGCTGGTTCAAGACTGAATTACCTAGCGTCCGTCTGGTGACATTAGGATCATATCCACGGTAAAACAGGCGTTTGGTTATTCTGACGCATTTTCGATGGTTATGTTGTCTATCTTTGATCTTTCTTATTTTATTAAGTATGTGATCATGAAATGCAGGTTGTGAAATATCCAAAGTAATATACTCTCTTGCTTGTATTGGTCGAATTTCAAAAGAAGTTGACAATATGTTTTGTGAATTTCCAGAAAGTTTAATTTGTTTAATTTGTGAAAGCGAAAACCTTGACCTAAAAATGCCTTGGTAATTTGTAATTTCTACTATGATAATCAAAAACATCAGTACATGCTCTAGCATACCGGATGAGCTGTGAAATGTACATACCATAGGACGGTAATCTAGGAACATCACCGTCAATCCAGGGGTAATTTACTATGTTAAATCCAAAATCATCTATTTTGTCCTACACACTTGTATGAATCTCTCCATTAATAAAATTGATATGGTGTTTCTGTGTTTTTATCCTTTGTTTTGTTTAGAATCAATTCTTATGGATTAATGACAATTTTATCCTTTTCAAAAACAGGATTGTCGATATATAAGAATATCATCCAGGTACCTAGAAGTACCAATGAAAATTTTCACAAAATTCGTAAGTAAGACCAGGTGCCCGGTTGAGAGTCAGCGTCTCCTGATTGCATGCAACACCCGTCGCAACAGCTTCATGGAAACCTGTCAAATTCGGTGATAGAAGAAACCTCCCCTCACCAGTTGTGCTTTACTGCACCATAAATACATCATTCCCCTTCTTTTAAATGTCAACTTTGTAGTAAATATAATCACTTTCATGCAACATTTTGTAGAATCTAATGTGTAAAGATGCTATTTTTATCTTATGAATACATATAAATAGACATTTTTTTTCACAACATCGTGTTTTATTTGCTTTTGAAGATGTTGGACCCTCTATGTTAGTTATTAAGAGTAGAGCCTGCAGATGGTGAAGTGGGTGCAATACGTCTACGGGGTCTTAATTTAAGAGGTGATAGAAGTTTCGAATTTTAATTTTCAGGATTGTTCAACTTAGTTGAAGATAAATATTTTTAATTTTTTTTTGCTTAAAATATCCTCAAAATGCATCCTGGTTTTTTTGTCGTCTTTCCTAAAAAAAAAACAAGGTTGCACCACGTACAATATTTCATTGTATTTTTTCTTCTTTTATAATTTCATATCAGAGTCAGAGAGCGAAACTTTCCTCGTTTGTTTTGAAAACACAGCGAGAGAAATTATTAGCAGCTTTAAGCTTTCCTTTTGGTCCCCTTTACGTAGACACTTTACTTGCATTATATATAAATTATGATTCATATGACATTTGGATATATGTCAAAACTTTGCAAATTAGAATGGCGCCATCTATAATGCATTCCGTACATGCCGTGGACGCTGGATCTTGTTTTTACATTAGATTAAGCTTTCCGTCGTGTTTCTATGAAATTTCGTAACTGTCTCCGTCTGTTGTCCGATCTTTATCCCCTAGTAACCGTTCGTGTGTAAGTGAGTGTGTGCGATCGTGGGTCATATTTGTTTACAGCCTAGACAGCAGAATTTAAATTGGAGCTTGACCAAGCATCATATGTTTATTGCTTATGACAAGAAGAAGAACCCTATTGATTTTCAAGGTCAATGGTCCAGGTCACAGATTTAAAATGATAAAAATACTTGTATACAGCCTAGACAAAGTTTTGATTGGAGCTTGAACAAACGTTATACACTTATTGACAAGAAGAAGTAACCTGGTGATTTTCCAGGTCATACATCAAAGGTCAAGGTCACATATTGAAAATGTCTTAAGTCTTTGAATACATCCTAAAGGGCACAGTAATAATTGGAGCTAGACTAAACCTCATACACTCATTGCTCATGACAAGAGAAATGACCCTCTTTATTTTCAATGTCATAGTTCAAAGGTTAATGTCACAGATTGAAAATCGTGAAAAATCCTTGTATACAGCGGGGAGGACACAGTTTGAATTGGGACTTAACCAAACTGAATACACTTATAGCTTATGATAAAAGGAAGAACCATTATATTGATTTTCAAGGTCAACGGTCAAAGGTCAAGGTTAAATATAATGAGATTGAAAATGGAGAAAATACTTGTTTACAGCCTAGATTTATATTTATACACTTATTGCTTATGACAAGAGAAAGAAGTTGAAAGAATCCTATTGATTTTCTACGTCATTTGTAAAAACCTAAAACAGCTGGCCACGGCATGTCATGGATTTTGATGAAACTTTCTGTAATTATCACCTTTAGAGTAAAAACAATGAAAATGGACCATCTTGATATATTTGAACCACGGTTAACATGGTAACGGGGTCCATCTATTTGACATCCTCATATATAGAAGAAATTACACATATTTTGGCATTCTATTGCCATGGGAACCATGGTCAAAACTTACGTTATGTATATAAAAACTTTTCTTTATAAGTTTGCCTCTTTAAAAAAATAACTTTGGGGGGGGGGGCGACAAGGCAGTTGTTGATATTTAGTCAATATATGTTGAAATTAAGGAAAAAGAAGGTCTATTTTTAGGGTACTTCTTGGCTTGATTTGGACTATTTTGAAGGTTGAAATCCATAATTTCCCTCATGTTATGGATGTTTGATGTCACCATGACGGAATTAATATCCATTGCTCGAAAAAATCAAGGAATAAAATTTATGGTGAAACTCAACATTTTGTCATGAATACTAATCAAAAAGCGTTCCTATAGCAACTTGGAATCAATATTTCCGTATACAGAACATTTAAAAACATTGTTTTCCCTCATTTCCTATGATTATGAAAAAGCATATCTGTATACAAATAATATTTATCAAGTTAAGACTCAAATTTACACAAAAATCAGGATTTCTAATTATTTTGAATTGATTTCTCTAGCTTGTTTCATTCCATTTGGATATTTTGATCTTAAATATTTACAGTTTGGGAACCTATCAAAAGAAGTAGAATTCATCACAGTTTTGATCAATTGTATTTCACTTCTATGTATCACTAACTTTCAATAAGAGCATAAAATTGAGATTTTCTAGATTTTCTCGTAAAATATGTGACATTTATTTGGGTATTCAATGAACTTTGATAATGTATATATTCATCCCCAACAAATAATTTACTTTTAATCATGTCTCTTTTTATGAGAAAATCACAAAATTTGGCCTGAAAATAGCAAATATTTTTGATAACCTTGAACATTGAGCAATGACCTTGATATTCTCTGAAAGTCGTGGTAGCATCATATTCTCTTTAAAACATCTACATACCAAGTTTTGTGACTTCAAATTCATTGGCATCATTTAAGAACAGATCAATTTGCAGCATGGACCAGACATGCACCTGTCAGGTACTTAACCCTCGTCAGTGATCTTCAAGCTAAACAATGTAATACGGCCAAAGAGAGTGAAAGTTATTATGTCCAGATAAGTACCTAAAATGTAGCAGAATGAGTGGAATATGATTCTATAGGACCCTTATTTTCGAAATGTTAAAATTTTTGATAACAGAAATATTAGAATGCGTCGAAGAGACAGACGATCATTAGAAATGAGCTTTTTACTTATGTTAGGTATTAACACCTGCGTACCAAAAATTGCCATATTAACGTAATAATTTCTTTCATCCAAGAATAATGACTATCATGTTTAAGCATTTTCTAAAGTTCCCTGTGAAATTGTAATGGTCCATTTCTTTGGAAATTCAAAAAATAACAAAATGAGATAAATAAACCTCCTGACGACAATCTGTCTTTGGTTATGTCTATATAGAAAGTGCTAAAGTCTGAAAAATGAGCAAAAACAAGGATAGAGGAGATCCCCAGTAAAAACAACTCAATTTATCCCCGCAGAGGGGGGGGGGGGGCTTAGCCGCGCACTCTCTCTGTTGGGTAAATGTACAAATCTAAGAGGGCGCTACTGAAATAAATTATGGAAACATAAAATAGGACGATTACAATGTAGAATGATAATGCTACGAGTCTTTCAATGGGACCCCCCCCCCCCCCCCCCAAATAAAAAAAAACAAAAAAACAAAAAATAAAAATCAAGCTTAGTTCAGCAATTAATAAACCTTGTTTTTCTAATCAAATACCGTTTAACGATGGCGTTATGCTATGTACTCTATTGATTTGATTACATCACTATTTCGCTTTCCACTTATCCACCTCGAATGCCAATAGGGTTGAACAACTGTATACACGAATATGTTTTTCATACAAAGTTTCATAACACTCTGGTTATATCGATTTGCATGTCATACCATTCAAACTTCAGCAACCTCGGTTGGTTTTATTAAATGATAATATTCTTCTTCAACACAGAATACGGATGTAACAAAACATATCATAAAAAAATAATCCTGCAGCACGTTGTTGGATCGCAGTTGCCGTAATGCGAAGAGAGGGGATAATATCTATTTTTCGTACAGGAATTTTAGTAACAATTGTTTTTTATTCATTACTGGATGGAGGTGAGTATTCCTCTTTTCATGTTTTTTTTCTATTTTTCATTTTGTTTTCCTTTCTTCTTTTTAACTCGTTATATATGTCGGGGTTTTTTTTTATTTATCATTTTGATTTCCTTTCTTTTTACCATCTTGTTGTACAGCTTAGATAACTTCTCTTAGTTTCCTTCTCTTTATTTATTACTTTTATATTTTTTATCTTAAAAGAAAGGAGGGAATCTCCAACATTACCCGGTTGCACCTGGGCACCTGGGCTCACTTCCATATCGGGAGTTCGCTTTTTTTCATGTGTCGGAGGTTTTTGTTTGTTTGCTTTGGTTCCTGTTTTATCCTGATTTTGTATGCCATCGGTTTCTGATTTTCTGAATTATCGATTTTGTGCTGTATACAAGGATATGGTCATTATCCATATATGTCATTGTGCTGTATACAGGGATATGGTCATTATCCATATTTGTCATAGCGCTGTATACAGGGATATGGTCATTATCCATATTTGTCATAGCGCTGTATACAGGGATATGGTCATTATCCATATTTGTCATAGCGCTGTATACAGGGATATGGTCATTATCCATATTTGTCATAGCGCTGTATACAGAGATATGGTCATTATCCATATTTGTCATCGTGCTGTATACAGGGATATGGTCATTTTCCATATTTGTCATTGTGCTGTATACAAGGATATGGTCATTATCCATATATGTCATTGTGCTGTATACAGGTATATGAACATTATCCATATTTGTCATTCAATATTTCTCCCGTCTCACACGATGTTTCTTTTTTTGTAAGTCAGAATAAGAGTGAGTGATATAGGCGCGAAAGAGATAATTCGAGAGTAAGGTGACCGCCATGGAGATGACCGGGCGTGATGTGCAGCAGTTGTGGAATTTCCGTATTAGATAAGGATTTTTTTTCACCCGCTAATGACTACACAAAAGGTTGAAGAGCATGGGTATTAAATTCACTAATGCACAGTGATTTAAATGAAATAAGTGTAGTTTTTGACAAAATAATGTAGATTGTTATTTCGTTTCTATTATGCATGCACCTTAGCACGTGTTGAATTTCAGTCATAAATACGTAAAAACTAACAAATCTCTTCTTAGATACACTCAAGATAATTTATCTTTTGGACTGAAAACGATAAAACGTCTACGCTGACACGTTCATCCCGCTTTACCCACCAACAGGGCTTTACCCTTGACCCGATGCCTATTTTTAATAATGTCGAAGGGTTCCAACTCATTTCCTTCTTGAAGAAAATTCCAAACCAATTTACATGCACCGGACACGTGTTTCGAATATTAAATTCCCATCGGTGATGCTTTCAGCGGAGCCACCAAAAATAATTTCAGTAGCGCCCTCTTTAATTTTTTGAAGTTAGATTTTTTTTACATTTACATTACAGAGAGCGCGCGGCTTCAAATTTCCTGTAGGGTCGATTCAGTAGCATATCCAAATAAAATCTATGTTCAAAATAGCATTGGAGGAATGGTGCTAAGATGTTAAACTCATTTAATTTCGATGATATTTATCGGTAAAATGGCTAGTTTCCGAAATAGCAAAATAATATATATGATGTCACATTGATAAAAGGCCAAAACAAAGCTTCTTTCCGATGACAGAGCTGGAAAGAAGTAAGTTATACACTTGACAAACATCAGGCCACGGGGAACGATTTTAACTGCTCCACACTGTGCTTACGCATAGCTACTCTAATGTGAACATTGTAGTGAGTGTGTGAACATTGGAGTGAGAGTGTGAACATTGGAGTGAGAGTGTGAAAATTCTTTTCAGCATGATTTTTATGTTTCGGACATCAACGAAATTTGAAATATAAATCTCTCACTTTTTGATTTAAAAGTTATTCAAATCTCTCACATTTTAATAAGTGAGTCATAAATCTCTCGCATTTTGATTTGTATAACCACATGGCCTCTCCCCACGATTATTATGGAAATTAATTATTTGGATTTCTATCTATTTGTATTTGGGATATTTTCAATCGTAAGAAACATCTAGGAGAAGGTAACTCTAATTTCAAACGATAACTTTGCGATCACATGCTAAACTGATATAATGTCATTTCCGCCGATGCGTAGCCCCTGGTCTGTCAATACGAGGTGATATTAGGTCAGTTGACAGCAACAGAAGCTAAAATGGTCCGCCTGACACTGGTCTGGGTGCAATGGACGAAATGGCGAGGATTCGTTCTAAATTGAGGCAACTTTGTTTATACGTCTGGATTCCAATTTAGTCATGAATTTCGATGGCGATTTCAATATGAATGTGAAATATCCCAGGCTCCTAATGTATACTGTGTGCATGATTTTGGTATGTTTGAACACTCTTAGAACGATTTTCATACAACTGCTATCACAAACATGTTACTTTCGTATGTTAATAAAACGTAAAACTCTATTAGGAGTTTTATTCAAGTTACAAAATGACTATTAAGCAGTTACACATCCACGAGTTCCAGAGTTCTTCGGTATCCTTACAGATGACTCTGATCTTGTACTACTTTTATCTACTGGATTCCCAAATTGCACAAGAATCCTTACAAGCTCCGTTTTATTGCCGGTTCGTCCAGCTGCTCCACAAAACCTCTATCCATTTTGCTTACGAAAATATCAACTCACATCAAGCAAGGTCTTCAAGCATACTGCGAGACAACATATTCCAGAATTGGAACCAATCAGGTTTGAATTCTAAAAAATCTCTAAAGAACTTTTGGAAAATTTAAAAGCCACCAATTTCAATCATATTACCAGCATAAAGTCTTTCGACTTATCCACGCTATACACTACCATTCCACACCAAAAGCTCAAAATAAGACTGTCTAATATTATTCGCAACACCTGTCTTTCAAAAAATGGGAAAAGGAGATAAATACCTCGCCATAGGGCAGGATGATACTTATTTCTTGAGGGAACACTCTGATTCAAACAAAAAGTATACCAAAAACGATATCATACGGATGCTTGAGTTTTTGATTGAGAACATTTTTGTGGTGCTTGGAGGAACCGTATTCCAGCAAATAGTTGACATCCCAATAGGTACAAATTGCGCCCCACTGCTTGCAGACTTATTTTTATATTCACACGAAGCTGACTTAATCCAGACCTTGCTCTCAATTGGGCGAAAACACCTTGCATCTAAGTTCAATGTCACCTTCAGATAGATAGATGACGTGTTGTCTATCAATAATCCGTTTCATCTAGTATGTTTATTGCCTTAACAATAAATTCAGACTGTGTACAATTCAACACGGTGTTTTACTCCTTTCCTTAGATGTTTTATTTGTAGACGAGAGAGGACTACTTTTTTTAGTCATATAAATCTCTCACTTTTTGATTCGTGAGTCATATAAGGGACAGCAATTTACAAATGCGGCAGTGGCTTTTACAGCAGTAGCATTGCATGTAGAATATATCCCTTATTTGAGTACGGGCTCTATAAAGCTGATTGACAGAGCAAACCAATAAATAAATATTGAAGTGTAATTTTCGAGAAACGATATATGTAATAATAGTGATTTGTTTGTACGAGTTAAGAAAATATTACACAAAGCATCACCAACCAACACCCCTGACCCTAAAGTCTTCATTTGGTAGTAGTGCTTTCTGTATATATTTTTCTTTAATTTCCATCTACTTTCAGGTTTTTTTTTTCCTTTAACATCCTCCTGTTTTTCGCTAATTGATATTAGTACCGCTCATTTGCTCGAAGAAGCAAATGATTCATAAAGTAAATAATTGTTTTCACCTCATCAGAATTCACTGATCTAAACTGCCTATTCCAATAAAGCATGAAATATGGTCAATAATTCTACGAACATATTTTTTCGGTCCTGACAAAACGGATTTATTTTGCCTATACAGACAACCACTTAAAAGCAATATGAATAGAGTGAATATACTTCCGTGGTCGTAGTTTAATGACTCGATAATCATTGTGAATGTTAATATATAGAGACGAAATAACCATATGAAATTCTTTGATTTATGGAAGAGATTTACAATAGACATGATAGAAACAATACATTAATACGACACTAAGGTCCATTAGCATGTACAAGTACATTAAAAACAGAGTAAAGGGTAATATCATCTCTGCATTATTGGTATAAACACTTATACTTGTTCCCCGTATCTGAATTTAATCAGTTTGAACTTTCTTGAAAAGGGTAAAGGGTTGGAAAACTTCCGTTTTATTTTAGTTTTATTTTATTTTATTTCATTTTATTTATTTTTTTTTTTTTGTATTTACGACTTCATTTCAAGAACGGCTGAAGGGATTTTGATGAAACTTGTTGGTATGAAGTACCAATGTTCCCTTACAAATGTTGTAACAGTTGTTTTTCGTCCGGATATATCAACATATAAGCAAAAGTTGGTCACCGAGGTATCCTCCTTTCAAATTGACAAAATTCTTCTTCAGAAACGAATCATGTATCGACAAACCGAAAGCATTAGGATGATTTAGAATGATGTCTTAAGAAATGTTGTTATTTTTGGATCCACGTCGAAAATGCTATGTAAACTTCGTAGGAATTAGGTACTCATGCTCCCTTACAAATGTTGTTTTTCGTCCAGATCCATCAGTAGTTGATGACTCCCAAAGCTGGGGTCGGTCATATGGATACCCTCCTTTGACAAACTTCTTCTTTTGAACCGAATCACGTATAGAAAAACCAAAGGCATCAGGATCATCTAGAGATATGTCTTAAGAAGTGTTGTTATTTTGGACCAACGTCGAAGTAAAGGTTTTTCCTTCGACAAACATCTCGCTTGATATACTTAGAAGGAAGGGAGGAGATCTCCAACAAGACCCCGTTGCAGCATCTACAGTAAAACACCAAAACACCCGATGCAAAAACACAAAAGACGAGTACAGCATGAGACGGAAAAGAGACACACGACAAGTAAACATCAAACACAAAAGACTACACATAAACCGACGAGACCAATGGATAACCGGTGCCGACTTTGGACGGCCATCTGTCACGCAAGTAGCAAATGGTGTGGTTATCCTGGATTACGTGCGCACAACCCTCTCACTTCTCCAATTACCCAGAGGTCTCGAAGAACGTACAATTGTGGTGTAAAACAACCTCCTCACTGTAAGATGACATCACACAAACAAGACCGCGAAACACAGAGGCCCCATAGACACAGATGAATATGTAAATGGATATAAAAAGAGGGCATGCGTAATACAGTCCGTGTTCTGCCGGCTGTAGCGAGCTCATGTATGTAATCACCCGAGGAGTCCGACTGACATTCAGAGAGGACAGGTGGTCGGGGCCCTGTCTTCTCTAAAGAGGTTTGGACAGGGCCCGTCATGGAGTCCCGTCGTCACAGTCAGTCAGAGTGCAAGTCTCAAGGATGCGCTTGTACAAGACTGTAGATTGGTCAAGTACCAAGCCTAGTGTCCGTCTGGTGACATTAAGATCATACCCACGGTATAAAAGGCGTTTGATGATTCTGACGCATTTTCGATGGTTATGCTGCCTACCTTTGATCCTTTTTATTTTGTTTATCATATCACCATAAAAGACAGGTTGTGTAATACCCATAGTAATGTACTCTGTTGCATGTATAGATCCGAATTTTAAAAGAAGTTGACTGTAATTTTTGTAAAATTTCCAGAAAGTCTTAACTAGTTTATGAAAGCGGAAACCTTGACCTAAAAGTTTTTTGGTAATTTGTAAATTTCTACTGTGAAAATCAAAAATATCAGTACATGCTCTAGCGTACCGGATGAGCTGTGATATGTAAATGCCGTATGACGGTAATCTTGGAACATCACCGTCAAGCCAAGGGAAATTTACTATGTTGAATCCAAAATCATCCCTTTTGTCATATACACTTGTATGAATCTTTCCGTTTACAATTTTGATATTTAGGTCTAAAAAGGGTGTTTCTGTATTTGAAAGGTTTGCCTTGTTAAGGGTTAATTCTTGTGGATAAATTTCATTCTTATATAATTCAAAAGCAGGATTGTCAATGGTTAGAATATCATCCAGATACCTAGAAGTATTATTGAAACATTTCAGCTCATCAAATTTTCTTTGCTTTTGAAGATTTTGGATAAATTCTTTTTCATAAGTGTATAAAAATAAATCTGCAACAAGAGGCGCACAGTTAGTACCCATAGGAATTCCTACAACCTGCTTGTATAGTTCCTCACCAAATCTAACATAAATATTGTCCAAGAGGAAGGACAAGGCATTACACAGGTCACTACATGTCCATGATTTGTATGATTTGTAGTCTGTCGAGGAAAAGAAACCCTTCGATTCAGATGTACAAATGTAAGTTTTTCGCTCTCGATCAAAACACCATTTAATGAGATTAGATAATCGATCATTAATTTTGTCATGAGGAAGTGTGGTGTACATATTAGAGAAGTCGTATGAAGAAATCGTATTGGCTTGGAAATTTCCAGATTTCATTTTTTCAATCACATCCCCTGAATTCTTAATAGACCAAAATAAATTTACATCGTTCCTGTTTAGAACCGTTTCACAATATCTAGTTATGTGTTCTTTAATAGCAGTAAGTGCTGACGTCAGGTTTCTAGACAAAATTGTAGTGGAGCAGTTACTAGAATTAGCAATAAATCGAAATTTGTAAGGAGACTTGTGCAGTTTCGGTATGCAATATAGTGTTGGGAGATCCAATTTAGAAATAGAGATATTGAATGAAGACAGTTCACTGTTATGCTTGCCTAAAATGTTAGATGCACTTTCATTGCTTTTGATATATGTATTTGTAGACGAAAGTTCCGAAATCAAAGTTGATATGTAGTAACGTTTTCAAATGATAATGGTGTTGTTGGCTGCTTTATCAGCTGGTGCAAAGACATATTTTTCATGTAATTTGCTTAGTTTGGATTTGAAATATCTCTCTGATTTGGAACGTGGATTTTGAAAAAGATGAGGGTTTTTATGGAAGTTATCTATTCGAATATCCGTTATATCTAAAATGAGGTTTTTCCAGTCATTCAGAGCATGCGGTTCGACTCCTTCTGATTTACACCATCTTTTCGTATAATTATCTAAGGCTTCCGTAAGCACTTCACGGCATTTGACAAAATCTATCTTGGATGGGATTCTATACTTAGGTCCTTTTTTAAGAAGACCACGGAGCTGTCTGTCTTGGATAATTGAAAAGTCACCTGTAACAACATGGCCAGCTGGTTTGTAGAGATATTTAGAAGTTGCACATTCTCAAGAAGCAGGACACGATTCAAGTATGTCAGGATCCGTTGTAACTTTATTATAGTTAAAAACAAAGTTTCGAATAGGTTTCTTGTACTTATAACAAATAAGAGGTGGCTCTAAATTTTCAAAATATTGAGGAATGCTACTTTGTACGCGATGATCCCGAAAAATATTAGAGATGTTTAGAAGATCAAAACCTTTGTTAATAAACGGGATTTTTATGAATCGTCTTTTCGGTGAGGTGTTTTTCACAATAGGATAAAGTTTATACTGTGCGAATGAGACAATGATATTAAGTCTGAATCAGTCCGTGTTTCTTAAGAATGCAACCTCTGCTTCATCCAAGATAGATTTCAAGTGTATAACTGGTATTGAAGACAGAGCATGTAACAGCTCATGTCTTCCGCCATTGCGTGCTATAGTAAGTAAATCGTTGAGAGAGCGGTAGACTCTGGATCGTTTTCTTTGTTGTCTGTTTCGTCTTTTCCCGTGTGACCTGTATTTCCTTTTAGTGTTTGGGCGAATTGAAAAGATGTTGATATTGGTAGAAGCTGAGGAAATGTTTCCTTGTCCATAAATTTGATCGTTTAAACCAAGAGGGTACGCAGTCTGAAGTTTGGTGAGCCAGGCAAGTTCAGCTTGTAGTCGGCGTTTTTTAATTTCGGTCTTACTTTCATTTTTACGTTTTGGAAAAGTCTGAACTGGGGTAATGGTGATATCCGAAATAGAATGATTATATTTAACAAAGTGATTATAAAGAAAGTTTCTGTGTTTTTGTTGACGTGAGGTTCTGATCTTATAAGAATGGTTCCTAAAACGAGATTTTAAAGGTTGGCCTGTCTCACCTACATATTGTGCGCCACATCCCCTGGCATTTCAAGTCATTACGTAAATAAGATCTTGAGACGATCAATCGATGTCTTGGTCTACCTCGATTTTGAATTTCTGCCCATTTACACTAGATGTTATTATGAAGTCGCAGTTGATGAGGTGACACAACGAGCATCTTTTACTTTTGCACTTAGAAATAATGGAGAACCCTCTGTGTCTGTTGTTGAATGTAGAGCCTGCAGATGGAGTAGTGCGTAAAATACGACTGTGGGGTCTAAATTTGAGAGGTGATAAGAGTACTCTTGGTGAGGAAAAAAGTTTTTTACTGTTGAATGTCGATGATGGTAAAGTGACTGTAGTGACAGAGGGTAATCTCAAGGGAGTTAGTTTGATACGAGGCGACCTTAAAAATGCCATAATGCGATAATGGAAGAAAAGTGAATTAGAGTCTTACGTAGAAGACACTACAACAAAGCCAAGTTAGAGAACACAATGAAATTAAAACACTTCAAACATCGGATCGCGGGGAATTGCTTTACCAACTCCACACTGCAACGCGAAATAAGTGTAGATATAAAAAGAAGGGAGGAGATCTCCAACAAGACCCCGTTGCAGCATCTACAGTAAAACACCAAAACACCCGATGCAAAAACACAAATGACGAGTACAGCATGAGACGGAAAAGAGACACACGACAAGTAAACATCAAACACAAAAGACTACACATAAACCGACGAGACCAATGGATAACCGGTGCCGACTTTGGACGGCCATCTGTCACGCAAGTAGCAAATGGTGTGCAAATAGTTAACGTAGTTTTCAGGGGAGCGATCGTGGCCCGACGTGGGCCTCCCTCTTGTTATATTGATACTGTTAATAGGTAATGGTATAGTTATCCGGATAACGTGCGCAAATCCCTCCTACATGTCCGGTTATCCAGTTGTCTCAAAGTGTGCAACATTGTTGTTGATAAAAACCTTTCCACTATAAGACAACATAAACAAATAAGCAACAAGCAGGGATCAAAATGAAACACGGACGAATATGTCAGGGGATATTAATAACATATTGAAAACGAAAAACAGGTCATGTTCTGCCGTCTGGAAATCATGCATACATACAATCACCCGAGGAGTCCGACCGACGTTCAGAGAGAACAGATGGACGGTGCTCTGTCTTATTTGTCGACATTTGGATGGACGCGTCATTGAGTCCAGTCATCACAGTCGGTCAAAGGGCAATGTTTAAGTCTGTATTTCTACGAAGCTTTACGTCGGTCAAGTACAATACAGAGTGTTCTGATTGCTCTTAACTATCACATGGGCTTTAACAGGTGTTACGTGTTCTGCTTATTTAAGCAAATACTATAGGAAACTTGTGTCATTAATCTGTATTCAGAATAAATATGCATCATAATACTTACAAAAGGGGATGATCTCCAGCATGACCACCCTGCGACCACCCAGCGAAACAAACCCACAAGAAAGTAATACGTAAATGACATCAGACAAAAACTACAAACCACAAAAAATACTCGACACAAATCACAAGAAAACCATACAAACCAATCGCAAACAGACGCACAGAAACATTAAACATTCATGACAACACATAAAAGAAAGGAGACCAATGTGCACCCGGCGCCGACTTTGGACGGCAATCTGCTATAAGCAAATGGTGTGGTTATCCGGATTACGTGCGCACAACCCTCCCACCTATCCGGATACACTGAGGTATCCAAAGAATATACTCACAATAACAAAACGCTCTTATTTATGCACAACGGAATCAGCTTTTATTTTCATTTTTATTTCAGATTGCCATCAAATGCAAGACGGATATTTCAGAAAATACTTGGAACGGAGTTTTCTTGCGGACTATAGTACTATCAGCAGTCTTAAGATTTATAACCTTAATCGATGTTTTTCACAATGCCTCATGAGGAATTGTATTCACGTATCCCATAATTCAAAATCAGGGTCGTGCTTACTCTATAGAAATGGATCCACCTTCATCGTATCGGGCGTGGCGTACACTGAATACAGAAGGACTATGTAATTTAAAGATCAGACAATAGCGAATACAGAAGGATTATGTAATTTAAAGATCAGACAATAACGAATACAGAAGGACTATGTGATTTAAAGATTAGACAATAGCGAATACAGAAGGACTATGTAATTTAAAGATCAGACAATAGCGAATACAGAAGGACTATGTAATTTAAAGATCAGACAATAGCGAATACAGAAGGACTATGTAAATTAAAGATCAGACAATAACGAAACATTAGCTTTTTTATGTCCGTATGAGTTTATCTTTTAGCATTCCGTCATTACAGAAAATCTATGGAAATGGCAGATCAATCCACTTAGACTGTAAAAACAACACTTTGTTAATGTATAATTCACTATTTTGTTTGCTACGGTTTTGTATTTGCTAAATGCTACATTAGAAAAGATCCATTGAAAAATAACTTTAATACATTTTTCTTTGACAAAAACAATGAAGTGGATTAAACTTTGTTTGTGCACAGGATTCTGTCTATATATCGGTAGATTGAAATATTTCTGCCAGAGTGAAGTGGTGATACAAATTAAAACACAAACACTCAAATACACAAATTTTCGGCCATTGGGTCGTTATCAAGACTTAGTGTAAAAACGACGATCTATAATGATTCTAAGTAAAATCCATCCTTGCATCTCTGGCGTTCATTGCAAATGTTTACATAAGTCTATGACGTCATAATATTCGCGACACATGCATGCATTTCGCGTTATTCTCGAAAACTTACAAAGTCTTTGTAATAATGAACGGTCTAGGAGAAGATGGTTTTAATGAACTAGATCATGATTCATACATATATATAACATTGAATTTAAAGTATTACACATACATAACGTATTCAAACATATCCGATTATAGTTGTTAGAAACAAGCGAAAATGTTATGCCTGCAAGATTAAGACTCAGAATTATTATAGATCGTCGTTTTTACACGTGAAGAGACAGACGATCAACCGAAGTTGATCGGACTTGGCTAAATGTGCCCTCGGAGACTCCTGGTCCAACAGCAGTGGCACTCACCAAGTGGTCTAAATGTTAAACGTCTTCGAATCCAATAGCATCATTTAAGAGCAGATGAACTTGCAGCGTGGACCAGACATGCGCGTTTCGGGTACTTAACCCTCGTCAGTAGGGTCTGTATTACAAAAATTAATTAGATGAACAGACCTAAGTGAAAACAAACATCTAATGAAAGTAAGATACTTCTATTGATTGTAACGCACTAAAATTCATTGTTTTATGCTTCATGTTATTTAAGGTGAAATGGAGGTGAAAGATTATTAAAAAATCTTTCTGAAGGTCATTATTTCGCGCACTCTTCAAAACAATAGATCAAATAAACTCAGATCATATCTGATCGCTTCCTGGGCATGTGTTCTTTACGATAATTGTCGCTTTTGTTGTTTTGGGCTGTTATATGTTGTGAGATATTATCGATAAACAATTATCATGTAAAACGAAGTGAAAGAATTCAGTAAAAAGTGTTAAAACTGATGTTGAGAGTCGGATAGCAGATGCGAAAGTATACTGCAGAAGGAAGACTATAGTGTGACGTGTGAAAGTTCAAACGAAGTTAAGTTATTAGGGGTATGATAACAATATTGTCGAAATCATGTACTGCAAAATCTGATATATATTTTACGATATTTTATATTTTTTTCTTAAACTTTTTTTGAAGCAGCCGTCAATCAAAATGTGTTATCTTAAAATATGCTTGACATGTATAGATCCATACAAAACCTACAGGTCTACTAAGAGAGAGGAACTTTGATTTTTGTGTCGCCTGCGAAGCATAGCGACACTTAGGGATCACTTTGTCCGTTGTCCGTCTGTCCGTCTGTCCGTCTGTCAGTCCGTCCGTCTGTCTGTCTGTCACACTTTGGATGTCACAGCCCATAACTTTTGATTGGTAAGTGATAGGGCTTTGATATTTCACATGTGTATTCCTTGTGACAAGACCTTCCTACACATATCAAAATTTTTGACCTAGTGACCTTGACCTACATATTTGACCTACTTTTCGAAAAAATTAAGAATGGATATATCTTTTGATTGGTAAGTGTTAGGACTTTGATATTTCACACGTGCTATCCTTGTGGCAAGACCTTCCTACACATACCATAATTTTTGACCTTGTGACCTTGACCTAGATATTTGATCTACTTTTGAAAAAAAGATAAGATTTGCTATATCTTTTGATTGGTAAGTGATAGGGCTTTGATATTTCACATATGTATTCCTTGTAACAACACCTTTCTACACATACCATAAATTTTGACCTATTGACCTTGACCTACATATTTGACCTACTTTCCACAAAAATTAAGATTGTATATATCTTTTGATTGGTAAGTGATAGGGCTTTTGTATTTCACATGTGTATTCCTTGTGACAAGACCTTTCTACACAGACCATAATATTTGACCTTGTGACCTTGACCTAGATATTTGACCTACTTTTCAAGAAAAGTAAAATTGGCCTTATCTTATGATTGGTAGGTGATAGGGCTTTGATATTTCACATGTATTTTCCTTGTAACAATGCTTTTCTACACATACCATAATTTTTTACCTTTCGACATTGACCTAGCTATTTGACCTTCTTTTTTTTTAAGATTTTAAGGTGGTATAAATCTTTTAATTGATATTTCAAATGAATTTCATTTGACAAGACTTTTCTACTGATACCAATAATTTTGATCCACTTTCTAGAATAAAAATCAAACCGCTTCGCAGGCGACACAAGCATTCCTTGGATTGCTATTTTTTAAAATATTTATTACTTCTGTCGTTGTAAAATACTTAATTCAGTTCCGTATATCTTACAAAAAATTATACTATGCTAATGCACAAATTTTAATTCTAGAATTGAAACCAGGGGCGCTTCTTAAAAAAGCTGCCAGAAAATCATTTTGTCATTATTAAGTACCACTAGTACTGATGAGGATTCACTATCCGAAACACGTATCTGGTGCATTGAAATCGGTTCGTAATTTTCTTCAAGAAGGTAAAAAGTTGGAAAACTTTCGTTTTATAATGAAAAATTTTTTTGGCTGATTTTTACAATTGCAACTCTATTAAGTGCTTGTATACAATTATTCCGTTATGATGATGACAATTTTGTTCGTTTGGAACTTAATACCACTATATCATTGTTGAAGTTTTTTGGTATTTTCGATTAACAGTGTCCGTCAGTTCGGGACATATTTAAATTCAATGAAAACTTTCTAAAATTTTCTTTTACAATTTTAAGTACAGTTTTTTAATGTTTTACTATGAAAGCTGCAGCCTAGTGTGGTTGGAAATCCCCTCCATTTTTATTATTGTTACGAAGTCATGGTGGTTTTACTTCGAATACCGTCCTAATAAACGTCAAAGAAGTACCTATCAGTTATTTAGTCTCAAAGTCGCGAAAGCAAGACAGAATCATATTAAGAAAATTCTCGTTGGAACGGCTGCGAACCTCGGAATGAATAACAGCCCGAAGTGAGACCATGTGCCCGGGAAGAGTCAGCGTCTCCTGATTGCATGCAACACCCGTCACAACAGCTCCATGGAAACTTGTCGGTGATTGCTCGATGTGCATATTGATTAGATGTACAAAATGAGGAATAAATTACGGAGCCACCAAAACAGTGAATTTAATTTAAAGGGACGGTGTCCCTGAAAATAAGATTGAGAATGTAAAATTTATTCCGAAGGATTTAGATTGAGGAAAAATATGCATTAACGACCATAATATTGTCGAATTTTTATAATTAAATCTCCATTTAACTCTATTGTAAAAACGCAATACACTGTAGGTGGCGCCAGTGAAATGAATTACTGTCCTGTTCACTAATTCCAGAGCACCCTGTTTTCCCGGTTTTCTCTTATGTATGATAATGTCATCTTCCAAAAAGATATAAGTTTTATAGTACTCCTTTAGTCGTAACAGAAAAAAACATTGTTCTGGCTGTGCGTCAGGTTAGTAAGAAATAGGATGGAAAATAACAAGTCTACGGGGATTTTCTATAGTAAAATCGCTGAAAATGTGTGACGTCGGAGGCTTTGACGTCACTGTTTACTATTGTTGACACGGAGAACAATATGGCGGCGGCTTGAAATTAACATGGGAATTTCCCGTAGACATTTTATTTTTCATATTGCGTCTTGAAGGCAGCTGATAGGGTAAGTTGAAGTTAATTTCCAGTTACGACTAAAGTAGGTCAATTCTCGGAAACAATTACTTATAGCAAAATTCTTCAGACGACAGAATAAATCGCCAAAACAGGGTGCTCTGGATTTAGTGAACAGGACAGTAGAGCTGCGCACCCCTAATTCAAAATGACGTTTTCAAACGGCTCTAACTGCGAATGTATGCGTTATATTCGTCTGAAAAATGGAATTTATACAAATGAGAATGTAAACTATCATATGAAAAGAAAGATTTTGCATTTTAAAACTTTGTAAAATTAATTAATTTTCAGGGACACCGTACCTTCAAAAATTCACTGACGTTGCGACCATTTAATCATAGATATAAGACTACAACTATATTGAAATGCAACATTTAATGCACAGAACTATTAACGATTTTATTAAATATCAAATTGAAATGTTACGGCAATAATATAGGATTACATATATGAGAGACATTTCAATTTGTGGTCCATTAGCCATTATGGCTCATTTTGCTAAAACAGGAAGTAGCTTATCCCCGTATAGGTGAAATGACGAGTACCTGAATTCGGAAGAAAAACCTTTAGGTTTAAAAAAAAACTGTTATATTGTTTGAAAACAAAAACAGTGTACTTCCTTGTTCAATATCTATATAAAATACACATAGAATGGTACATCACATAAACATCTACAGATCTATTAATCATCAGCAAACTAGCACATAAAATAACCAGTATACGAAAGTCTTATAATAGACCCTAAAAATGAAAATAATAAGAAATGAATGATTATTACTAGATAATTAAAAAATCATTAGGAAAATTTATAAACAATTTAAATGGTGCAGGGTTCTTTCCAAGTGTCGATGCTACTTTGAATAAAACATTTTTGAGAAAATTTGTGAAATCGACATTTCCGGACATTTCCGCTAGTTTTGGGGATCAATATTGAAATTAGCGCGCCCGTTGAACAATTTTACTTTGAGAGTACTGATCGAATCCATGATTACGGGCATTCATTATTGCCGGTATACTGTTATCATTCGTGACCTACTTGCACGGATAAAATACCTCTTGACTAGATAATTGCAAAAACATGCAAATATTCGTCTAGGTTAGTCAAACCATATTCATAAAATTCTTTCATCATGTCTGTTCAAGAGGCTAGGTGATCTGACAATTGAAAGTCGTATCGTATCAATGCATTATCTTCCGAAAGATGCAACGAAAAGTCCTTGCAGCGATACTTCCTGTAGATAACAATCGCACATCCTCGAAAATTTTCGTCCCTTGATTCGGAATAAATTTAAAACGGAAAAGCCCAGAAATATGCGATTAGTCTAACAAGAGTAGCAATGCATTATACGGATCGTGTCTTCCGGTTTTTTTTTACTATTATTATTACCTCATTTAAAAACATTTAAAGACAGCTAACTGGCGACAAGCTTTTTGTAAAACCTAATACTTCTAAATATCACAACAAAAGAAATTATATCTTTACACTTCAGAGATATTGGACAAAGTTATCGTAAGTTTTTTTTTTTTGTTAATTTTTCTATATGTTCTAGTGTGACCTTTAGACATATAATCGAATTGCCATATTTATGATTAACTTGATGGCAATATATTCTCTATTCCAGTAACTGCGCTATATTTCGTGAAAATAAGAGTAGAACTGTTCAAAAAATATTCTTCATACAGATCCGTTTGCTCTGATATAAACAAAACAGAGGGATTAAATATATATTGGACTTTGAATTCGAAAATATAGGGAAAAAAAGACTACCTTTCGAAGACAATCAATAATTGGAAAAATTGTAAGACATAGTTGGCATTATAGAATTTTGATAAAATGTGTCTTTTATCATGTGATGACATACTGAAGGTAAAAAAATAACTTAAAGACAAAACAGTGTACTAGCCGTTTTAAAGGTACACAGCCAATTGTGCCTCATATATTTACATGAACTTTACATGAAAGTTCACATGAAATTTATGTGAAACGAGCACGAACACGAAATTTTTCACATGAAATTCATGTGAAGATTTTTACATGGATGTTATGTGAATTCAGTTTCCTGTGAAGGTCACTTAGAAAAATTCATGTGAAATACATTTGAAGGAAATTTATGTGAAATTCATGTGAAATCTTTTTCACATAAATCTTATGTGAAATTGATATGAATTTAAGATGAACTTTCATGTGAAATTTACATAATGCTAATTTCATATGAATTTCATGTGAGGCACAATTGGCTGTGTATTTAGCTTAGAATTCCTCTGACCGAGGCTCTGGATATGATAAATCAGTTGTTTATGAGTGGACATGGAACTGTTCTTTATATATCTATACATTTTATCTGAGATTTCTTATAATCTGGACTTCAGATTACAGATTTGATTGATATTCTGATGGATTTCTTTTTCATTTATCAAGACTTAGCGCTTTTTTAAGAACCGACTACGTAACGTGACGCAGTGCGCATCGTGACGCTCACAATACGTTACGCTCTCCAATATTGCAAAATTTTGTTCTCAGTCAATGAAAAAACTTGATGTTTAAGATTCAAAGTTTTCATCCGTTTCTGTATGCTTCTTCTACATATTATTAGTCTGAAAATAGATTTTGCGTCATCTACACGTATCTATCTGTACATGGTACATGTACATGTGGCTTTGACAAACGCGGATATTGTACCAGATATTTTTAAGCAACTTTGGCCAAAAAGGATGAGAAGTTTAAATTTTCTTAAGGAGGGTTTGAACACCAAGATGGCGACGGCATTATTTGTTTTCTCGCTTCCTAGAAAAAGTACAGTCTTAACTCTAATAAAACATTTGATACTCTGATTGATATATACATTTGAGTATCCTGATAAAGTTTGAATAATTTCCGGCGTCATTTGAAGAAATTATGGCGATAGTCGAAATTTAGAATTTTGAGAGTTTTATCCATGAGAAAACCACGACGTCATTTCGACGTTATCGGGAAAAATGGCGTCACAAACTTTCGCATTCAAAATGCAATAAAAACATTATTACTTAACATATTGCATTTAAACTTAGCATGTATAAAATAGAAAATTCAATCTTAATCACGGTGTATTCCTTGACAAATTTAGGTTACAGGAAAGCGAATGTCACTTCATTGAAAATTGACGATTTTGGAAGAAAAAATTGGAAAATATAAAGCCTTGTAATATTTTAATCCTAAATTCAATTTTTCCCATTTAATCATGAAATCATCTCTGGACATTCTTGATAATTTCGATAGTTTTTGACAAAGATACATTTCAGAAATTTTTAGAAAAATTGAATTTGGCGTCCAAGTGTTCAATACCTCCTTAAATCTCTTGAAATCAGCATGATGTGCAATAATTTATCGTAATTCAGTTGAGACATATTTCTAGTTTAATTTTTACAAAGTCCTAGGATTGGAAGGAGAATGCCGGGATGATAGCAAAGGCCTGTCGTCCGCATTGTTCCTTTCAAATCATGTTTTTCATTTCAATGCGTTCTATCATAGATTAGTAAAATTCCTTTTTCACCAGGGCGTATAATGTGAAGTGTGCTTATGGAGTTTTTCAGCTCCACCTCGGATCCATTTATTCACGACGTACATGATCTTTGGTCCGTTTGGTGATTTGGTAGTTAATTAGGAGATGCATTAATTCTCACTTCGGAATTTCGTTCATTCCGAGGTTCGCAACCGTACCTGTAGAAAATCTTATGATTTTGCCTTGCCTTCTCGACTATGAGACTGAATAACGGATGGGTACTTCTGTAATAACTCTTTAAGAACAAAATCTCTTTTTATGTTGTCAAGAAAGCAGAAATCAAGACAAAACGTAATATGTAAAATGTTTAAAGCAAATATATCCTCAGTATAATATATGAAGAACTCTAAACTAACCTATGTCAAATGATGAAACTACATCGTTTTGTAAACTAGTGAGATGAATCAAAGCAAAATTTTAATCAGAGTTGTCTCTCTTTGACCATAAGCGACTGTGACCTTCGTCTTTAAAAATCGATGTGTTTGGATGTAAACGTCTTCAATTGAATAACATCATTTAAGAACAGATAAATTGGCAACATGGACCAGACATGCAAGTTTAGGGTTCTTAACCCTCGTCAGTGATCCTCAAATCTAAACAATGTATTGTCAAAAAGTATGAAAGTTACTATGTCGAACAAGCGTACCGAAAGACTTAGCAGGATGGATGGGATATGATGCTACAGGACCCACGTTTTAGAAATTTCAAGAAAGTTTGATAACAGAAATTTTAGAATGCGTTGAAGAAACGATCAACCGAAATTGATCGAACTTGGCTACATGTGCCCTCGGGGACTCCTGGTCCCTCAGCAGTGACACTCACCAAGTGGTATAAATGTAAACTTCTTCAATTGAATAGCATCATTTAAGAACAGATAAATTGGCAACATGTACCAGACATGCACGTTTCGGGTACTTAACCCTCCATTTGTTTTTACACTAAATACGATGTGGAAATTGTTTATTTAGAACAAAGGAGGGGATCTCCAACAACACCAGGTTGTAGCACCCACAGCAAAACCCCAAAACACCCTATGCAAAAACACAAAGCAGACGCATAAGGGACAAGGAACGTCAACGCACAACACAGAAACGTCAAACACAAAGGACTACACATAAACCAACGAGACCAATGGGCAACCGGTGCCGACTTAGGACGGCCATCTGCCACGGAAATAGTAGAAGGTGTGGTTATCCTGGATTACGTGCGCACAACCCTCCCACTTTTCTGATTACCCAGAGGTCTCTATGAACGTACAATTGTGGTGTAAAACAACCTCCTTACTGTCAGATAACCACACACAAACATGACCGCAAAACGCAGGGGCCCAAGCAACACAGATGAATATGTCAATGGATGAAAAAAGAGGGCGTACGTAATACAACCCGTGCTCTGCCGCTGCGAGCTCATGTTTGTTATCACCCGAGGAGTCCGACTGACATTCAGAGAGGACAGATGGTCGGGCCCTGTCTTCTCTAAAGAGGTTTGGACAGGGCCCGTCATGTAGTCCCGTCGTCACAGTCAGTCAGAGTGCAAGGTTTAAGAATGCGCTTGTACAAGACTGAAGATTGGTCAAGTACCAAGCTTAGTGTCCGTCTGGTGACATTAGGATCATATACACGGTAAAAAAGGCGTCTGATGATTCTGACGCATTTTCGATAGTGATGTTGTTTATCTTTAATCCTTCTTATCTTGTTATTAATGTCACCATAAAATGCAGGTTGTGAAATACCCAAAGTAATATACTCTGTTGCCTGTATTGGTCCGAATTTCAGAAGAAGTTGACCATAATTTTTGTAAAATTTCCAGAAAGTCTTTACTTATTTGTGAAAGCGAAAACCTTGTCCTAAAAGTTTCTTGGTAATTTGTAAATTTCTACTATGAAAATCCAAAACATCAGTACATGCTCTAGCATACCGGATGAGCTGTGAAATATAGATACCATAGGACGGTAATCTAGGAACATCACCGTCAAGCCAGGGGAAATTTACTATGTTAAATCCAAAATCATCTCTTTTGTCATACACACTTGTATGTATCTCTCCATTAACAATTTTGATATTTAGGTCCAAAAATGGTGTTTCTGTGTTTGAAACGTTTGCCTTGTTTGGAAACAATTCTTGTGGATAAATAACATTTTTGTACTTTTAAAAAACAGGATTGTCGATAGTAAGAATATCATCCAGGTACGTAGAAGTGCCAATGAAGCATTTCACATCATCATTTTTTCTTTGCTTTTGAAGATTTTGGATAAATTCCTTTTCATACGTGTATAAAAATAAATCTGCAACAAGAGGCGCACAATTAGTACCCATTGGAATCCCTACAACTTGCTTGTAGAGTTTCTCACCAAATCTTACATAAATATTGTCCAAAAGGAAGGACAAGGCAATACACAGGTCACCACATGGCCATGATATGTATGATTTGTAATCTGTGGCGGAAAAGAAACCCTTCGATTCAGAAGTACAAATATAACTTTTCCCCTATCGATCAAAACACCATTTAATGAGTTTGGACAGTCGAGCATTTATTTTGTCGTTAGGAAGCGTGGTGTACATATAAGAAAAGTCGTATGAAGATATCGTATTTGCTTCAAAATTTCTTGATTTCATTTTGTCAATCACATCCCCTGAATTTTTAATAAATTAGTTTATTTAGAATAATGTCGCCCTTTTTGTTTGTATGATGCTCATATTGTTTTCATTTTTGTGCGTGAACATCGAAGGCGGGTGTGGCTAGCCAACAGGGGATGCTTACTCCTCCCGGGCACCTGGTCCCACCTCTGGCTTGCTAGGGGTCCGTCGATGCTCAATTTGGTACTCTATTGTGAGTGCTATTGAGATTATCGTCAGGATCTTCTTTAACTCATTTGTGTCACACTTATGTCCTTTGCCGTTTGGAGCTCGTAAAAAGTTCCCCGCGAGGGGTTTGACAGTAAGTGTTTTGAATATTTTCCCATGACATTGTCGCCATAGCACTTTCTATACAGACTAAACTTCAGACAAGGCATGTATTCTACATATTGTTTTCATTTTTGTGCGTGAAAATCGACGGCGGGTGCGGCTAGCCAACAGGGGATGCTTACTCCACTCGAGCACCTGGTCCCACCTCTGGCTTGCTAGGGGTCCGTCGATGCTCAATTTGGTACTCTATTGTGAGTGCTGTTGAGATTATCGTCAGGATCTTCTTTAACTCATTAATTAAAGTTTCCGACTGTTTAATCTCTTTTTCTTATCTTATAAGAATTTGTTCCATAATTTTCACTGTTGCTAATATAATCCCTGTCTTTTAAGAATAATTACTATGTCTTTGCATCATGTTTTTGTGTTTGCATTTTCAGTCACTGATTCTTAGATATCCTTTCACATTACGTGAATCTTGTTTATAAAAGTATCGTTCATAAATATCTATCTACGGTCATTTTGAGTTTTTGAGTGGCTAACAGCTGATTTTGTGAAAGAAATACCTCTTTTACCTTCATACAAAATTTGGTGCTTGTATCACAGAGTGAAAGATTTTTGCAGTAATCTGCTGTGCTTAGAGAGACATTTTTGACTAGGGTCTGATCCCTTTTAGATTCTATGAATTCGAACAATTATCAGATATTTAAGTCAATTAAACATGAGGTTCAGTAAGCAAAATATGGTTCCATTTTCGTTTCTCATTATGTCTCTGATATAATAATTTCATTGAAAGATGGCTAGGGTTTTATCGAGAGGAAAAAATGTACTTGAGAATCAAAGGGTTTTTGTCTGCAATAGACAAGAGATCACGCATAGTAACCTGAGCAATGCCTCGTACTCTTTATTTCCATGCATGTTTAGGTGCATATAGCATAATTTTCCATAGAATACGGATCAGCTCGTAGCTGAAAATACAAGTATATCGAAGTTTGTTATATCTTATAAGGTATCATTCCTTTTTATTTACTCAAAATTAACTGTGCATTTAGTACATGTAGTACTCGTTCCCCGTGACAATGGATGTTTAAGTGTGTTGATTTGTTTTTTCTAGCTCTGTCACCTGAAGGAAAGTTTGTTTTGGCACTTTATCAATTTAAGATCATACATATTATTTGGCTATTTCGGAAACATGTCATTTCATCCTAAAATATAATCTAAATTAAAGGAGGTTTTAGCACCATCCCCCAATGCTATTTTGAACATTTTTCAAAATATTGATTTTATTTGGAATTGCTACTGGTTCGACCCTACAGGAAATTTAGAGCCGCGTACTCTCTGTTAGATAAATGCACACATTTAAATTCTAAACATAAAACCAGAGGGCGCTACTGAAATTAATTTTGGCGACTTATGAAAATCGCTTTGGCTGGAAGCATCACTGATGCGGATTTAATATCCGAAACACGTGTCTGATGCATAATAAATTGGTTAGGGGTTTTCTTCAAGAAAGTATAGAGTTGGATCACTTCCGTATTATTATTTTAAACACAGTCAAAAATATTTCAGTAAGGCCCTCTACTTTTTTTTCTATAAATGTATGTACTTCGAAAAGAATGCTTTGCTCAAATTTTCCTGTAGGGTCACTTCCTTTGAATAGTTCAATAAAATATTTGACCAAAAGAGTTGGGTTTAAATTCGACACCTGGAAATCCCACTTACACCCCAACAAACCTTTCTGCCTCTGAAATAATAGATAACCACAAATCAGCTCTTGCTTCCTTTGGCTTCGACACTACCAATTTAGATTTAGATTTACCATACTTATACTGCATACCTAAAATGCATAAGAATCCGTACAAACAACGTTTCATCGCTGGTTCCTCAAAATGTTCTACCAAATCTGTATCGATCTTACTCACCAAAGTTTTATCTGAAATCAAATCTGGGCTACAAAAATATTGTTCGACAGTATATTCTCGATTTTCTGAATCATCGATTTTGTGCTGTATACAGGGATATGGTCATTATCCATATTTGTCATTGTAGAGATGGTACAAGAAAGTTAACCTCCTTTAATTTAGATGATATTACTGATTGCAATGACATGACAAATATGGATAATGACCATATCCCTGTATACAGCACAAAATCGATGATTCAGAAAATCAGAAACCGAAGGCATACAAAATCAGGATAAAACAGGAACCAAAGCAAACAAACAAAAACCTCCACCCTATAAAAAGAAGCGAAATCCCGATATGGGAGTGAGACCAGGTACCCAGGAAGAATAAGCATCTCCTGCTCGCATGCAACACCCGCCGCTTCAATTCGGTAGAATGTTAAACGTCTTCAAATTCAATAGCATCATTTAAGACATGATAAATTTACAGCATGGACCAGACATGCACGTTTCGGGTACTAAACCCTCGTCAGTGATCCTAAGTCTAAACAATGTAATATGGCCAAAAAGAATGAAATTTATGTCCAAAAATGTACCAAAAGACGTAGCAGAATTGGTGGGATATGATGCTACAGGACCCACGTTTTAGAAATTTCAAGAAATTTTGTAACAGAAAATTTCAAATGCGTTGAAGAGAAAGACGATCAACCGAAGTTGATCGAACTTGGCTACATGTGCCCTCGGGGACTCTTGGTCCACCAGCAGTGACACTCACCAAGTAGTTCAAATGTTAAACGTCTTCAAATTCAATAGCATCATTTAAGACATGATAAATTTACAGCATGGACCAGACATGCACGTTTCGGGTACTAAACCCTCGTCAGTGATCCTAAGTCTAAACAATGTAATATGGCCAAAAAGAATGAAATTTATGTCCAAAAATGTACCAAAAGACGTAGCAGAATTGGTGGGATATGATGCTACAGGACCCACGTTTTAGAAATTTCAAGAAATTTTGTAACAGAAAATTTCAAATGCGTTGAAGAGAAAGACGATCAACCGAAGTTGATCGAACTTGGCTACATGTGCCCTCGGGGACTCTTGGTCCACCAGCAGTGACACTCACCAAGTAGTTCAAATGTTAAACGTCATCAAATTCAATAGCATCATTTAAGACATGATAAATTTACAGCATGGACCAGACATGCACGTTTCGGGTACTAAACCCTCGTCAGTGATCCTAAGTCTAAACAATGTAATATGGCCAAAAAGAATGAAATTTATGTCCAAAAATGTACCAAAAGACGTAGCAGAATTGGTGGGATATGATGCTACAGGACCCACGTTTTAGAAATTTCAAGAAATTTTGTAACAGAAAATTTCAAATGCGTTGAAGAGAAAGACGATCAACCGAAGTTGATCGAACTTGGCTACATGTGCCCTCGGGGACTCTTGGTCCACCAGCAGTGACACTCACCAAGTAGTTCAAATGTTAAACGTCTTCAAATTCAATAGCATCATTTAAGACATGATAAATTTACAGCATGGACCAGACATGCACGTTTCGGGTACTAAACCCTCGTCAGTGATCCTAAGTCTAAACAATGTAATATGGCCAAAAAGAATGAAATTTATGTCCAAAAATGTACCAAAAGACGTAGCAGAATTGGTGGGATATGATGCTACAGGACCCACGTTTTAGAAATTTCAAGAAATTTTGTAACAGAAAATTTCAAATGCGTTGAAGAGAAAGACGATCAACCGAAGTTGATCGAACTTGGCTACATGTGCCCTCGGGGACTCTTGGTCCACCAGCAGTGACACTCACCAAGTAGTTCAAATGTTAAACGTCTTCAAATTCAATAGCATCATTTAAGACATGATAAATTTACAGCATGGACCAGACATGCACGTTTCGGGTACTAAACCCTCGTCAGTGATCCTAAGTCTAAACAATGTAATATGGCCAAAAAGAATGAAATTTATGTCCAAAAATGTACCAAAAGACGTAGCAGAATTGGTGGGATATGATGCTACAGGACCCACGTTTTAGAAATTTCAAGAAATTTTGTAACAGAAAATTTCAAATGCGTTGAAGAGAAAGACGATCAACCGAAGTTGATCGAACTTGGCTACATGTGCCCTCGGGGACTCTTGGTCCACCAGCAGTGACACTCACCAAGTAGTTCAAATGTTAAACGTCTTCAAATTCAATAGCATCATTTAAGACATGATAAATTTACAGCATGGACCAGACATGCACGTTTCGGGTACTAAACCCTCGTCAGTGATCCTAAGTCTAAACAATGTAATATGGCCAAAAAGAATGAAATTTATGTCCAAAAATGTACCAAAAGACGTAGCAGAATTGGTGGGATATGATGCTACAGGACCCACGTTTTAGAAATTTCAAGAAATTTTGTAACAGAAAATTTCAAATGCGTTGAAGAGAAAGACGATCAACCGAAGTTGATCGAACTTGGCTACATGTGCCCTCGGGGACTCTTGGTCCACCAGCAGTGACACTCACCAAGTAGTTCAAATGTTAAACGTCTTCAAATTCAATAGCATCATTTAAGACATGATAAATTTACAGCATGGACCAGACATGCACGTTTCGGGTACTAAACCCTCGTCAGTGATCCTAAGTCTAAACAATGTAATATGGCCAAAAAGAATGAAATTTATGTCCAAAAATGTACCAAAAGACGTAGCAGAATTGGTGGGATATGATGCTACAGGACCCACGTTTTAGAAATTTCAAGAAATTTTGTAACAGAAAATTTCAAATGCGTTGAAGAGAAAGACGATCAACCGAAGTTGATCGAACTTGGCTACATGTGCCCTCGGGGACTCTTGGTCCACCAGCAGTGACACTCACCAAGTAGTTCAAATGTTAAACGTCTTCAAATTCAATAGCATCATTTAAGACATGATAAATTTACAGCATGGACCAGACATGCACGTTTCGGGTACTAAACCCTCGTCAGTGATCCTAAGTCTAAACAATGTAATATGGCCAAAAAGAATGAAATTTATGTCCAAAAATGTACCAAAAGACGTAGCAGAATTGGTGGGATATGATGCTACAGGACCCACGTTTTAGAAATTTCAAGAAATTTTGTAACAGAAAATTTCAAATGCGTTGAAGAGAAAGACGATCAACCGAAGTTGATCGAACTTGGCTACATGTGCCCTCGGGGACTCTTGGTCCACCAGCAGTGACACTCACCAAGTAGTTCAAATGTTAAACGTCTTCAAATTCAATAGCATCATTTAAGACATGATAAATTTACTGTTACATCCGGTAACTTCCATTTTGGAAGACTTAGAGTACAATCTTTGGTTGGATGGTTCAAATGTTCTATGACAGAATATCATCCACCATTCTGGAGAGTTTTAAAAATTTTAAAAGAAGTTGACTGTAATTTTTGTAAAATTCGTAACTAGTTTATGAAAGCGGAAACCTTGACCTAAAAGTTTTTTGGTAATTTGTAAATTTCTACTGTAAAAATCCAAAATATCAGTACATGCTCTAGCGTACCGGATGAGCTGTGATATGTAAATGCCGTATGACTGTAATCTTGGAACATCACCGTCAAGCCAGGGGAAATTTACTTTGTTGAATCCGAAATCATCCCTTTTGTCATATACACTCGTATGAATCTTTCCGTTTACAATTTTGACATTTAGGTCCAAACATGGTGTTTCTATATTTGTAACGTTTGTCTTGTTAAGTGTTAAATCTTGTGGATAAATTTCATTCTTATATAATTCAAAAGCAGGATTGTCAATAGTCAGAATATCATCCAGATACCTAGAAGTATTATTGAAATGTTTCATATCATCAAATTTTCTTTGCTTGTGAAGATTTTGGATAAATTATTTTTCATAAGTGTATAAAAATAAATCTGCAACAAGAGGCACACAGTTAGTACCCATAGGAATTCCTACAACCTGCTTGTATAGATCCTCACCAAACCTAACATAAATATTGTCCAAGAGAAAGGACAAGACATTACACAGGTCACTACATGTCCATGATTTGTATGATTTGTAGTCTGTCGAGGAAAAGAAACCCTTCGATTCAGATGTACAAATGTAAGTTTTCCGCTCTCGATCCATTTAATGAGATTAGATAAACGATTATTTATTTTGTCATGAGGAAGTGTGGTGTACATATTATAGAAGTCGTATGAAGAAATCGTATTGGCTTGGAAATTTCCAGATTTCATTTTGTCAATCACATCCTCTGAATTCTTAATAGACCAAAATAAATTTACATCGTTCCTGTTTAGAACCGTTTCACAGTATCTGGTTACGTGTTCTTTAATAGCAGTAAGTGCTGATGTGAGATTTCTAGACAAAATTGTAGTGGAGCAGTTACTAGAATTAGCAATAAATCGAAATTTGTTAGGAGACTTGTGGAGCTCATAAAAAAGTTCCCCGCGAGGGGTTTGACAGTAAGTGTTTTGAATATATTTCCCTGACATTGTCGCCATAGCACTTTCTATATAGAGATAACGTCAGAGAGTGCATGAATTTTAGATATTGTTTTCATTTTCGTGCTTAGATATCGACGGCGGATGCGGCTAGACAACAGGGGATGCTTACTCCTCCCGGGCACCTGGTCCTACCTCTAGCTTGCTAGGGGTCCGTCGATGCTTAATTTTGTGCTCTAAAGTGACTGCTGTTGGGATTATCGTCAGGATCTTCTTTAACGCATTTGTGCAGTTTCGGTATGCAATATAGTGTTGGAAGATCCAATTTAAAAATAGAGATATTGAATGAAGACAGCTCACTGTTATGCTTGCTTAAAATGTTAGATGCACTTTCATTGCTTTTGATATATGTATTAGTAGACGAAAGATGCGAAATCAAATTTGATATGTAGTAACGTTTTCAAATGATAATGGTATTGTTGACTGCTTTATCAGCTTGTGCGAAGATATATTTTTCATGTAAGTAACTTAGTTTTGATTTGAAATATCTTTCGATTTTGGAAGGTGGATTTTAAAAAAAAATGAGGGTTTTTATGGAAGGTATCTATTCGAGTATATACAATTATTGCACAGTGATGAGGTCGATATGATGATTTATGGAGTGATAAAACCAATATCGACCGAGACATATCGACCGAATCATCTGTGCTATAACTGTTTTATCATATACATGAAAATTTGAAGAGAAAATTGTAACTTCTGTTTTGCTTCTATAGCACTGCTCACTTTTACTTTTTTCTCAGATAAAGATTTTGTATTATAGTAAAATGTTTGATCCTTCATCTTTTATTTTCTTTTTATCTAAAAGTGCTGCAAAATATCACAGTCAATTATGTCGGCATCGCTCAAGTTTGCTACAGACTACAATTTTCTACTAATACACAAAACAGGAAACGCGTCAATATGACCGGAAGCAGTTCAATACGACGATTAATCGCATTGCACGTGACCGCGTTTTGGCCAATAGGAAAGCTTATAAACGGTTATGTAAATTAGAGTATATGATAATCCGTTATACTGTATCTAAAATTAGGTTTCTCCAGTCATTCAGAGCATGCGGTTCGACTCCTTCTGATTTACACCATCTTTTCGTATAATTATCTAAGGCTTCCGTAAGCACCTCACGGCATTTGACAAAATCAATCTTGGATGGGATTCTATACTTAGGTCCCTTTTTAAGAAGACCACGGAGCTGTCTGTCTTGGATAATTGAAAAGTCATTTGTTACAATATGGCCGGCTGGTTTGCAGAGATGTTTAGAAGTTGCACATTCTCAAGAAGCAGGACACGATTCAAGGATGTCAGGATCCGATGTAACTTTATTATAGTTAAAAACAAAGTTTCGAATAGGTTTCTTGTACTTGTAACAAATAAGAGTTGGTTCTAAATTTTCAAAATATTGAGGAATGGTACTTTGTACACGATGATCCCGAAAAAATATGACATATGTTTAGAAGATAAAAACCTTTGTTAATAAATGGGAACAAAATGTGTACACTTGAATCAAATATAACTAATAATACGGAAGTATTCCATCTCTTTACCCTCTTCAAGAAAATTTCAACCAATTTTAATGCATCAGACACGTGTTTCGGACTATAAATCCTCTTCAGTCGTACTTATGCTATTGATGTGGCCGATAGCCGTCCTAAGTCGGCACCGATTGCCCATTAATAATGTCGACGGGTTCCAACTCTATGCCTTCTTGATGAGATTCCAAACCAATCTCCATGCACCAAACACGTGTTTCGAATATTAATCAGTGATGCTTCTAGCGGAGCCATCAAAAAATCATCTCAGTAGCGCCCTCTTAATTTTTTGAATTTAGATTCGACATTTACATTACAGAGAAAGCGCGGCTCCAAATTTCCTGTAGGGTCGATTCAGTAGCATATCCAAATATCTGTTCAAAATAGCATTGGAGGGATGGTGCTGAGATATCAAACTCCTTTAATTTCGATGATATTTATCGGTGCAATGGCTAGTGTCCGAAATAGCAATATATATATATATATATATATATATGATGTCACATTGATAAAAGGCCAAAACAAAGCTTCTTTCAGGTGACAGAGCTGGAAAGAAATAATTAATACACTTGACAAACATCAGGTCACGAGGAACAATTTTAACTGATCCACACTGCAACGTGAAATACGTGTTTATTTTAATAATGTCAACGGGTTCCAACTCTATACCTTCTTGAAGAAATTCCAAACCAATTTCCATACACCAGACACGTACGTGTTTCGAATATTAAATTCTGATCAGTGATGCTTCTAGCTGAGCCACCAAAATCATTTCAGTAGCGCCCTCTTTAATTTTTTGAATTTAGATTTGTACATTTACATTACAGAGTTTCGTTGATTTATGTGCAGTCATTTGTGTTTGATGTTGGTGCTGCAAGTAGGTGTTGTTTGAGATCCATTCCTTTCCTTTATAAACTGCCGAAGTGAGTTGTGACACAGCCAAATTTATTTCAGTTATTTCTGTTTTTTTTTTTATTTAACTTTGTGCATTTACTTTGCAGATAGTAAGCGGCTTCAAATTTCCTGTTTACCTCCTATAATTTCGATGATAATTTTGGATGAAATGACAAGTTTGCGAAATAGCAAATTAATATTATGATGTCAAATTGATATAGGGCAGAAAAATCTTTTTTCAAGCAACACAACTGGAAAGAAGTAATTATAGCACTTTAAACATCCTGTCACTGAAAAAAAACTTGGTAGAATAATATGAATAATCTTGTTGATCTTTTCAAATATTTCATCAAAACAAGGAGCATTTTGGATGGAATGAAGGAAAAAGCTAATTAATAAAACAATTTTCTTAGTCGTATATATACGGCATCATAAATGAAACCAGAATCGTGATGGATGTTACCAACAATAGTAAAAACACCTAATTAGAAGCATTATGCAAATACTTAGATTGTGTAGAGCTTTCTTGTATTCTGACGCACCAAAAATTGCCTTCTGCGGAGGATTCCTTAAGACATATAATAAGAAATATATCTCTGAACTTCCACTTTCCCTTACATACACGATCAAACGTGTGTACAAGGGAAATAGACATACATAATTAACAAAAAGTCCTGATGACATTGTATCACATCTTTTGATGTGTTGAATCGGGAATGTAACAACGAAATTACATCGTGCATTGTAAAGAATTATTCATGTAAGATAACAATTATAGGCTTAAAGTTAGGAAAATGAGAATGAGGTCTTAAATATGACAACAATGCAGTGAGACAGTAAGAGCTAAAGGTAACGGGCAGACAAAATCACGCCGAAGAAGCATGAAGGGCAACACAAGATAACGTGAAAAACAAAATCACGGTCTTGTTTGAATGAGGTCATCTAACAGTGAGGAGGTTGTTTTACACCACAACTGTACGTTCTTCGAGACCTGGGTAATTGGAGAAGTGAGAGGTTTGTGCGCACGTAATCCAGGAGAACCACACAATTTGCTACTTGAGTGGCAAATAGCCGTCCAAAGTCCGGTTGCCCATTGGTCTCGTCGGTTTATGTGTAGTCCTTTGTGTTTGATGTTTACATGTCTCTTTTCCGTCTCATAGTATGCTCGTCTTTTGTTTTTCGTCAGATGTTTTGGTGCTTTCCTGTTGGTGCTGCAACGGGGTCTTGTTGGAGATCCCCTCCCTTCTGTCATAGAAACATGATGAACAAAACAACATTAACATAGTGTTCGCCTCTCAAATAAATTGATGTAGCGCTGACCATATTCAAAATGACTCAAATAAATACAAATGTGATTTCTGGTCATTTTTATCAGCGATTCAAAATGGTACAAAATCTTCGATTCTCCCAATGATCTCTCCACTCTCCAGAATGGTGGACGATATTCTGTCTTAGACCATTTGAATCATCCAACCACCGAATATACTTGTATTTTCCGAAATGGAAGTAATCTGATGTGAAAATTCTACCGAATTGAAGTGACGGGTCTTACATGCAAGCAGGAGATGCTTACTTTTCCTGGGCACCTGGTCTCACTCCCATATTGGGAGTTAGCTTCTTTTCATGTGTTGGAGGTTTTTCATTGTTTCGGTTCTTGTTTTATCCTGGTTTTGTATGCCTTCGGATTATGAATTTCTGAATTAGCGATTTTGTACTATGTAATGGGATATGGTCATTATCCATATTTATCATTCATAAGCCGCTCATATTTATTTTACTAGCGCCTTCTGGTTTTATTTTAGAATTGAAATTGGTGCATTTACTTGAGAGAGAGTACGCGGCTCCATATTTCCTGTAGGGTCGATTCAGTAGCATATCCAAATAAAATCTATGTTGAAAATAGCATTGGAGGAATGATGCTAAGTTTTTTCCCTCCTTTAATTTCGATGACATTTTGCGATAGCAAAAAAATATAAATTGATCGAGGGCCAAAACGAAACTTCTTTCAGGGGACATAGCTGGAAAGAAAACAAAGGAGGGGATCTCCAACAACACCAGGTTGCAGCACCCACAGCAAAACCCCAAAACACCTAATGCAAAAACACAAAGCAGACAAGCACAGAAAGAGACGCATAAGGGACAAGGAACGTCACAACACAACGCACAACACGGAAACATCAAACACAAAGGACTACACATAAACAAACGAGACCAATGAAAGTAATAAATACACTTAACAAACATGAAGTCACGGGAATTGATTCTAACTGTCCCACTCTGCATCAAGTAATAAGTGTTTATAATAATAATACGGAAGTGTTTGCAATATCAAATTCTCATCAGTGATGCTTCCATCCAAAGCGCTTTTCATACGCCGCCCAAAATTCTTTTGTTATTTGTGGTATCCAATGTTGTATCAACCCACAGGAAAAATTATTCTTTTAAAATTCTTTACTCTGGGTTTTCTTTTTTAAGATCTAATACAAATACATCACCACACAGAAAATATTTATCTGATATATACATCAGTATGAACATTGGGACAATCACCGAATTCGACAAGTTTTCATCACTATGATGTCCCACTCTCCAGAATGGTGGATGGTATTCTGTCATAGATCATTTGAACCATCCAACCAAAGTTTGTACTCTATGTCTTCCGAAATGGAAGTAACCGGATGTGACAGTTCTACGGAATTGAAGCGGTGGGTGTTGCATGCAAGCAGGAGATGCTTACTCTTCCACATCGGGAGTTCTCTTCTTTTCATCAGGTGGAGGTTTTTGTTTGTTTGCTTTGGTTCCTGTTTTATCCTTATTTTGTATGCCTCCGGTTTCTGATTTTCTGAATTATCGATTTTGTGATGTATACAGGGATATGGTCATTATCCATATGTGTCACTGATGCGACGGGTGTTTGGAGACGCTGACTCTCCCCGGGCACCTGCATGGTGTCACTTCGGAATGTTCTTCATTTCGACGTTCGCAACCGTTCCAAGGGAAACTCGAATGATTTTGTCTTACCTTATCAACGTTGACACCGAATAACTGATGAGTTCTTCTTTGATGATTATTCTTTACTCTGCTATATAAGGATTTTCTTTCTATAAATATCTAATACAAGACCTGTATAGCTATATAAACTTTAGGGGCTGTTAGCTTTCTTAGCTGTAAGAAATTAAATTGTTGTGCATATTCCCAAGACGCGAGGGGGTCCAATATGAAATTTGGAGCAGCAGACTCTCTGCAAATTGCCAAAATTTGAATTTCAAAAAATATAACCAGAGGGCGCAAAAATGAATTTTGACTGTGTCTAAAAATCACTTTGGATGGAAGCATCACTGGTGGGGATTTAATATCTGAAACACTCGTCTGGTGCATACTAAATTGCTATGAAAGTTTCTTCGAAAGGTATAAAGTTTGAACACTTCCTTATTATCATCATTTTTTCTGGGCACCTTGTGAGGTCACGGTTTCTTGATACATCGACTACGTATATATACACATGTTATTGATTATTTATCGCTTTTTTATCTGCTTACTTCTTCAAAAATCGCTAGATACCCTCACTATTACCTATATTTGTGACTGAATATAGAAAATAAATAGTTTTTAGTTTATCCATTTGACCCCCTTCAATTCAGACAATTTCTAAGAATCCATAATCTGTTTTTCAAAGAAAAAGAAAAACCATTAAAATGTACTCTCGATAAATACTTAATTCTAATCCCTTTTTCATTATTCGATCCAGCTGCTGATTTTAAAAGTTCTTATCTCCAGTTAATCACGCCAATCAATGAATATAAAGTACTATTATGACACTTCATTGCAATCCCCTTACAAATGACAGAGCAATGTGGCATCGTTTAAGTCATAATCTGATAGAAATCCGCTTTATAATTGTCAGTTCAATTCTAAAGATTCTCATTACATTCCCAACCGTCTTAAAGTTTGGAAATACCTTCAAGCTGATTATCTTTTTGTCTTGATTTTTACGTAATTTTCAATTATTCGTTTACTTTTTTAGCAAGAGTCTTGCGTCAATATGTTTGTGTTTGGTATTTGTTGAAGTCCATGAACAGTGGGCAAAATGATTATGAACTTGCATGCTAGTTCATTTTTGCACCGCCTACCCTTGGAGATACTATAAATCCAATACTGCCATCGGGTAGGGGGTACCAAACTTAGTCTGTATCCAAACTGTTTTACCTGGTGCACACTTGGTACCTGTAGTATCTCTAAGGATGGGCGGATGCTCAAATGAAAGAAAGGAGGGGATCTCCAACAACACTAGGTTGCAGCACCCACAGAAAAATCCCAAAACACCCATGCAAAAAACACAGAACAGATACCCACAGAAAGAGACGCAAAAGGGACAAGGAACACCATCTTACAACATAGAAACATGAAACATAAAAGACTACACATAAACCAACGAGACCAATGGGCAACCGGTGCCGACTTAGGACGGCCATCTGCCACGTAAATAGCAGACGGTGTGGTTATCCTGGATTACGTGCGCACAACCATCCCACTATTCCGATTTCCCAGAGGTCTCGAAGAACGCACAATTATGGTGTAAAACAACCTCCTCACTGTTAGATGACCACACACAAACAAGACCGTAAAACGCAGGGGTCCAGGCAACACAGATGAATATGTAAATGGATATAAAAAGAGGGCGTGCGTAATACAGTCCGTGCTCTGCCGGCTGTAGCGAGCTCATATATGTTATCACCCGAGGAGTCCGACTGACATTCAGAGAGGACAGGTGGTCGGTGCCCTGTCTTCTCTAAAGAGGTTTGGACAGGGCCCGTCATGGAGTCCCGTCGTCACAGTCAGTCAGAGTGCAAGTCTTAAGAATGCGCTCGTACAAGACTGTATATGAACTAGCTATATAGCATGCAAATGTTAAACGTCTTCAAATTCAATAGCATCATTTAAGAACGGGTAAATTTGCAGCATGGACCAGACATGTACGATTCGGGTATTTAACCCTCGTCAGTGATCCTCAACCTAAACAATGTAAATTGTTATATTGCAAAAGAGTGTGAAAACTTTTATGTACAAAAATTTACCAAAAGACGTAGCAGGATGTTTAAGTTAATCGAACTTGGCTACGTTGGCCCTCGGGGACTCCTGGTCCACAAGCAGTGATACTCACCAAGTCGTTTAAATGTTAAACGTCTTCAAATTCAATAGCATCATCTAAGAACAGATAAAAATTCCAGCAGGAAATGATTTTGCCTGTGGGACCCATACAAGCAACAAAGTATATTACTTTTGGTATTTCACAACCTGTATTTCATTGGGGTCCCTGTAAAGTGCGAAACGAAACAAAAACGAAATGAAACGAAACAAATCGAAACGAAACAAATCGAAAGGAAACAAATCGAAACGAAACGAAACATAACATATATCTTAAAGAACTTAGAGAAAAAGCCATACAGAGTAGGAAATGCCGCTGAGACCGATTACGTAAAGTCAAGATCTGCAAGTTATTGCCTTTTGATATATCAACTTTAGATAGTGACTTGAGGATTTCTTGAAAGAGTAAGAGTTGACGTTTTAAACATAAATGTTATGGTAAATGCCATAATATTGTTATGGTATTTCTTGAAAGAGTAAGAGTTGACGTTTTAAAGAGGATTTCTTGAAAGAGTAAGAGTTGACGTTTTAAACATAAATGTTATGGTAAATGCCATAATATAAGTACTATTTCGACAGTCTAGTTAAAGAGTTGGGTTTAAATTCGACACCAGGAAATCCCACTTACACCGCAACAAACCTTTCTGCCTCTGAAATAATAGATAACCACAAATCAGCTCTTGCTTCCTTTGGCTTCGAAACTACCAATTTAGATTTAGATTTACCATACTTATACTGCATACCTAAAATGCATAAGAATCCGTACAAACAACGTTTCATCGCTGGTTCCTCAAAATGTTCTACCAAATCTGTATCGATCTTACTCACGAAAGTTTTATCTGAAATCAAATCTGGGCTACAAAAATATTGTTCGACAGTATATTCTCGCAGTGGTATCAACCAGAAGTGGATTTTAAAGAATTCGAAGGAACTTTTAGAACATCTGAAATCCACTCATTTTAGTAGAGTCCATTCGATCAAAGCATTTGATTTTTCGACACTTTACACTACAATTCCACATTCTAAATTGAAAGAAAGACTCGCAAAAATTATAAGTAATGCGTTTATAAGTAAGAACGGTAATCGCAAATACAAATTTATTGTTGTTAACTATGACAAAACCTACTTTGTAAAAGAAAAGTCAGATTCTGAAAATAAGTACACTGAAACAGACATTATTCAGATGTTAAACTTTCTGATCGACAACATTTTTGTGGTGTTTGGAGGAAAGGTCTTCCAGCAAATTGTCGGAATTCCAATGGGGACCAATTGTGCCCCACTCCTTGCCGACATTTTCCTTTACTCGTACGAAGCTGAATTCATTCAATCATTGGTCTCTGAAGGGAAAAGATACTTAGCTTCTGACTTCAACTTCACTTACAGATACATAGACGATGTGTTGTCCATCAATAATCCAAAATTCGCGGATTACCTGAGCAGGATCTATCCTTCGGAGCTTGAAGTCAAAGAAACTACAGAGACAAATAATTCAGCATCCTATTTGGACATAATGTTGTCCTACGACACTGATGGTCACATGAACACCTCACTCTATGACAAACGTGACGACTTTAATTTCAGCATTACGAACTTTCCTTTTCTGAGTAGCAACATCCCTTCATCGCCTGCTTATGGCGTGTTCATATCTCAGTTGATACGCTATGCCAGAGCAAGTACCAAATATACGGATTTTGTTCTGAGAGCTAGGCGTCTTTCAGATAAGCTTCTCAGTCAGGGATATGTTTGTGACCGACTAACATCGTCACTGAGGAAGTTCTACGGTCGATATGGGGAACTCGTCATACACTATGATGTCCCACTATCCAGAATGGTGGATGATATTCTGTCATAAACCATTTGAACCATCCAACCAAAGATTGTACTCTATATCTTCCAAAATGGAAGTAACCGGATGTGACAGTTCTACCGAATTGAAGCGACGGGTGCTGCATGCAAGCAGGAGATGCTTACTCTTCCTGGGCACCTGGTCTCACTCTCATATCGGGAGTTCGCTTCTTTTCATATGGTGGAGGTTTTTGTTTTCTTTGGTTCCTGTTTTATCCTGATTTTGTATGCCTTCGGTTTCTGATTTTCTGAATTATCGATTTTGTACTGTAGACAGGGATATGGTCATTATCCATATTTGTCATTATTGCATTTGAGAGGATTAAATGGGGGGGGGGGGTAGATGACCTCGTCGTAATCGGATGAAAAATATTGTTTAGCGGGGAGGAGTCCAGTACAGAGGAGACGGGACTGTTCAATTCTGTGTTTAAAAAAAGATTATCAAGTAAAATGAGGCGGGGGGTGGCATATTTTGCTTGAAAATGGATAAGATTTTATCCCTGAAATGTACCTCCCGATATATTTTATTATAACGGTCTCATAACGAGGTGATTTATCCCTCCACCATAGTCCACCAGAATACATCTATGGCATTTACCATTTATGTTTCTAATGGTCAACTTCGACTATTTAAAGATACTCTCTAGGCACTAGAACTAGCGAGAATCATGCAGATATGTCTTTAAACGTTTGTTCTCAGCAGTGATTTCTCTTTATGCTTTTTTTCTCAAGTTCTTTGAGTTTTATGTTTTGTTTCGTTTCGTTTGGATCTGTTTCGTTTCGTTTGGATCTGTTTCGTTTTGTTTCGATTTGTTTCGTTTCGTTTCGTTTTTGTTTCGTTTCGCACTTTACAGGGACCCATTTTATGGTGACATTATTAATAAGATAAGAAGGATCAAAGGTAGACAGCATAACCATCGAAAATCCGTCAGAATTATCAAACGCCTTTTATACCGTGGATATGATCCTAATGAGTTAAAGAAGATCCTGACGATAATGTCACAAGACGGACACCAGGCTTGGTATTTGAGCAATCTGCAGTCATGTACGAGCGCATTCTTAAAACTTGCACGGAAATCAATCCCTCGTGTCCCGAATTTGCTTTTGTCCACGACGAGGCTTGTACAAGCAAATCCTGGACACTCGGGTTGGATTTCTTTGTCCCTGATTACATCTTGGGATATATTCTATTAGTCCCTTTTGTGTCTTTTTCTGTGGATATCTGCTCCGTGTTTTTTGTTTTTTTTGTTTTTTTTTTAAATTTTTTTTTTGCATTGGGTGCTTTGAAGTTTTGCTGTGGGTGCTTCAGCCGAGTTTTATTGGAGATCCCCTCTTCTCTTTTGCATAAGGTGATTTGATGTGGGCGATGTTTCGTTATTCTAATGTGCGACCGAGTCTTGTTGGAGATTCATTCCGACCATATCGGAAGATTGTCACAGACAGGGGATATCAGGCAAAATTTCAATAGTCAAGACGGTATCAAATTGGACCACTTCAATTTTTAGTCCCCTACCGGCAACGCCGAAGGGGACTCTTAGTTTTCTTATCTGCACTGATCAACGAGTATGACGCCTGCATAATGTTATGAACTTCCCACAAAACACTGATCAACGCGTATCACGCCTGCATAATGTTACGATCTTCCCAAACATTGTCAATTAACAAACGGGGGCAACGAGACTAGTAACAAGGAAAGGAGGGCATCTCCAACAACACTCGGCCGCAGCACCAACATCCATGGACCAACAAACAGTTAAAGCATACGCATGAGAAATTAGAGCAAGAGAAATAATACAATAAACGTGAAGCAAGAGAAATAATACAATAAACGTGAAGCAAGAGAAATAATACAATAAACGTGAAGCAAGAGAAATAATACAATAAACGTGAAGCAAGAGAAATAATACAATAAACGTGAAGCAAGAGAAATAATACAATAAACGTGAAGCAAGAGAAATAATACAATAAACGTGAAGCAAGAGAAATAATACAATAAACGTGAAGCAAGAGAAATAATACAATAAACGTGAAGAAAAAGAAATAATACAATAAACGTGAAGCAAGAGAAATAATACAATAAACGTGAAGCAAGAGAAATAATACAATAAACGTGAAGCAAGAGAAATAATACAATAAACGTGAAGCAAGAGAAATAATACAATAAACGTGAAGCAAGAGAAATAATACAATAAACGTGAAGCAAGAGAAATAATACAATAAACGTGAAGCGTGGTGGTATTTTTCGCGTATTTCACGAACCAAGAAACATCTTGATGTTATATTCGCGAAAATGACGCCAAGCGAATATAGTCACATTTACAGTACATAAATTACGTGAGAATTAGGTACAGCTTGCGCCGAGTATTGACGGCCATCGATTTCTTTAACAAGCAAGTATAACAAATGTAGTAAACGGAAAAAAGTATCTTCTCTGCTGGCTTTATCAACAACGGGATGGAGTACTCTAGAAGAAAACGATACCACCTCGCTTTTTAGATCGCAGCCGTCTGTACGAAAAAAATAGAATGTATACTGATATTTAGACTTCGGATACAAAATCCTCGTCATATGTTTATCGTGAAAAACCACGGTTGTAAAATATATTTAGTGTGGCGCCCCTATGTTAAGACCATAATGATATTAAATATTTTGTTTTACGTCCGCGGGCGGGTACATTTTAGCAGAATCGCTCAGAAAAAAGAAATAAACACAAACATCAATAAATGATCTTGAATACCATAAAATGCCTGTACCATCATTATTATCAATAGATACTAGTGATTTTTCTAAAAATATAGTCAGAAAAATCCACCTCACTTGAAGAAAGACATTTTTCTTTTATATTTCCAGTGTTCCTTTCGAAATTCATATTGATCATATGTAAGTGTGTATTTATGCCTGGCGGGAGGGTACCTTTAAGAAAATAGTTCGGGACGTAAAACAAAATATCGAATTACCATAACCTTGTATAGAAATATCAGGTGGCAGAGTAAGCTGTTGAACATTTGGTGTACGATCTACTCTGTGGTGTATTTGAGTACATGTCCGCGTAAGAAGCGGGCTGGTATAAATATACCTTCAAATTTTAAACTTTTTTTTCGAAATGTGCTCTGATCAATCCCCAAACATGCGTCTCGAAGGAATTTTATTCATATTAGATGGTGCAAAAAAATAAAAGGGCACTAAATTTGGTTGAATTGGAGCTATGGAGAAATTTTCCCGCCATTTTCCCCTTTATATATCTCCCTTCACAATCGTTACCTTGAGAAATGAATTTTATATGTTGATTTGTACCATAGATATATATATGTCTCAGAGTAGATTAAAATTATTTCAAGGAATATGTATTTCTCTTATACCCGCGTATGTGTTACAGAGTAGGCCCATGAAATACAGCTGCGTGAGCTACTTCTGTATCACATATCACGTGACAGCTGTATCACATATCACGTGACACTATTGTTTCGATTGTTTACTCTATTGTGACGTCATGATTTCAGCCCGCAAAACAAACAAGCTAGCGGCGACGTCGCAATTAAACATCGATTTTAAGATCGTTTTTCAATGTACTCTTGCGTTTTATTTTGAAAAGCCAAATATTCGTAGTTTATTCTTATAGAATAAACCATTTTCGGGGGCGCTGATTTCAAATATCGCAAAATTTTCGCGAATAGATCAACTTGACATTTTAAAAAATTCGTCCCTTTTCTTTTAGTTTTGTTTTTTACCCTTAGATATGAGAGAAAAATACTCTTTCATATTTTTCTATGAAAGATGCATCGTTTCCACCCTCGGGGTCTCAAAATTTTGCAAAACCATCGGCAAGCCCCGGGTTTTACATGATTTTGAGACCCCTCGGGTGGAACCGATGTATCTTTCATAGAAGACCATTAAAGAGTCTTATAGTATCACCGCCGCCTGATCATTACGTAGATCTACACTTAAATGATAAAAAAATGTCTCTTTCACCAATTTGGAGAGAAACAATTGAAAACACTGCGTATAATATGTTTTCCAGTTCTAAACTACAAGAAAAAAATGTGTAACAAATTGAGAAAGAACGAATAGAGGTTCTTTCGTCGTTACCGTCTCACAACTGATACGCAGAACTGGAAATTTTGTCCTTGATGGCATCTTTTTTCAAATTCTTCTTAGTCTTTGTATAATGCACAATACAAACGGGACAAATACGTTCTTGTGAATCTGCGGGTGAAATTTCCGAAACGTGCATTTCTGGTCCATACTGCAAATGTATGGTAAATTTTATGCCTGGTAAGGTACTATAAACTATATATTTTCTGAAAAATAATGATGCCCTGTGTACAGATATAAGACTCCTAGGTCTTAAAAATCAAAAGGGAAAAACTCTTGTACATCTTTGTCATTTTGCAAAGGTTATATAGAGAAAATAGACAATTTAAATGCTTCACCAGTTATTCCCCTTTATTTTTCTGACCCCACTATTATTATTTTTGAGTAGTGGGCATTATAACCTTTCAGAAAATATAAAGTTTATAGTACCATACCAGGCATCTAAAAATGCCCTATTGTACATCGGATACCTTTAATTATGCTATTGAATTTGAAGACGTATAACATTGGTACCACTTGATGAGTGCCATAGCTGGAGGACCAGGAGTCCCTGAGAGCACATGTAGCCAAGTTCAATCAACGTCGGTTAATAGTTTCTTTAACGCATTCGGAAATTTCTGTTATCAAAATTTCTTGAAATTTCTAAAACTCGGGCCCTGTAGCATCATACCCCACCCATTCCTGTTACGTCTCTCGGTACATTTTTGGATATGATAACTTTCGCACATCTTAGCCATATTACATGGTTTGGATTGAGGATCACTGACGACGGTTAAATACTCGAAACGTTCATGTTTAGTCAATGCTCCATTTTTCATTTTCATTTCATTTTCTTAAATGATGTTATTGAATTTGAAGACGTTTAACATTAATGAAGGAAGAACTTAATCTCAAGTCATCTACCTCTATTCGATAATCGATTCGAATGTTGACTTGTAATTGAAAAGACGAGTGTGATTGGTAACACAGTTTGAATGGGGCGTAGATATTACACGAATTGACATCAAAAGTATTATAAAATCAAAAGCCAGAGTAAAAATTGCGCTCTTCAAGAACAGCTGTTTTATTTAAAGAGGCTAAATCAGTGAATTTTATTCAAAAGAAGATTAAAACAACAGAATTGTTTTGGACTTGGAAAATTCAATCTCAAGGCAAGAAGTAATTAAATTATTTCAAAACGTTGATATTATTTCAACAGATTTAGTTTTAAAGCAAATTGTGGACATTAATATTGTTTTTCTCAACATGTATTACGAAGAAGTACCAAAGTACGTGTTACGATACACTACCAATATTATCTACGGTGTAGTGGTACCAATATTAGTAGTAATTGGACTATTTGGGAACATTCTAACTTTCCTTGTTCTGAAAAAAGAATTACCGATGACGTCAACAACACGTCTCCTTTTCGCATTGACATGCGCGGACTTTGTTTACATGTTAACAACGGCTTTCAGTGACGCCTTGATCATAGCTAAGTTTTTTATACCGGATACCATTCGTCAAATTCAGATCCGCTTTTTCCTGCCGATGGAAACGGTTGGTTGGAGTATGCCGTCCTACATATCGAACTGGATGGTTGTAATGATATCGTTAGAACGCGCCATAGCTGTGACATTCCCCCTGAAGGCGAAACAAATCTGGACGAAACGAGCAAGCAGTGCCGCCATATGCGTCGCCATTTTTCTACCGACGATCTCAGCAGGTGCACGACTCCTAAAAGCCCGAGGTGTGCCGGCACGGAACAACATCACGAATGTAACAACATACCGAATGGAGTTGTTCTACGTACCGGGTTTAGACCGAGACTTTTATGATGTCCTGAGATTGGTGAATACGTACATGCTTTACGTAGTCCCACTCTGCATAGTGATATGTGCCAATATTTGTATTGTCGTTGGAATTTATCGAAACAAAGGTAATAATATGACTGCTCAAAACGTCAGCATGAGGCGAAAGCGAGATAACAGAATCTCTAGAATGCTCCTATCACTATGCGCTATGTTCTGTCTGTGCGTACTCCCCTACACCACCCTTACAACTTATAACATATCAACTAAATCCTCCAACAACAACCAATATATCTATAAAAACAGCACGGTGGAGCTTCTGATATACGTAGCGTACGCATGTCTGATCTGTAATTCCGCTATGAACTTTGTAATTTACGTGGCCACAAGTTCCACATTCCGTCGGAGATATATAGATATCCTCTGCTCCTCATGTACAAGATACAAGGAAAATCAGCAGAACCTGAATGCAAACACTGATATAACATACACATCTGAAAAGAATGGCAAGGGTAAATAGTTGGATACCCAATTAACAGACTAGTAATTAATGATGACATATTCATTTAAAAGACAAACGTTCTGTAGAATTTTTCTATTTGTATAAATATTTATAAGGATAAATGTGTCAAAATGTGTTTTGTCATTATTTTCAGCATGATCTTTCTTTTATTGTCATTATTTTTCGCATGATGCTCTTTCGTGCATGTCTCTGGTTTATATATGATGCGCGCTGTATGTTGCAATATTGTACATATGATTTGTATATTCCACTAATGTCATTGCCGTACAGATATATTGGAGATATCCTAAAATATTGTTTGTGTGTATGTATACATATTGTTTTACCATGTTTACATTAGTAAAATTTAAAATTAGGTTTACCTGGACATCCCTTCAACAACTGTTCACAACTATTCCGATTTAAATTTTAATGGTTTTGCATCACTTTCAAGGCTTTGAGACTGAATAACGGATGGGTACGACTTTGATGTTCATGATAAAGAGAGGAATGATAATTTCATGGTAGAATATGTCTGACGCTGCTTCAATTTTGAGTGTTAATATAAACACATTTTAAACTGTTAGTTTGTCATCGAAATATAAGGAGATTTTACATCCTAGCACCATCCCTCAAAAGCTATTTTTGAAATAATTTGTATTTTAACTTTCCTACTGAAATGACCCTGAAATGAATTTCAACTGTGTCTGAAAATTTCTTTGGCTCGAAGCATCACTGACGAGGATTAACTATCCGAAACACGTGTTATGTGCATAAAAAATGGTTCGAATTTTTCCGAACCACGTGTTATGTTATGCATAAAAAATGGTTCGAAAATTTCTTCAAGAGCTTAAATGTTGAAACAATTATTTGTATGGTTGTTTCGCACAAAAATCATTTTGTTACGTGCTTCCCGCAGTAGGAATGTTAGATGGTTTGACTGGATATCCATTCCTTATAATTGTAAATGTGGGTTTCTTTGCAAATTATGTTCAATGTTGTCCTTAATATGGAATATTTCTATGAAGCTTTCACGATTAAACTGTCCAATCATTCAATGTGTTTTCATTGGCCTAGAAATAAAACATTCGAATATAAGAAACAACTCATAAAAGAAAACAATGAAATGAATAACATGAAATAAATGGAAGTAAGACTTGAAGAACCTGGATATTTAATATCTGAGAAAGCATGGGTAATCCTCCTACACTTATTCTTTTGGGAAGAATTGTACATTTGATATGTTTGTGACCGACTAACATCGTCACTGAGGAAGTTCTACGGTCGATATGGGGAACTCGTCATACACTATGATGTCCCACTCTTCAGATCGGTGGATGATATTCTGTCATAGACCATTTGAACCATCCAACCAAAGATTGTACTCTATGTCTTCCGAAATGGAAGTAACCGGATGTGACAGTTCTACTGAATTGAAGCGGCCGGTGTCGCATGCAAGCAGGAGATGCTTACTCTTCCTGGGCAAATGGTCTCACTCTCATATCGGGAGTCCGCTTCTTTTCATGTGGTGGAGATTTTTGTTTGTTTGCTTTGGTTTCTGTTTTATCCAGATTTTGTATGCCTTCGGTTTCTGATTTTCTGGATTATCGATTTTTTGCTGTATACAGGGATATGGTCATTATCCATATTTGTCATCATGAATAAAATCAAATAAATGGAAGTAAGACTTGAAAAATTTAATATCTGAGAAAGCATGGGTAATCCTCCTACACTTATCATTCTTTTGGAAAGAATTGTACTGTTGCTACCGGTAATGAACGATACGATTGATTTTGAAGTCGTTTAACATTTGAACTACTTGGTGAGTGTCACTGCTGGGTGACCAGGAGTCCCCGAGGGCACATGTACATTGTAGCCAAGTTCAATCAACTTCGGTTGATCGTCTGTCTCTTCAACACATTTGAAATTTTCTGTTACCAAATTTCTTGAAATTTCTTGAACGTGGGTCCTGTAGCATCATATCCAACCCATTCTGCTACGTCTTTTGGTACATTTTTGGACATAATAATTTTCACTTTTTGGCAATATAACATTGTTTCGACTGATGATCACTGACGAGGGTTAAGTTCTCGAAACGTTTTTGTCTGGTCCATGCTGCAAATTTATCTGGTCTTCAATGATGCTATTGAATTTGAAGACGCTTAACATACAACGATTATAAAAGTAGTCATCGATCTCAAGGTAAGTTCAAGGTAAGTTCTCACATTGTATATGAATGTGTAACAATACCAAAACATTGTGCCGTAATTCCATATGTTATACAATCTATTCAAATTTGACAATGCATAATTCGTAATAATAATATAGACAACAAATTACCTGATGTTTAGAAGCGTATTAATTACCTTTTTCAGCTCTGTCACCTGAAAGAAGATTTGCTTTGGCCCTTTATCGATTTGACATTGATATTATTCTGCTACTTCGAAAACTTGTCATTCCATTCAAAACTATCACCGAAATTAAAGGAGGTTAACATCTTTGTACTGAGGGTTTCAATATGGCGTTCAACAAGTATACACGCTAAAAATCGCTCAGAGGAATTTGACTTACTTTGGCAAAATATTGACATTGTTGCGCTGTGATTTTTGGAGAGATGCTATAGTATCTTTTCCACTACGTGATGTGCCATTTTTCTACTTGAATTTTTTGTGATTTTGGGAGTTTTGAACAAGTTTACTTTTTTCGTTGTGGAGTCATTGATTAGTAATCACTCGAGTACTGTGCTTACCTGTACACGTACCTGTACTTACCTGTGCAACGTATATATAATAACATGGCCAGTGGTGGAGAATCAACGAAATCGAAATATTTCAATACAAACAGGAAAACTGGTACGAATTTGCAGACGAACAGACCGTCAACCAGATCTGTAAGCGATACGAGCCGACATGATAGCAGTATAGAAGAGGGAAAAGATGAAAACATAATTTTGAAGAAATTGGAGAAAATTGAGAAATCGATGGTGAAAACTGATGACCTAAAGGAAGTTGTAACAGAATTAGTAACAAACATTATGAAGCAGCAGAAAGAAGACTTCAAAAAGGAAATCGAAAAAGTGGAAGAAAAAAGCAGAAAGGAAAGAAGTAAACTAAAAGGCGAGATAGATGACCTAAGAGTGGAGAATGATAATTTACGACAGCAGATAGCAGAGAAAAGATACGAGATGGAGGAAGCAAAGAAAGCTGCCTTTATGGCGTTGGACAGAGCAGACGAGGCACGGAGATGGGCGAATCGAAATGAACAATATTCGAGGAAAAATAACGTAAAGTTGTATGGTGTAACAGAACAAAACGACGAAAATACCGAATCAGAGATCATAAAACTATTACAGAAAAACGCTGAAGTTGTTGTCCGTCCGGAGGAAATCGTAGCCGTTCACCGTATTCCTGGGTCAAGACCTGACCTGCCGCGCCCCATACTACTAAAACTTAAAAATTCGGATGTTAAGGGGAGAGTGATCCGCCAACGTTCCGTAATCAAGAACAAAAAGATTGGTGTGAGGTTAGCGGACGATGTGACCCGTGAAAACAGTCAGCTTATGGAACGCCTCAATAACCATGACGCGATAGAAACTTCGTGGTTCTTTAACGGGAGCGTTTATGGGAAGGTTCAAGGTAGTGGTCGCAAGGTGAAATTCGACATTGACGACGATATAGAATGGAAGTTACGCAAGACAAGTAAAAAGTAAGGTGTTCTGTGTTAATGTTCTGAAATTTCATTATTTGCTTTGAAAAGTTGACGCTTTTTGTAATTTGCCTAGACGTTTTTTTATTTGCTTGAACTGCTTTGCTTGTTATAATATGCTTTGCCTAAGTACATGCTACTTGTCTGCTGAATTGCTCGCTTTATTGTTTATTATTTTATGCAAATGAATATTGTGATCTCGATCCCAAGTTAATTTACGACCAATCAAATATGTTAACTTTGACGCATGCGTCTTATACCATTACGATGCGTTTGTTCCTTTTTAAAAGTACTGATGTTATGTCAGTCATTTCAAAAATTTTAAATTATTCATTGAAATAATTGAAATGAAATTGAATTCCGTAAAAAATATTTTATCGATCGAGGTTACAAGAAAAAGCAAGGGATACCCGCATTTTAATTATGTGGATTTCCGTGGTACGTTCTTGGTTTTGAGTTTACATGCATTGTTTACTTTCTTGTTTGACAATTCTACTGCGCCTCATATTTATTATTACACGTGCCAGTAAGTCATTTTCGAAGAGATGTTCTGAAGTAAGTTACGTAGTATGTTTATTTTTGAATCCATTTTTCATTTATTTATGTATGAGTGTGTGTGTGAGTGTTGGTATGAATGTACTTTTGTAGGAACCCACTTGTATTTTCAATCAAATATGTGTTTCAGCTTTCTTTTCCCTCGTCGTGATCGTGTTAGTATTAGCTTTATATTAAATCCTAAGTATAGACATGGGTACTATTAAAATTTCCGGATGTGACAGTTCTACTGAATTGAAGTGGCCGGTGTCGCATGCAAGCAGGAGATGCTTACTCTTCCTGGGCAAATGGTCTCACTCTCATATCGGGAGTCCGCTTCTTTTCATGTGGTGGAGATTTTTGTTTGTTTGCTTTGGTTTCTGTTTTATCCAGATTTTGTATGCCTTCGGTTTCTGATTTTCTGGATTATCGATTTTTTGCTGTATACAGGGATATGGTCATTATCCATATTTGTCATCATGAATAAAATCAAATAAATGGAAGTAAGACTTGAAAAATTTAATATCTGAGAAAGCATGGGTAATCCTCCTACACTTATCATTCTTTTGGGAAGAATTGTACTGTTGCTACCGGTAATGAACGATACGATTGATTTTGAAGTCGTTTAACATTTGAACTACTTGGTGAGTGTCACTGCTGGGTGACCAGGAGTCCCCGAGGGCACATGTACATTGTAGCCAAGTTCAATCAACTTCGGTTGATCGTCTGTCTCTTCAACACATTTGAAATTTTCTGTTACCAAATTTCTTGAAATTTCTTGAACGTGGGTCCTGTAGCATCATATCCAACCCATTCTGCTACGTCTTTTGGTACATTTTTGGACATAATAATTTTCACTTTTTGGCAATATAACATTGTTTCGACTGATGATCACTGACGAGGGTTAAGTTCTCGAAACGTTTTTGTCTGGTCCATGCTGCAAATTTATCTGGTCTTCAATGATGCTATTGAATTTGAAGACGCTTAACATACAACGATTATAAAAGTAGTCATCGATCTCAAGGTAAGTTCAAGGTAAGTTCTCACATTGTATATGAATGTGTAACAATACCAAAACATTGTGCCGTAATTCCATATGTTATACAATCTATTCAAATTTGACAATGCATAATTCGTAATAATAAGATAGACAACAAATTACCTGATGTTTAGAAGCGTATTAATTACCTTTTTCAGCTCTGTCACCTGAAAGAAGATTTGCTTTGGCCCTTTATCGATTTGACATTGATATTATTCTGCTACTTCGAAAACTTGTCATTCCATTCAAAACTATCACCGAAATTAAAGGAGGTTAACATCTTTGTACTATTAACTCTATGCTATTTAGATCAAATATTTTATTTGGATATGCTCTTGAATCGACCCTACTTGAAATTTGGAGCCGCGCACTCTCTGTAAAGTAAATGTACAAACCTAAATTAAAATTATCAAAGAGAGCGCTACTGAATTGAATTTTGGTGGTTCCGCTGGAAGCGACACTGATGAGAGTTAAATATTCGAACCACGTGTCCGGTGCAGGAAAAATTGGTTTGGGATTTTCTTCATGAAGGTATAACTTTTGAACACTTCCGTATTATCAGTATGCCTTGTTTAGTTCCTATAGGGCCATACTTTTTTTGTCTTCGTTGACAATCAGGTTAAGCAATGGAAACCTAGATATCTACCTATCCGTTAAAAACAAACACCAGAGAGACGTGAATATCTAACAAAAACGTAAGAAATATCCAAGGGAGTAAGATTTCGTGGAAGGGTGTATCTAACGAATGTGTCACAAAATTATATTTTTGTGTCATTTTTACTTAATTTCCAGGCTAACTAACCTTTGTAAGACTAAATACCGACTACAAATAATTGAAACTGCACCGCTGACGATTAACAATTAAAAAACTTTCTGTGCTCGAAGTTTTGTTTCTTTGAGAAAGTCGTCTTGTCAAGTATCATTCAATATTAGTTATGAAAGTCAAAGTTGGGAGGGGGGATGCGCACAAAATCTTGATAACTACACCAACTCCTATTGGCACGGTAAATGCCCGTCTAAAGTCGATGGTTTATGTCTAATCTTTGGTGTTTGATGTCTCTTTGATGAGATTTGCTGTTCCTTGTCCTTTTTATATCTCTTTCTGTTCGAGTCTGCTCTGTGTTTCTGGTGTTTTGCTGCACCTGAGTGTTGTCACTCCTTTCTTTCAAACACAAATGCCGAAACTATAGTACATAATACACAATCGACATGCTAACGAGTTTTGGAAAAATACATGACATAACTTTCTCATGCGAAACGAAAAAGGGCAAGAGACGAAGACAACGACAAAAGCTCCACGAAAACTTATTTAATAAACCAATTCCAGTAATGGTATATAATGACATAGGTTTCTTCCAAATACTGAATTGAATACTGCAGTCATCTTTGTAGCACGCATAGAGAAACTTTTCACATATTTACATTGTTTGTCTGAGTATGTTTATAACAGACATTAGTAAGTACAAGTCGTTTGTCCTTTTTTTTTAGGCAAATCGTTCATTTGTTTCTTTCAGGATCTTGGTACACTTTGTGAGTACATCAACTTGAAATTTTCGTCAATAAGTGAAAGGAGTTTTTCGTCTTTTAAATGTAGCAGTTATGAACAAAATCTTACATTTTAGCATTTCAGACATACTTTGAGACTATATCCAGACATGCTAAAATAAAAAAGGATACCAGACCGTCTTAAAATCCATATAACATCTTATGTAAAGCTTTGTCATTAGAATCTACAACCCCGAGTCAATGTCAACGTAGTGTAACCTTGATGTCTTTTTTAAGGAACGGTTGAAGAAAGGAGGGGATCTCCAACAACTCTCGGTTGCAGCACCACAACAATACCCTTAAACTCCAAATGCAAAAGCACAGAGCAGAGACTTACAGAAAGCCAAGTAAAAAGGAAAAGGAAAATCAACTCACACCATAGAAACATAAAATACAAAAGACCACACATAAACCAACGAGTACAAAATAATGCAATTTTTATGAAAATAGAAAAGCCATATTTTAGAATTCAGATAATATCATATCAAAATTGTTTTACACAACATAATATTTGATATATCTCTTATTCAAAGGGATAAGTTGCACAGAAACTTTGTATCTCTGAAATACCTTAATCCATGTGTAAATTTGAAGGGTAAAAGGTGTAACAATATCAATTAACTCCTTTGCGATCAAAGTTCTTTTTTATCAGAAAGTTGTGAGTCAAGAGTTCATTGTATGTTTTTCTCTCCCTATACGTTTTTTAAAAGTTTATGAACATATATCCCATTCATCACTACCCTAAAAACGCAAATGAAAAATTTGCGAAGCTACATTAGAGTATTGATTATGTTGATCATATCCTGTATTTGGTTAGGTCTTATGTCATAAACTTACATTATTTCGGATTATTTATGATATAACACAAATCTCTCTTTGTACATTGTTTGAAATATATAACAAGCATGAAATAAACATGGGCATAGTTATCAGCAAATCAGAATTTTGTTTTGTTTTCTTTATTCCTTATATAAAGTGAAAAACACCACTGTATTGCAATCAATAGACAGATGCATTTTGACGTAGCAAAATTACCGTCTCGAGTAAGTTGAGTTATCTCGTCCTAGTTGACAGCTACGTTTGTTGTGAATAATTGTTCGACAAAAACAAGACAATCTGTCCCCCCCCCCCTTACACTAAAAACCCTAGCGGATGTAGACAATGTAACCTATCAGGAATTGTTCAGTTCTTTTAATGTTGACCAACCCATGAAACGATGATTGTTGAACGACTCAATCAAAGCCGGTCCAGGAAAACTGGTAGTAGATGTAAAGACTACTTAAGGTGGCATTGGAGTTGAACTTAAAGTATGTACAGTTCATAATTGCACGTTTCGGGTACAAAACCCTCGTCAGAGATCCTCAATCTGAACAATGTAATATGGCCAAACAGTACGAAAATTATTATGTTCAAAAATGTTCCGAAAGACGAAGCAGGATGGATGGGGTATAATGCTACTGGGCCCAGACTACTAAAGGTGACATTGGAGTTGAATTTAAAGTATATAGAGTTCATAATTGAACTTCAGATGGAGAGAGTGAATGCCGTGTTGATGTCCAAAAAGATTATCTTCCCCCGTATCAAACCAAGTGGCCCCCAAACATTATACGTTGGATGTAGATGGTGGGTGGGACCATGGAATAATTTTTTAATCAGTATAATATGTGTTATCTGTATGTTTGTATATATGTCTGAAAATCAGTATTGTACTTTTTTTTACAAGGGTGAGTATTACTTTGTTCAAACGGAAGGTCAATGAAAAGAAGATAAAGTTAAACATTCTAGTTTATAACAAATTAGAAAATGTATCATTGTCTTTCATATAACTAGTACATTCAATTGAATCCCAAAGGTCTATTAGATGTAGAGTATAAGAGTAATGTACGTCAAGTAAAAACACTGCCACAAGTTTTCCTAGATCATGAGGTGAAGGATTTTGTTTGTTTACTTTGGCTCCTGTTTTATCCTGATTTTGTATGCCTTTGGTTTCTGATTTTCTAAATTGTCGATTTTGTGCTGTATACGGGGACATGGTCATTGTCCATATTTGTCATTGTTTACATTGTTTTAATGTAATTGTACCAGTAGAAATTGTACACTTTATTTTACATGATCGAACTTTGCTACATGTGCTCTAGGGTACTCATAGTCCACCAGCAGTGACACTCACCAAGTAGTACAGATGTTAAACGTCTTCAAATTCATATTTATTAGCGTGATCCAGCCGACAGAGCAAGGACCGTTTAATATGTCCTTGTACATTGATTAATCTGTTTGTCTCTCCTTTATCTCATTTGTGTCACACTTATGTCATTTTCCGTGTGAAGCTCGTTAAAAAAGTTCCCAATAGGTGTTTCTTACCAGACAGACACTAGGCTTGGTACTTGACCGATCTACAGTCTGGTACCAGCATATTCTTATTATTATGTCCAAAAATGTACTAAAAGAAGTAGAAAAATGGGTGGGATATGATGCCACAGGACCCACGTTTTAGAAATGTCAAGAAATTTTGTAACAGAAAATTTCAAATGCGTTAAAGAGACAGACGATCAACCGAAGTTGATCGAACTTGGCTACATGTGCCCTCGGGGACTCTTGGTCCACCAGCAGTGACACTCACCAAGTAGTTTAAATGTTAAACGTCTTCAAATTCAATAGCATCATTTAAGACCTGATAAATTTACAGCATGGACCAGACATGCACGTTTCGGATGATCCTCAGTCTAAACAATGTACAAGGGCCAAAAAGTATGAAAATTATTATGTCCAAAACTGTATCAAAACACGTAGCAGAATGGGTGGGATATGATGATACAGAACCCACGTTTTAGAAATTTCAAGAAATTTTGTAATAAAAAATTTCAAATGCGTTAAGGCTGTAAACCCATAACTGCCCACTTCCACTCAAAATTACGTTGTTTGCCGACGAATAATGATATGCTGATGGTATACTGATATTCGGCAACGATCGGTAAACCTTTGATGTTACTACATGTACCGACAAACCCTGCCTTAAAATACAAATTGTTTATTTCAAAATTTCTTTTTTTTTTGCATTTTCTTTATATTTTCATATGTAATACTTCTTTTGAAATCATTTGATACCAAACACGGCTACAATACTCCAATTAAATGCTCAGAATGAAATTAACTCATAATTGATTTTTTTTGGTCATCAAAGTTCTTTTGCTAATAACTTTTTTGTTTGATGTCCGATTTTATTTAAATAAATTTCAAAATGACCGTCTCGAAATGACCGTTTCAAAAATATATACATTAATGAAGTTTCCTCAAAAAATTCAATTCATAAAATTTCGATGTCAAGTTTTTGGGTATCCCCTAATTGCACTGTCGTCAACTTTTGTTACATCGATGTCAACTTTTGTTACATCGATGTCAACTTTTGCTACATCAATGTAACAAATTGTAAGAAACTGTGTTGTGATGGAGAAGGTACTAGCACACTATCCATTCTTTAGTATTGGATCGACTACCTCAAAGAGACAGACGATCAATCGAAGTTGATCGAACTTGGCTACATGTGCCTCGGGGACTCTTTGTCCACCAGCAGTGACTATCAAATATTTATAAATATGTAAAATATGGAAGTACATAATATGTAGCTTTTCGACGATCATATTGTTATCATACTCCTAATACCTTAAAGGACCTTACTTAGAATGAGTTAAAGAAGATCCTGACGAAAATCTCAACAGCACTCACAATTGAGCACAAAATAAAGCATCGACGGACCCCTAGCAAGCTAGAGGTTGGACCAGGTGCCCGGGAGGAGTAAGCACCCCCTGTTAGCTAGAAATATAGAATTGTCAACTCGTAAAGCTCTTCTCTCATTGGATTATTTCTGTTCCAATGGAAACTCTAATAATTTTGCCTTACTTTCCAGACTTTGAGATTGAATAACTCATAGGTACTTCTTCGATGCTTATTTGAAAAGATAAAATCGTTTTCAACCAACACACTGCATTTTGATTTTGTCATTTAGTAACCAACTTGTAATGATCTGCTCCGATTCTGCTGCATTTTATAGATATTTGATTTTACCTCATTAATCCTTGTATTATATTTCAATTTGTTCCCAGTTTCGAATTCATTTCATATCGATGACTTTTTGTGAAATTTTGATTATAAATGATCGATGGTTTTATCCATATATTGCAATAACTTACTAATTGATTCAAATTATCAGGGAAAAACTGATAGTATAGTCTTTCAAAGAATGATATGCTCTTAAATTTCAGTTAATGAAAACGCCTCTGCATATATATTTAGCACATGCAGCCAAGTTCTATCAATTTCGGTTGATCGTTTCTTCAACGCATTCTAAAATTTCTGTTATCAAAATTTCTTGAAATTTCTAAAAAGTGGGTCCTGTAGCATCATATCCAACTCATCATGTTACGTCTTTCGGTACGCTTTTTCGACATAGTAACTTTCATACTTTTTTGGCATATTACATTGTTTACATTTGAGGATCACTGACGAGGGTTAAGTACCCGAAACGTGCATGTCTGTTCTTAAATTATGCTATTCAATTTGCAGACGTTTACATTGATATTAAAATTTTCGGACATTAACAATAAGACGAATAGTTTGAGGTGTGTTTAATGTATGTAAATGTACCAATGTACAGAAGATTTCGTGAAATTCTGTGCAGGGGTTGCAGAGTAGAAGTTAAAGCCAATCAGAGCACTCGACGGCCATATTTGCTGATCAATCGGCAAGTAAAACAGAATAGGACAATTCCAGTATACATGTAGCAATCCCCGTTTGGAGATATAAAAGATAGACACTTATAGGATTGACGTTACTTTCCGGTTAACAAAAGCATAATTATCTTGAAGGAGAGTAAATCCAGTCACTAAGAGGACGACCATTCATAATTTCTTGAGGTAAATCGCACTACCTTATGAGCTGTTAAAACCAACTTCAGAATATATTCTGAATGAAAATAGAATATATGGATGATGACCTTATCCCTGTATACAGCACAAAATCGATAATTCAGAAAATCAGAAACCGAAGGCATACAAAATCAGGACAAAACAGGAACCAAAGCAAACAAACAAAAACCTCCACCACATAAACAGAAACGAACTCCCGATATGGGAGTGATACCAGGTGCCCAGGAAGAGTAAGTATCTGCTGCTTGGATGCAACACCCGCCGCTTCAATTCGGTAGAACTGTCACATCCGGTTACTTCCATTTCGGAAGACATAGAGTACAATCTTTGGTTGGATGGTTCAAATGGTCTATGACAAAATATCATCCACCATTCTGGAGAGTGGGACATCATAGTGTATGACGAGTTCCCTATATCGAGCTTATGAACTTCAGTTGAAATAAGGACATATAACATTGAGTGTGAGTCCTTAATTGAAGTTAAATATATATGAAATGTCAGATAAAAGGTTGTTGCATCTGTTGAGTGTTTTTTCTTCTTTTTTATGCTGTCCAGGATTGTTACGAGTTGAAAGAAATTCTTACCTTCCGACATTTAGAGAGGTCGGAGTCATGCTGGTGGACCAAGAGTCCCCGAGGGCACATGTAGCCAAGTTCGATCAAGTTCGGTTGATCGTCTGTCTCTTCAACGCATTTGAAATTTTCTGTTACAAAATTTCTTGAAATTTCTTAAACGTGGGTCCTGTAGCATTATATCCCATCCATTCGGCTACGTCTTTTGGTACATTTATGGACATAATAATTTTCATACTTTTTGGCCGTATTAGATTGTTTAGACTGAGGATCACTGACGAGGGTTTAGTACCCGAAACGTGCATGTCTGGTCCATGCTGTTAATTTATCAGGTTTTAAATGATTCTATTGAATTTAAAGACGTTTAACATTTCTCCTACGGACAGGACTCGTAATGAAGTTCCGTCGCCACAGACCGTCGTACAAGGCTGCATATTGGTCAAGGAAAGGAGGAGATCTCTAACAACGTTCGATCACAGCGAAACCTAAAAAAACCCAATGCAAAACACGAAGCCCACACCAACAGAAAGAGACGCAAAAGGGACAAGGAACACCAAATCACAAAGAAACATCAAAGACAAAAGATACACATAATCCAACGAGAACAATGGACAACCTCAAACGTTTCCGATTACACAGAGTTCTCAAAGAACAAACAATTGTGAGCACACCTTTCCGTCGCAACAGAGAAGAGTTCTGGATAAAAAATCTTAACACTGCAGCGCCCTATGGGTGCAACGATAATATAAGCAGCTTAGGAAACTTAACAAGTCCAGGTTGTCAATCGGTAAATGTGAATAGCTTATTCAACAGACCACAAAGAAGACCTCGAAGTCATGGCATTCGTAAATATAATAGGCCTGAGATACATAGTTTCTCCTTCGATGACTTGGTTCCATTTTTGAATGAGCCCCTAGGCCTGCATTATATTCGTACCAAATTATACTCTGTTCCTTTACGGAAGTTACACAAAATCTTCGAATATACGAAGGACCTCACTTATACCGATACACGTTCCCAAGAATACAGACTACAAGGAGTCATCTTGGACATTTCTACCTTTCGTTTATTTCAAGCAGTTAGATCAGATAAATCAGAGGAGAAAACAAACCGTCCTTTCATTAAAGTAAAATTTGCAAACAAAGGTATTGATCAATTGAATCTTGGTCAAATTTTGAATCACAAAACTGTCACAGAAAAAATCCCACCATATTTCAAAAGACAAGAAACTCCTTGTATTTCCTATAGCTACACACCAACAGTTGCATCTAAAATTTACAATTACAAACGATTCTTGCAGTGCATTGATTTAAGTAATCCCTCACTACAACCACTTCCTTGCGAATGTTCTTCATCGGATTTTAACTACTCTCCTTGTGGACACGTTATTACAGGTGACCTTAGTATAGTCAAGAACGACAAGTTGCGAGAATTGTTAAAAATGGTCCCAAATACAGAGAAAGTATGTCCTTTACATGGAACCAAAATTTCAAAATTATCATGGACTCTTGTGAGGAATATGCAAGACGTTGGGCAAAGAAAGAGGATGTACAGCTCGACACCCTTTCCGAATGGATAAAATCCATCAGAGGGTTACTTTTATCTAGAATTAACCGATTAAAATCAACTGTGAACACCAGATTCTAGTCTATATTTAAAGACCCTGATGTTATCACAGAGCTTACCTACCTCCAAGAACATTATGTCATCACACCAGCGGACAAAGCCTCAAATAATTACACATTTACTTGCAAAAAGTACTATTTCGACAATCTAGTTAAAGAGTTGGGTTTAAATTCGACACCTGGAAATCCCACTTACACCCCAACAAACCTTTCTGCCTCTGAAATAATAGATAACCACAAATCAGCTCTTGCTTCCTTTGGCTTCCAAACTAACAATTTAGATTTAGATTTACCATACTTATACTGCATACCTAAAATGCATAAGAATCCGTACAAACAACGTTTCATCGCTGGTTCCTCAAAATGTTCTACCAAATCTGTATCGATCTTACTCACCAAAGTTTTATCTGAGATCACATCTGGGCTTCAAAAATATTGTTCGACAGTATATTCTCGCAGTGGTATCAACCAGATGTGGATTTTAAAGTATTCGAAGGAACTTTTAGAACATCTGAAATCCACTCATTTTAGTAAAGTTCATTCGATCAAAGCCTTTGATTTTTCGACACTTTACACTACAATTCCACATTCTTAAATTGAAAGAAAGACTCGCAAAAATTATAAGTAATGCGTTTACAAGTAAGAACGGTAATCGCAAATACAAATTTATTGTTGTGAACTATGACAAAACCTACTTTCTAAAAGAAAAGTCCGATTCTGAAAATAAGTACACTGAAACAGATATTATTCAGATGTTAAACTTTTTGATCGACAACATTTTTGTGGTGTTTGGAGGAAAGGTCTTTCAGCAAATTGTCGGAATTCCAATGGGGACCAATTGTGCCCCACTCCTAGCCGACATTTTCCTTTACTCGTACGAAGCTGAATTCATTCAATCTTTGGTCTCTGAAGGTAAAAGATACTTAGCTTCTGACTTCAACTTCACTTACAGATACATAGACGATGTATTGTCCATCAATAATCCAAAATTCGCAGATTACCTGAGCAGTATCTATCCTTCAGAGCTTGAAGTCAAAGAAACTACAGAGACAAATAATTTAGCATCCTATTTGGACATAATGTTGTCCTACGACACTGATGGTCACATGAGCACCTCACTCTATGACAAACGTGACGACTTCGATTTCAGCATTACAAACTTTCCTTTTCTGAGTAGCAACATCCCTTCATCTCCAGCTTATGGCGTATTCATATCTCAGTTAATAACTTATGCCAAAGCAAGTACCAAATATACGGATTTTGTTCTGACAGCTATCATTTGAACCATCCAACCAAAGATTGTACTCTATGTCTTCCGAAATGGAAGTAACCGGAGGTGACAGTTCTACCGAATTGAAGCGGCGGATGTTGCATGCAAGCAGTAGATGCTTACTTTTCCTGGGCACCTGGTCTCACTCCCATATCGGGAGTTCGCTTCTTTTCATGTGGTGGAGGTTTTTGTTTGTTTGCTTTGGGTCCTGATTTTGTATGCCTTCGGTTTCCGATTTTCTGAACTATCGATTTTGTGCTGTATACAGGGATATGGTCATTATCCATATTTGTCATAATCTCCTTACACCCAAGGATCCCAATGCATGTATGAATAAACTTGACTTCCATTCGTTTTCTTTGCTATCGACTTACCGTGATATTTCACTTATTTCGAAAATTACAATAGGTGATTGAATTTAAAACATTAAATCCAAATCCAAGTTAAAAAACAAATAATCAATCAGTTTGTATATTCTCAAAAATACATGACACAAATAAATTGTCAACATTGAAATATAAGTTCTATATTACCAATTTTGATGTACTAGAAGGGAGGAGATCTCCAACCAGACCTTGTTGCAGGACGAACGACAACCTCCCCCCCCCAAAAAAAAAAACACTCTAAGCGCAAACACAGAGAAGACGAGTACAGCAAGAGACGAAAAAGAGACACACGACATAGAAACATTAAACACATAAACCAACGAGACCAATGGGTAACCGGTGCCGACTTAGGACGGCCATCTGCTACGCGGGTAACAAATGGTGTAGTTATCCTGGATTACGTACGCACAACCCTCCCACTTTCCCGATTTCCCAAAGGTCTCGAAGAACGTACAATTTTGTAGTAAAACAACCTCCTCAATGACAAATATGGATAATGACCATATCCTTGTTTACAGTACAAAGTCGATAATTCAGAAAATCAGAAACCGAGGCATACGAAATCAGGATAAAACAGGAACAAAAGCAAAAAAACAAAAACCTCCACTATATGAAAAGAAGCGAACTCCCGATATGAGAGTGAGACCAGGTGCCCAGGAAGAGTAAGCATCTCCTGCTTGCATGCAACACCCGCCGCTTCAATTCAATGTCAGATGATCACGCACAAACATGAATACAAAACGCAGAGGCCTAAGCAACATAGATGAATACGTAAATGGATATAAAAAGAGGGCGTACGTAATACAATTCGTGTTCGTGTTCGTGTCTCGGATATTTTAATCCTCGTCGGTAGTACTTAATGCCAAACAGTTTAGTTAAAGCCAAAGGGAATGTTCCTGGCGTCATCAGTACAGAGCTTCAATTTCCTCTCGCCAAAATGAGCGGCTCCAAATGTTGTGCAAGGTTTATTCATAAGCGTATTTAAGTGAAAATATGGCCAAAAATCGTTGGAGGGTTTGCATGCACAAAGAGCTTAAGATGATAGAAACGAGACGAGAACATGTTAAAAGAGGTTGAACAGACAGCGATATCGTTAAGGTAGCTCGTACAACTACATGATTTTATTTGAACTTTTTATAGAATTTTTTCAAATAGATCCTGGAATTTCTCACAAATCCGCGTATGTGTTACAGAGTAGGCCCATGAAATACAGCTATGTGAGCTACGTCTGTATCACATATCACGTGACAGCTGTATAACATATCACGTGACGCTATTGTTTCGATTGTTAACGCTATTGTGACGTCTTGATTTCAGCCCGCATACGAACTTTACGAGTTTTACTTTAAAAAGCCTAGTACTCGTTGTTTATTCTTATAGAGACCATTTTCGGGGGCGCTGAAGTCGAATATCGCAAAATTTTCGCGATTAGATTAACTTGACATTTTTCAAATTTCGTCCCTTTTTTCATTTTTTTTTTTACCTTTAAATATGAGAGAAAAATACTCTTTCAAGTTATAATATCCTGTAATAATACATCGTTTCGTGTAAAAATACATCGTTTCCAGTCTCGGGTTTACATGATTTTGAGACCCCTCGGGTGGAACCGATGTATCTTTCATAGAAGACCATGAAAGAGTCTTATATCTGTATCGTCTATGAATTCGAATGACGTCAGCTTAACATCACAGCATATTGATAAATAAAGAAAGTAACATTGTCTCACATTGTAGAACCATTTGTAACCAAAAATATATTTGAAACCTGTATGAGCTTTACACAATGTGCAATAATATAAAAAGAAACTATGGGGTATCATGCATAATTTCCCCCAATTTCTGACTAGAGGTACAATCTACCTTGATGAAAAAAAATTCATTAAAGTCAAATTTCAAAATAAAAGATTGAGTCCTCAGATTTATTTCTAAACACGTATGAAAAAGAATTTTTCAAAACTCTTCAAAAGCAAAGAAAACAAGGTGATGTGAAATGTTTCACTGGTACTTCTAGGTACCTGGATGATATTCTTTCCATCGACAATCATGTTTTTGAAAAGTATAAAAATGTTATTTATCCACAAGAATTAACTCTAAATAAGGCAAACGTTACAAACACAGAAACACCGTTTCTGGACCTAAATATCAAAATGATGATGGAGAGATTCATACAAGTGTGTATGACAAAAGAGATGATTTTGGATTCAACATACGCAGCTACGTTAAGGTGCTCCACGCAATTACGTTAGAGAAAATTCCGCGAAAACATCATGTGACGTTATAAATGACGTCACATCAGTTATCGTATGCTAGGGATATTTCAAGGGATAAATTGCACTGGATCGATTTTCAATATTATTGAGCTTTCATCCTATTTCTTACATCGACTCTAAATGTTCCCAGTATCTTATTTACGAGAATTAATGAAAGAATGCGTGTTTTTCCACAGTTTTGCACATCGGGTCATTGTAGGTCAAGCATGCGCAGTCTGAGTTCAGGGTTAAAAGGAAGCTTTGGATGAGAAACCGCTTTTAATTCACAGAGGAATCGCTGATTTTCAATTAGTAAATCAAAATACGGTATTGATTATGGTATCCTCATAAAGGAACACAATATTTGTTAGATATTGTCCATATATAGCTAAATGTAATTAATGGAGTTTTACTGATTTACTGTATTTAAAATGATTTATTTCTTATTCATTTTTATATTAATTTAGCTGTTGTAGCTCATGCGCATTAATACAGTTTATTCTCATGCATTATTTTTAAAAAATATATATATATCTTCAAGAATACGGTGCTAAAATACTTACTGTAAATAAATGGCTATACGGGCATCGTATACATTGCCGGTGTTATAGAGCAGACTTTCCCCCGGGGTAGATCTTCCCCCCGGAAAATTGGCTCTAGAGTAGATCTTCCCCCGGAAAGCCTACTCCAGAGTAGACTTTCCCCCGGGGGGAAAGTCTACTCTAGAGTAGAATTTCCCCGGGGGAAGATCTGTTATAGAGCCATTTTTCCGGGAGGAAATTCTGCTCTACAACTAGTTGTAGAGTAGACTTTCCCCCAGAGTAGAATTTCCCCCTTCTATTTAACGTTTTCTTGACGTTCTTTTGAGAAGGGCTCCTTTCGCAAACTTACAGTCTTTACAGAAGATGATAACTCTGATTGAGATTATATTTAAAAATTAAATTAGAGAGCTTTCCAAATCAGAGAGCTCGCTCGTTAATTGAAGAGGCCTCTAATCGACTATATGTCACTTTGGCGTTCCATACTTAATGCTAATCCTGGATCTGGATATTTCACACAATTGCTGTCAATAAACCAGGGTTGTGTCATTACCTTGAACAAGGGTCATATCTCCAAGACCAAGGTCAGTGTACATCTGCCCACCCCTCTGCCCGTCTGTGAAATTTGTATCGGAGAGTTGAAATAATCCTCAAAATGGTGAAAAATGGCTCATACAATAAAATATAACATGCGAGCAACTGTAATCCATTTTTAAAACTTCGTAAAATTTGTATCCTTTGAAACAAATTGTTTCAAGGATTGGCATATTACATTGTTTAGATTTAGGATTAAGATTAAGGATCACTGATGAGGGTTAAGTACCCGAAACGTGCATGTCTGGTCCACGTTGCCAATTTATTTGTTCTTAAATGATGCTATTCAATTTGAAGACGTTTACATTTCAAGGATTGTTTCAAGGATTTCCCCCCAGGGGGGGAAATTTTACTCTAGAGTAGACTTTCCCCCTTAAGGGGGAAACTCTACCCCAAAAACCTGAAGGGGGAAAGCTTGCTCTAGAGCAGGATTTCCCCCCAGGGGGAAAATTCTACTCTAGAGCCAATTTTCCGGGGGGAAGATCTACCCGGGGGGAAAGTCTACTCTATAACACCGGTACAACAGAACAATATCGACACTTCAGATCTATACGGTCCTAATGAATCAATTTAACTTGTACTAGAATAAATCTAAGAACAAATTAAAATAAAAATACAACAAACTGTAATCAGCAAGAGATCGGGCGGGTTATAATAAGTCTGAAACATGATTAGCCTAGCCGGGAAAGAACCCCCCTATCTCCCTCTCTCTCTCTCTCTCTCTCTCTCTCTCTCTCTCTCTCTCTCTCTCTCTCTCTCTTATTTATTCAGGTGCTGTATATACATTTTTTTATAATCATTTTGTCACCGGTACAACTCTGCTCACTAAAGCACTGTGACAAGTTTACAATCAATTTTGTTAAATACAAAATTAGAAGACGGTCAGTATCGCGGTCTCCGGGTCGGATTCAGTACGGGAATATATTGCATTGATACATATATTTCAATATTGATCAGCAGAAGTTTAATGTTATAGCGGCAACCTTTATCCCCAGAGTTATTCCCTACCACAAACTTTCCCACAAAGAAAATATATAATGTTTTAACTTGAAAACATACTAAAAGCGGATGCCCGGAGGAGGCTTACCCTCCTCAGCCCCCCTTGCCTTCTTAATATATGTATATTACATTCTCATCGTTGTAAAAATAATACTAAAATAAAAAAACCACTTTACATTGTATCAGATATTAAAAACCCGTTGTACACACGTATACTACATACATATGTTGCATGTTAACTAATGCTTTCCCGCTAAATTTCTATGACGCAATCTAGATCACCTGTGCGTTTAGGTCCCATCTGAAAATAGACTGATATAGGGTAGTTGTTAAAAAAATGTAATTTGCAGGTGACTACCCTTGTACAATTTCGATATTTTTATACATAATCTATTGAGGACACTTCAATTTACCAAGATTTTGCTGGGCATTTAATAGAAATTTTAGTCGTTGTGCAGAATGTGGATGTAAAGTCGAGTTTTGCAGTGTTTTTAGCTCTTTTTTTCCTTCTCGGTATCTTTTCTCCTCTTAATCGTTTTAAGTGTCACAATGCCCAGCACATTTCTAAATCTGCAGGATTTACTGAAGAAAACGATATAACATTTATATTATTGTTTCCTTATTTACCACTTGCAAAATTGAATTTTAAAACCGAGACAACACTGTAGAGTTATATTTAGGGCTGTCACGAGACACAGGGGAAACCCCCTGGTGATTTTTTTTTCTTAGCTACCAGACACCTACTAGATATTAAAAAGATACAGCTTTGAACAAAAGAAAGAACGTTTAAGCTGCAATTGAGGGTTGAATGCCAGGCACTGTGAAAATGGAATATTTACAGCGCGTCGTCAGCGTGGAGCACCTTAACGCAGCCGCGTAGTAAATTTCCCCTGGCTTGACGGTGATGTTCCTAGTACCGTCATACGGTATCTACATTTCACAACCCATCCGGTGTGCTAGAGCATGTACTGATGTTTTGGATTTTCATAGTAGAAATTTACAAATTACGTAGCAATTTCAAGGTCGAGGCTTTTTTCTTTCACAAACAAGCAAAGACTCTCTGGAAATTTGGCAAAAAAATATTGTCAACTTCTTTTAAAATTTTGACCCATGCATGCAACAGAGTATATTACTTTGGTTATTTCTCAACGTGCATTTTATGGTGACAAAATTAACAGAATAAGAAGGATAAAAAGAAGGCAGCATAACCATCGAAAATGAGTCAGAATCATCAAACGCCTTTTATACCGTGGATATGATCCTAATGCCACCAGACGGACACTAGGCTTGTTACTTAACCAATCTACAGTCTTGTATCAGCGCATTCTTAAAACTTGCACTCTGACTGACTGTGACGACAGGTCTCCATGACGGACCCTGTTCAGTGGATTTACACCATAATTGTACGTAATCGGATAAGTGGGAGGTTGTGTGCAAGTAATCCGTATTAAACACACCGTCTGCTTCCGACGTTGAATATGGCCGTCCTAAGTCGACAACGTTTGCCCATTGGTGCGGTCTTTGTGTTTCATGTTTCCGCGGTATGAGTTGGAGTTCCTTGTCCCTTTTGCATCTCTTTCTGTTGATGTCTGCTCTGTAATTTTGAATTTGTTTTTTTGGAGTTTTGCTGTGTTTGCTGCAACCAAATGTTGTTGGAGATCTCCCCCACTCCTGCATGTCTGGGCGATGCTGCAAGTTGTATCTATTCTTAAATAATGCTATGCATTTTGAAAACTTTATATTATTTGATGATATTCTGTTGTTAAACATCTTCGATTCAATAGCATCATTTTAAAACAGATAAATTTTCAGCATGGACCAGTCATACACATTTCGGGTACTTAACCCTCGTCAGTGATCCTCAATCTAAACAATGTAATATGGCCAAAGACTGTGAAAATTATTTCCAAAAATGTACCGAAAGACGTAGCAGGATGGGTGTATTATACAATTTGAACCATCCAACCACTAAATGCACTTTTATCTTCCGAAATCGAAGTAACCGGATGTGACAATTTACCGAATTGCAACGACGGGTGTTTACATCCAAACAAGAGATGCTTACTCTTCCTGGGCACCTGGTTTCACTTCCATATTGGGAGTCCGCTTCTTTTCATGCGATGGAGGCTTTTGTTTGCCTGCTTTGGTTCCTGTTTTTCCTGATTTTGATCTGGTTTGTGATTTTTCTTAATTATAGATTTTGTGCTGTATATTGGGAACCATGTATGGCCATTATCCAGATTTGTTATCGTAACATTCTTTGTATTGCCTAAAATAAGCATAGGGTGCACTGAAATTCTATAATAAAACATATATTTCAATACTGACAATGACAACGACTAAATTGATATCTCAACCGGCGGATTGTCTAGTATCCTAGGACAACGCTCGCCTAGTGTTACAATGTTTTGGGCCTTCACTTGGAAAATATTCGAACGTTATCCGTCATAAAATTGAATTACCATAAACTGAAACTCTTACTGATAGCAAAGCTCTGTCCTTATCAAGTTATTTCGTAGAAATTGTATATGAAGGTCAAGTTTTGGCTCTTTTTGCCTCTTTTTCGGCCTTCACAAAAAGATAACTTGTTAAAATGCAGTGTACACAAATAGTATAACAGAACATATATTTTATCTTGAAAATGTATGAAAAAGCTATAATAATTCTGTATTTTGTGTGTTCCTTGACTGAAAATCTGCACTTATGATTCGAATGTGACTTCGTATGTTCTCTGAATGGGAATGGGACAGACAGCCTCAATCACCCTATATGTAGCCTTCCTATTTTCAAACGTTTATGCAATAACTTACTTAGGGTATAAATGTACACATGATTTGCTCACTTTATCTATTTATTTTGTTATACAATAACTTACTTAGGGTATAAATGTACACATGATTTGCTCACTTTATCTATTTATTTTGTTATACAATAACTTACTTAGGGTATAAATGTACACATGATTTGCTCACTTTATCTATTTATTTTGTTATACAATAACTTACTTAGGGTATAAATGTACACATGATTTGCTCACTTTATCTATTTATTTTGTTATACAATAACTTACTTAGGGTATAAATGTACACATGATTTGCTCACTTTATCTATTTATTTTGTTATACAATAACTTACTTAGGGTATAAATGTACACATGATTTGCTCACTTTATCTATTTATTTTGTTATACAATAACTTACTTAGGGTATAAATGTACACATGATTTGCTCACTTTATCTATTTATTTTGTTATACAATAACTTACTTAGGGTATAAATGTACACATGATTTGCTCACTTTATCTATTTATTTTGTTATACAATAACTTACTTAGGGTATGAATGTACACATGATTTGCTCACTTTATCTATTTATTTTGTTATACAATATTTTACTTAGGGTATAAATGTACACATGATTCGCTCACTTTATCTATTTATCTTGTTATACAATAACTTACTTAGGGTATAAATGTACACATGATTCGCTCACTTTATCTATTTATCTTGTTATACAATGATTGTCTTGGGATATAAATGTATAAATGGTTCTCTCATTTACCAATTTATTTTGTTATTACTGGGCTAAAATTTTAATATCACTATATTACAATTTACAGACGTATTTCAACTGAGATTAAATGGCAAGACATTCTTCATAAAGATTATGCTGTGATTTTTCTCATATAATTTGAATCAATTTTCAATGAATTCATAAAACCTGGCGCTCATATATGATCATTAATGAAGAAAAATTCGGTGATATTAAATGAATTCGATTCTCGGAGTAGACGTGAAATACTACACTCGAAATAATGAACAAAATCAAATATTGAAATATACAAAAATAGCAATGGGCATGGATGACATCATTGGCTATGGACAATTAATAGTATTGAAATGCGGTTGGCTTGGCATGCATTGAATATTCATAAAACGACGAAATACGAAATAAACCAATCAGAGGAGAATAAAACATCTCGATATTTCTTAATTCAACGGAAAAAAAAAATTATAAAAGCAAGAATTCTTATACTTGTAACATTGGCTACCGGTTATGTCAGTATACACTGCAGTCATGTTTCTAAACTATGGAATAGAACACTTGCTGATCTATCTTTTTCTATCGGCTGGTGTACATCACTCAGACTGTCAGGTTTGTCCACAACATACATGTAACTGGACAACGTCCGCGGAATATCCTTTCCCTCTGTGTTACTGTGACCAGGTATGTCATGTTTATGGAGATTGCTGCAAGGACGCTCCGGGAGTTTTAGAGACAGTTGACGATCAAAATTCTTCTGATGGTACCGTGATAAGTTTTGATGATAGACACTGTCTGCCGTTTCGCAATACAAACAATGAAATCGGTTTTCGAGTCGTCATCAAGTGCAACGAAGAATTTTGTTTTAGTGATTCATCGAAGATTAAGTCAATTTTACCCGTTACCATAGCAACAGGAAAAACATATCTGAATGCAGATTGTGCCAGATGCAACGGTCAATCAGACTTTAGATTCTGGGATATTGTCTTTATTCCAAACAAACAAGAAACAGGCAGAGCTTTGCAAAATGAAAACACAACAAATGAAGATTTAATAGGGATATTACTTTCAGGAAAGTACAATTTAGTCCTCAATCTGGACAATATCACTCCACCCCGCTTTTGTTTGGAGCTGATGGATGTCGACAACTCGTGTCCAAACTATCTCAGTCCTCTTATGTGTGAGACCCGTGGCATTGAGAGAAACCTGCAATGTTCTCTAGAAAATAAAAGAGTTTGTAAACTTAGCTGCTTTGCCCCAGTTAACCCGGTTATAGAACGTAATGAAAAGACAACCCAAATGTCAGTACTACTTAGATTCAAGGAGAATGGCAATCTGAAGGTAAGTAAACAAAACAAAACAGAGCTCGCGGCTCACCTGATGCAAATGCACACTGTTAACAGTGCATAACGATATTTGCACATTCCCAGGGCGGTGCCTGTGTTATGAAGTAAAGCTTCCCCCATAGAGACCCTTCCCCCGGAGGGGGTTCTATAATAGAACAGATCCCCCTGGGGGAAGTGTATCTGTATAGAGAACCTTCCCCCTTTGTTACTTGTACCAAAGAAAATCTCCTTGTTCTAGAGAACCAGAGACGAAACAAACTGTATCGAATTGAAAGAGGAATATTCTCTATCTAGAAATTGCCAGATTCTAAACGTGAAAAATGCGAAGTATGATTTGGATAGCCAAAGTATGATTTGGATAAGCCGTGTTATTAAGCATTACTGATGAGGATTTAATATCCGAAACACGTGTCTTGTCCGTTTCAAATTGGTTTGAAATTTTTCCGCAAGAAGTTGAGGAGTTTGAACTTCCGTATTATTATTATAAATACTTATTTCTTGTTGCAGTGTGGAGTAATTAAACACAATCCATTTGACTTCATGTTTGAAGTATACTAATTACTTCTTTCCAACACAGTCACATTATTTTGCTATTTCGAAAGCTTGTCAATTCATCTAACAATAAAAAGGAAAGTAAAGGAAATTAACATCTGAGCACCATCCCCGCAATAATCGATTTTATTAAACTATGCTACTGACCCTACGGGAAATTTGAGGCCAATCGCTCTCTTCAAAGAAGTTACACAAAGTTAAATCTAAAAGAATAAATCATAGGTCGCTACATTTTGAATGGATTTGGGCTGTGTCTGAAAATCACTTCGGCCGGAAAAGAAAGAAGTGGATCTCCATCAAAACAGCACCCAAAGCAAAGCCCGAAAACACCCAATGCAAAACACAGGGCAGACATGCATATAAAAAGACGCAAAAGGTATAAGGAACACAAAATCACATCGAGACAAATTTTCACCGAATTCGACAAGTTTCCATGGAGCAGTTACGACGGGTGATGCATGCAACAAGCAGACACTCCCTGGGCACCTGGTCTCACTTCGGAATGTTATTCATTCCGAGCTCCGCAACCGTTCCTATAGAAATTCTTATGATTTTGTATTTCCTTCTCGACTTTGAGACTGAATAACCGATAGGTACATAAATGTTTATATAAACATCAATTTGAAACAAAAATGACTACAAAGAAACCAATCGATGCCGACCTAGGACGACCATATTCCACGCAAGTATCATACTCTGTAGTTATCCGGTTACGTGCGCACAACCCTGCCGCTTTTTACGATTACCCAGAGGTCTCGGAGAACGCATAATAGTGGTGTAAAATAACTGGAAACATCACTAATGAGGATTTTATATCAGAAACACGTCGTCTGGTGCATTTGAAATAGGTTTGAAATTTTGAAAAAAAATTTGGAACACTTCCATATTATTAAAATATGTAGTCCTTCAAAAGAAAGTGTTTATGATTTAAATAGAAAGACTTTTAAGCAAACTGTTCCACTGTTACCATGTTGGTCGCCAGAACTGCAGATATATCTGATCGTCGGGGAGAAAAATTTCACTCGAATTCTGACAAAAACTAAAGAACGCAGTTTATATGACGGAATCCACCTATTCAACGAAACGTATTTTATATGCAGTAATTTGTGTCACACTTATGCCCTTTGCCGTGTGGAGCTCGTAAAAAAGTTCCCCGCGAGGGGTTTGACAGTAAGTGTTTTGAATATACTTTCCTGACATTGTCGCCATAGCACTTTCTATATAGACATAACGTCAGACAGTGCATGAAGTTTTTATATTTTCCTTTCCATGCTTCATAAAGATTGACGGCGGGTGCGGCTAGCCAACAGGGGATGCTTACTCCTCCCGGGCACCTGGTCCCACCTCTAGCTTGCTAGGGGTCGGTCGATGTTTAATTTTGCGCTCTATTGTGAATGCTGTTGAGACTATCGTCAGGATCTGCTTTAACTCATTAAAAAGCTGCGGGATTCCCCAACAAGTCTCGTTTGCAGTACCTACCTCTTTTCGAAAACATATTTATAAAGCACAAAAAGGTAGCAAAATGGACAAGTTAACATATACATGATGATGACAAATATAATGACCATTAACAATGAAGCGACACAAATGAGCAACAGTTCGGCTCAATAACATCTGCCACATTAGCATCTGAATTTTCTTTTTAAAAAAATACATAGTTACATATACATGGTATACTCGATCAAACACTTCGGAACATTAAACCCGCGAGATCATGTTTCTTTGCATGAGGTCGAATAAATTCATTTTATTCTATTTCATTCATATATTTATTTCATACTTCAGTGATTGTGTTTAATTTAAGCTAACATGAATCTATCATGTCTATATGAAAGATGATATCAAAAATTCTTATGGCTTTCCAGATTTGAGAGGACGGTTTTCTATAATGGAATGTTTCCTATATAGAAAACCATCCCCCATGGGAGATGATTCCTGTTATGCAAGCAGAGGATGCTTACTCTTCCTGGGCACCTGGTCTCACTCCCATATCCAGGGTTCGCTTCTTTTCATATGGTGGAGGATTTTGTTTGTTTGCTTTGGTTCCAGTTTTGTCCTGATTTTGTATGCCTTTATGTTTCTGGTTTTCTGAGTTATCGATGCTGTGCTGTATACTGAGATACTGTCATTATCCAAATTTGTCATTTCTATTAAAAAAACATTCCGCGGTGGAAGATTCTCCATATAGAAAACATTCTCCATCTCTATGGAGGAAGGTTCTCTATACGATACCGGGATTTGAAGTTTATTTGAACAGATTCATAAAGAGGCATAATTTTTTTTCTAAAGAAAGGAGACATTTCTGACGTTCCACTGCTAAGATTTGAACCCACAACCATTATTTTTCTTACTTTTCAAGCAACAATAAGCTTTTTCTTTCATTTTCAAATACAGGAAGAAGAGGACAGCCTTTACCATATGGAAATACGAAATCCTTCTGTCCACATTATCGTTTCATATTGGGAAAAGTCTTCTCCAAGTGACTTCTACTTAGAACGTTTTCTCGGAGCACTCTACATTTCGCTTCAACATCACTCGGGCTATAAATTCATGTCAATTTTATCTGCTACCTCAATTGAAATTGAGACTAGAAATTGTTCTTCCTACAAACTGTGTTACAAGTACAGTTTCTACTTCAAACTCATTGCAAGAATTACAGAGGACAGAATGTTTCATCAAAATCTCCTCAACAAAGAAATAACGTTACGTTACGTTGATAAAGATATAGGGTATGAGATTCCCATGGCAACATTAATTATAACAAGTTTTGTTGATACCTTGGGTTTGAAACGGTTTTGGTTTCCGATTTATTCCAGCTTGTCTGGGAATTTTAAAAATATATCTGAAATGCGAAATTGTAGAAAAATCTCAATATCTGCCACCATCAATGAGGAAAAGAAGAAAGCAGACGTAGAAACACGGTGTACAGAAAGCCTTACAGAAACAAACGGACAAACGGCATCATACAAGGTAAAATGGACTTACATACCCACGACCATTATATTGATTGGCATACAAATAGCGCTAAATGCGCGAGCAGTGAGTCGCTTTAATCTGGGAATAACTAGCTCCTGATGTTGTGTTTGCGGTCAGTAAATGCTGAGGTTTATTGTGGAATCGTAAATGCATCGTGTAAAGTCTGTTCGTCACTAGCTCCCCGGTGGGTTACACACTATGGCGTTAGGGGAGCCTCAGAAACTGATATTTAAAAAGTTTAATTAGCATTTACTGAAAAAAGTTTCTCATTCTAATGTTATTTTCGGAAGTTCTGCGGAAATGTAACTTTCGAAAGGTAACTAGCGAGTGTATTCTTGTTTGTTGGCCGTAACTAAGGAGAGAACAGCCAATGACATTTGATTTTACATCGACGTTAGAAAAGTAACTAAGGAGAGAATAGCCAATGACATTTGATTTTACATCGACGTTACATTAGAAAAGTGATTATGTCTTATCATTATACACTTCTCAAAAAATTTAAGGGAGCAATGTTTCTACTTCATAACACACCCGTTTGCATCTACTTATTCTATATAATTAAGACATAGTCAATGGTAATTTCTTAATAACAAATGTCTGTATTGAACAGATTAACCATATACACATGTTAAAACTTATTGATGTAGCATTGCTTATCCCAAAAGATTTAACAAGATATGTACCATTATATTACAATGGGAAAATGCTCCTTTACTTTTTTTAGCAGTGTAGTATTAGGTCTTCTGCTAAAGAGTTACATTGTAATATTCATTATGTTGATAATATCCTGTACTTGGTAGGATCTTATGTTATAAAGTTACATTATAATAGTCATTATGTTGATCATATCCTGTATTTGGTATGATCTTATGTTATAAAGTTACATTATAATAGTGAACATGTTAATCATACCCTGTGTTTGGTAGGATCTTATATTATAAAGTTACATTATAATAGTGATTATGTTGATCATATCCTGTATTTGGTATGATCTTATGTTATAAAGTTACATTATAATAGTGAATATGTTAATCATACCCTGTATTTGGTAGGATCTTATGTTATAACGTTACATTATAATAGTGATTATGTTGATCATATCCTGTATTTGGTAAGATCTTATGTTATAAAGTTACATAATAATAGTGATTATGTTGATCATATACTGTACTTTGTAGAATCTTATGTTATAAACTTACATTATAATAGTGATTATGTTTATCATATCCTATTGTACTACTGCGTCTCTTTCTGTGCGTGTCATTTTTGTGTTTTACAGTGGGTGTTTTTGGAGGTTGCTGTTGATGCTGCAACTAGGTGTTGTTGGAGATCCCCTCCTTTCTTTGGTAGAATCTTATTTTATAAAGTTACACGTATTTTTAAAGAAAAGTACTCTGAATTATACATTATATTACACAAATCTCTCTTTGTACATTGTTTGAAATATATATCAAGCATGAAATAAACATGGGCATAGTGATTAGCAAATCGGAATTTGGTTTTGTTTTTATTATTCCATATAAGTGAAATGCATCATTGCATTGCTTCTTGTTGCCATAGGAAAGTTACCTAACCATGCTAACCGAGCTCATGCAATCCAGCAAATTATACGAATCAAGCAAATTTTAGGTATATAGACTATGCACTGCACGGTGATTAATTAAACTAAATACTACGTTACATTTTATAGCTTGTATCACCCTGTCAGATATTAACTCTTCTGATGACCTGGTGCAAATAGGCCCCGTCCGGTCAGGTCTGTTTTCCACGACACTACAGAACACTGACTTTTAAGGCTCTCAGAAATTTCCTGTAGGTTGTTTTCAAAAGCTTAATAAAAACACTTTGGAAAGTATCAAGTTACAGGAAAGAAGGTAATAATAAAATAAAAAACGTACCCATCAGTTATTCAGTCTCAAAGATGTCGAGAAGGCAAAGCAAATTTATATGAATTTCAATTGGAACAGTTGCGAACCCCAAAATAAGGACGGTCCGAAGTGAGACCAGGAGCCCGGGGAGAGCCAGAGTCTCCTGTCTGCATACAATACCCTTCAAAATCGATGGTGATGATGAAGTCCATTCAGTTGCAATCCTGAATGTCACTGGTAAGTTAATTATTGATTACAGTGACATTTTGTTCGAATAAAAAAGGTTAATCTTTTTTGTATCTGATTAAAAAATAAGAATACGTTTTAGTTTTCTGCTTTCTATGTTCATCCAGCCCATCGTGATACGTCTTTCATTTTAATTTTGTACACAATATCTTTCACACTCTTTTACCATATTACACTGTTTAGATTGAGGATCACTGACGAGGGTTAAGTACCACAAACGTGCATGTCTGGTCCATACTGCAATTTATCTGATCTTAAATGATGCTATTGAAATTGAAGACGTTTAATATTTATACCACTTGGTGAGTGTCACTGCTGTTGGACCAGGAGTCCCCGTGGGAACATGTAGCCAAGTTCGATCATCTTCGGTTGATCGTTCTTCGCAACCGTTCCGATGGGAATTCTCCAATTTTGCCGAACCTTCTCGACTTTAAGACTGAATTACTGTTAGGTACTTCTTTGATGTTTATTCAAAAACATTCACAAATTCCTCTTTTCAAAATATATCGATATTCCTGAAAAGATGGTTATGTAGCATTATATCCTACCCATCCTGCTACGTCTTTCTATACCTTTTTGACATATTTACTTGCACACTCTTCGGTCATATTGAATTGTTCGGATTTGCGATCACTGACGAGGGTTTAGTACCCGAAACGTGCATGTCCGGTCCATCCTGCAAATTTATCTGTTAAACATGATGCTATTGAATTTGAAGACGTTTAATATTTGTACCACTTGGTGAGAGTCACTGCTGATGGACTAGGCGTCCCCGAGGGCACAAACGTCTTCAAAATCATTAGCATCATTTAAGAGCCACCGAATTGACAATTCTTTAAAATAAATATCCTCGTATTTATTCGGAAGCACTCTCAAGATCGGCTAATTTTTTTAATAAATCTTAACTTCTGAATTGGCACAGTAAAATGTCTTCGCTCTGGCATACAAGGCGCTAACAACACTAAAATCATTTAAACGCGCTATTATGTACCCAACCAAAAAAAAGGAACGAACATTTTTTTCAATTGATTATAAATATTTATAAGTACCCGAAACGTGCATGTCTGGTCCACGTTGCCAATTTTTCTGATCTTTTCTTCACCGCATTCTAAATTTCTGTTATCAAAATTTCTTGAAATTTCTAAGAAGTGGGTCCTGTAGCATCATATCCCACCCATCCTGCTACGTCTTTCGGTACACGTTTTCGACATAGTCACTTTCATACTTTTTTGGCATATTACATTGTTTAGATCTAGGATCACTGATGAGGGTTAAGTACCCGAAACGTGCATGTCTGGTCCACGTTGCCAATTTTTCTGTTCTTAAATGATGCTATTCAATTTGAAGACGTTTACATTTATACCACTTGGTGGGTGTCGCTGTTGGTGGACCAGGAGTCCCCGAGGGCACATGTAGCCAAGTTCGATCAATTTCGGTTGATCTTTTCTTCAACGCATTCTAAATTTCTGTTATCAAAATTTCTTGAAATTTCTAAGAAGTGGGTCCTGTAGCATCATATCCCACCCATCCTGCTACGTCTTTCGGTACACGTTTTCGACATAGTCATTTTCATACTTTTTTGGCATATTACATTGTTTAGATCTAGGATCACTGATGAGGGTTAAGTACCCGAAACGTGCATGTCTGGTCCACGTTGCCAATTTTTCTGTTCTTAAATGATGCTATTCAATTTGAAGACGTTTACATTTAGTTGGACTCGACACAATGACCATATCCCTGTATACAGCACTCGAGTTACCGAACACTAAACACATTTCGATCATTTTTTCGCAACATATCACAATGACAATGCCGAATTAAGCGTGTTGTTTCTAGCTCCTGGTGCATGACCGCTGATTTGGTATCCTTCTGAAATTTTGTTGTTTGGTCACTTACAGCAAATTTGTTGTACAATGACAATTTCAACCACTAGGCTGGTATCACTGTTGGTGGACTGTAAGTCCCTCCGCGAGGATATCGCTCACCTAGTTTTAATGTTAACGCACTGCATTGAAATATATTCTAAATTTCCAGTCATCAAATTAGACCTAAATTTCTAAAACTAAGAGGTATCTCCCTCATTGCATAGCTCTGTCCTTAGCTGGGTTTCAGCATAATTTTTTTTCGGTCATGTTTAGAATTGAGCTCCTTGCGCCTACCCTCCAACGATTTTTGGTCATATTTTTCAGCTTTACACGCTTCTGTTCTGAGTAAACCCTACACAAAATTTGGAGCTGCTCATTTTGGCAAGAGGAAAATAAAGCTGTACATTGTATATTGCGCCAGGAAAATTAACTTTGCTTTATTTAAACTGTTTAGCATGAAGTACTATTGACGAGGAATAAAATATCCGATACACGTGTCTAGTACAACAAAATTGGTACTATAGAACACATATTTCTGTATTTACAATTGAGTTTTGAACCAAGTGTCTTTATCATGGTGCTGTGTCTGACCATGAAGACGGATTCGTTTGACGTTTGACAGAATGAGTCGCTCGTATACTAACGATTCATGATTAGAATACCTATACATTACATCAAACATTTTATAGAATGAAGATTAAGTGGTACGTTTCTTTTTTTTGTCGGGTATATATCAGGATTACTCTCTCTCTCTCTCTCTCTCTCTCTCTCTCTCTCTCTCTCTCTCTCTCGGAGCTACCTACCATCAACACTTATATCCGAAGCAATGAAACTATCCATTACATTTTACGAAAGCACAAAGATTAAATTCCTTCATTTCAACTCGCCATTTCGAAATCAGACGCACCAACTTTTTACTGTTTGCCCACACTTCACAAATCTCCTTACAAATTTCGATTTATTGCTCACTCGAGCGATTGAACTACTGTAGTTTTACCTCGGAATCTGACATCAGCGTTGACAGCAATTACAGCTTATGTATCAAAATATATTGAAACTGCAGTCAATAATAGCGACATCAATTAGTTTAGGTCAAAAGAAAACAGCAAATCTCTCTCTTCCTTTGGCTTTGACACAAACAATTTAGATTTAGATATGCCATACTTATATGCTTATTTAAATGCATAAAAATCCGTACAAACAACGTTTCATCGCCGGTTCCTCAAAATGTTCAACCAAATCTGCATCGATCTTACTCATAAAAGTTTTAACTGAAATCAAATCTGGACTTCAAATATATAGTTCGACGGTATGTTCCCGAAGCGGTATTAACCAGATGTTAAAGAATTCCAAGGAACTTTAAGAACATCTGAAATCCACTCATTTCAATAGATTCCATTCGATCAAAGCCTTTGATCTTTCTGGACACTTTACACGACAATCTCTCATTCTAAATTGAAAGAAAGACTCGCCAAAATCATAGATAATGCGTTTACAAGCAAGAACGGCAATCGCAAATATAACATTTGGAGGTTTTTGTTTTTGTTTGCTTTGGTTCCTGTTTTGTCCTGATTTTGTATGCCTTCAGTTTCTGATTTTCTGTATTATCGATTTTGTACTGTAGACAGGGATATGGTCATTATCCATATTTGTCATTAAACGTCTTCAAATTCAATAGTATCATTTAGAACATATAAAATTTCTGCATGGACCAGACATGCATATTTCGGGTACTGAACACTCGTCGGTGATCCTCAATCCAAACAAAGCAACACTGACAAAGAGTTTTAAAAATTATGGACCTCACATATACCGATACACGTTCCCCAGAATACAGACTGCAAGGAGTCGTCTTGGACATTTCTACTTTTCGTTTATTTCAAACAGTTATATCAGATAAATCAGAGGAGAAAACAAACCGTCCTTTCATTAAAGTAAGATTTGCAAACAAAGGTATTGATAAATTGAATCTTGGTCAAATTTTGAATCACAAAACTGTCACAGAAAAAATCCCACCATACTTCAAAAGAAAAGAAACTCCTTGTATTTCCTATAGCTACACACCAACAGTTGCATCTAAAATTTACAATTACAAACGATTCTTGCAGAGTATTGATTTAAGTAATCCATTTCCTTGCGAATGTTCTTCATCGGATTTCAACTACTCTCCTTGTGGACACGTTATAACTGGTGACCTTAGTATAGTCAAGAACGACAAGTTGAGAGAATTGTTAAAAAAAGGTCCCAAATACAGAGAAAGTATGTCCTTTACATGGAACCAAAATGTCAAAATTATCATGGACTCTTGTGAGGAATATGCAAGACGTTGGGCAAAGAAAGAGGATGTACAGCTTGACACCCTTTCCGAATGGATAAAATCAATCAGAGGGTTACTTTTATCTAGAATTTACCGATTAAAATCAACTGTGAACACCAGATTCGAGTCTATATTTAAAGACCCTGATGTTATCACAGAGCTTACCTACCTCCAAGAACATTATGTCATCACACCAGCGGACAAAGCCTCAAATAATTACACATTTACTTGCAAAAAGTACTATTTCGACAGTCTAGTTAAAGAGTTGGGTTTAAATTCGACACCTGGAAATCCAACTTACACCCCGACAAACCTTTCTGCCTCTGAAATAATAGATAACCACAAATCAGCTCTTGCTTCCTTTGGCTTCGACACTAACAATTTAGATTTAGATTTACCATACTTATACTGCATACATAAAATGCATAAGAATCCGTACAAACAACGTTTCATCGCTGGTTCCTCAAAATGTTCTACCAAATTTTTATCGATCTTACTCACCAAAGTATATCTGAAATCAAATCTGGGCTTCAAAAATATTGTTCGACAGTATATTCTCGCAGAAGTATCAACCAGATGTAAACGTCTTCATATTGAATAGCATCATTTAAGAACAGGTAAATTGGCAACATGGACCAGACATGCACGTTTCGGGTACCCAACCCTCGTCAGTGATCCTCAAATCTAAACAATGTAATACGCCAAAAAAAGTGTGAAAGTTACTATGTCGTAAAAGCGTACCGAAAGACGTAGCAGAATGGGTGGGATATGATACTACAGGACCCACGTTTTAGAAATTTCAAGAAATTTTGATAACAGAAATTTTAGAATGCGTTGAAGAAACGATCAACCTAAATTGATCGAACTTGGCTACATGTGCCCTCGGGGACTCCTGGTCCACCAGCAGTGACATTCACCAAGTGGTATAAATGTAAACGTCTTCATATTGAATAGCATCATTTAAGAACAGGTAAATTGGCAACATAGACCAGTTGATTTTAAAGAATTCGAAGGAACTTTTAGAGCATTTGAAATCCACTCATTTTAGTAGAGTCCATTCTATCAAAGCGTTTGATTTTTCGACACTTTACACTACAATTCCACATTCTAAATTGAAAGAAAGACTCGCAAAAATTATAAGTAATGCGTTTACAAGTAAGAACGGTAATCGCAAATACAAATTTATTGTTGTTAACTATGACAAAACCTACTTTGTAAAAGAAAAGTCCGATTCTGAAAATAAGTACACTGAAACAGATATTATTCAGATGTTAAACTTTCTGATCGACAACATTTTTGTGGTGTTTTGAGGAAAGGTCTTCCAGCAAATTGTCGGAATTCCAATTGTGCCCCACTCCTTGCCGACATTTTCCTTTACTCGTACGAAGCTGAATTCATTCAATCTTTGGTATCTGGAGGGAAAAGATACTTAGATTCTGACTTCAACTTCACTTACAGATACATAGACGATGTGTTGTCCATTAATAATCTAAAGTTCGCGTATTACCTGAGCAGTATCTATCCTTCGGAGCTTGAAGTCAAAGAAACTACAGAGACAAATAATTCAGCATCCTATTTGGACATAATGTTGTCCTACGACACTGATGGTCACATGAACACCTCACTCTATGACAAACGTGACGACTTCAATTTCAGCATTACAAACTTTCCTTTTCTGAGTAGCAACATCCCTTCATCGCCAGCTTGTGGTGTGTTCATATCTCAGTTGATACGCTATGCCAGAGCAAGTACCAAATATACGGATTTTGTTATGAGAGCTAGGCGTCTTTCAGATAAGCTTCTCAGTCAGGGATATGTCTGTAACCGACTAACATCGTATCTGAGGAAGTTCTACGGTCGATATGGGGAACTCGTCATACACTATGATGTCCCACTCTCCAGAATGGGGAATGATATTCTGTCATAGACCATTTGAAACATCCAACCAAAGATTGTACTCGATGTCTTCCGAAATGGAAGTAACCGGATGTGACAGTTCTACCGATTGAAGCGGCGGGTGTTGCATGCAAGCAGGAGATGCTTTCTCTTCCTGGGCACCTGGTCTCACTCCCATATCGGGAGTTCGCTTCATTTCATGTGGTGGAGGTTTTTGTTTGTTTGCTTTGGTTTCCGTTTTATCCTGATTTTGTATGCCTTCGGTTTCTGATTTTATGAACTCTCGATTTTGTACTGTAGCATGGGATATGGTCATTATCCATATTTGTCATTATGTCCAAAACGTTACCGAAAGACGTAGAAGGATGGGATGAGATATGATGCTACAGGACCCAGGTTTTAGAAATTTCAAGAAATTTTTATAACAGAAATTTTCAAATGGGTTGAAGAGACGATCAACCGAAGTTGATCGAACTTGGCTACATGTGCCCTCGGGGACTTCTTGTCCACCAGGAGTGACACTCACCAAGTGGTTCAAGCATTAAACGTCTTCAAATTCAATAGCATCATTCTGGGAAAGATAAATTTCAGCATGGACATGAACATGCACGTTTCGGGTACTTAACCCTTGATCCTCATTCCAAACAATGCAACACTGACAAAGAGTTTGAAAATTATTATGTCCAAAACGTTACCAAAAGACGTAGCAGGATGGTTGGGATATGATGGTTGGGATATGATGCAGGATGGGTGGGATATGTAGCATCATATGATATGATAGGTGGGATGTAGCATCATATGATATGATGCGTGGGATATGTAGCATCATAAGATATGATGGGTTGGATGTGTAGCAACATATGATATGATGAGTGGGATATGATTCAGGATGGGTTTGATATGTAGCATCATATCCCACCCATCCTGCTACATGTACATCTTTCGGTACATTTTTTGACAATAATTTTCTCTTTGGCCATATTACATTGTTTAGATTAAGGATCACTGACGAGGGTTGAGTACCCGATCGTGCACGTCTGGTTCATGCTGCAAAAATATCCATTTATAAATTATGCTATTGAATTTAAAGGCGTTTAACACATGCTACAGGACCTAGGTTTTGATCGAACTTGGCTACATGTGCCCTCGGGAACTCTTGGTCCACCAGCAGTGACACTCACCAAGTTGTAAAACATTAAACGTCTTCAAATTCAATAGCATCATTCTAGAACAGATGTTATTCAGATGTTAAACTTCCTGATCGACAACATTTTTGTGGTGTTTCGAGGAAAGGTCTTCCAGAAAATTGTCGGAATTCCAATGGGAACCAATTGTCCCCCACTCCTTGCCGACATTTTTCTTTACTCGTACGAAAAGCTGAATTGATTCAATCTTTGTTCTCTGAAGGGAACAGATACGTATATTTAGGACATAATTTTCACAGATTTTGGTCATATTACAATTTTTAGATTGAGGATCACTGACGAGGCTTTATTACCCGAAACGTGCAAGTCTGGTCCATGCTATAAATGTATCTGCACTTAACAGGTACTAATGAATTTGAAGACGTTAAACAATTGTACCACTTGGTAAGTGTCACTGCTAGTGGACCAAGAGTCCCCGAGGGCACATGTAGCTAAGTTCGATCAATTTCGGTTGGTCGTCTCTTCAAACGCATTTGAAAATTTCTGTTACAAAAATTTTCTCAAATTTCTAAACCTGGATCCTGTAGCATCATATCACAGCCATTTTGCTACGTCTTTCGGTATATTAAGGACATAATTTTGGTTGGTCGTTTCTTCAAACGCATTTGAAAATTTCTGTTACAAAAATTTTCTCAAATTTCTAAACCTGGATCCTGTAGCATCATATCACAGCCATTTTGCTACGTCTTTCGGTATATTAAGGACATAATTTTCACAGATTTTGGTCATATTTCATTGTTTAGATTGAGGATCACTGACTAGAGTTTATTACCCGAAACGTGCATGTCTGGTCCATGCTTTACATTTATCTGCACTTAAAAGTTGCTAATGAATTTGAAGACGTTAAACATTTGTACTACTTGATGAGGGCCACTGCTGGTGGACCAAAAAACCCCGATGGCACATGTAGCCCAGTTCGATCAATTTCGGTTGGTCGTTTCTTCAAACGCATTTGAAAATTTCTGTTTACAAAATTTCTCAAATTTCTAAAATCTAGGTCCTGTAGCATCATATCCCACGTAAATCATGCTAATGAATTTGAAGACGTTAAACATTCTAACTTTAACTTCACTTATAGATACATAGAAGATGTGCTGTCCATCAATAATGCAAAATTCGCAGATTATCACAGCAGAATCTATTATTCGAGCTTGAAGTAAAAAAAACCACAGATACAGATAATTCAGCATCCTATATGGACATAATGTTGTCCTACGACACTGAACACCTGACTTTATGACAAACGTAATGATTTCAATTTCAACGTCACAAACTTTCCTTTTCTGATTAGCAACTTCCCTTCATCGCCTGCTTGTGGCGTGTTCATATCTCAAATGATACGCTATGCCAAAGCAAGTACCAAATATACAGATTTTGTTCCGAGAGCTAGGCTTCTTTCAGTGGAGTTTCTCAGTCAGAGATAAGCTCCCCAATCAGTGATATGTTTGTGACCGACTTACTTCGTCACTGAGGAAATTCTACGGTCAATATGGGGAACTCATCATACACTATGATGTCCCACTTTCCAGAATGGTGAACGATATTCGGTCTTAGACCATTTGAACCATCCCACCACCGAATATACTTGTATCTCCCGAAATGGAAATAACCGGATGTGACAATTCTACCGAATTGAAGTGACGGGTGTTGCATGCAAGCAAGAGATGCTGACTCTTCCTGAGCACCTGGTCTCACTCCCGTATTTGGGAGCTCGCATCTTTTCATATGGTTGAGGTTTTTCTTTGTTTGCTTCTGTTCTTATTTTATCCTGGTTTTGTATGCCTTCGGTCTATGATTTTCTAAATTATCGATTTTGTACTATTTATTGGTTATTATCCATATTTGTCATTGATATCAAATCAATAACGGAGAAAGTAAGACAAAGATATATGACAAAAGAGAAAACTTTGGCTTCAGCATAGTTCATTTTCCTTGGCTTGATTGCGCTGTTCCAAGATTGCCATCATATGGCCTTTACATCTCTTAGCTCAGATACGCTAGAGCTTGCTCACATGCTTCGGACTTCCATGATAAAAATAAACAAATTACAAAAAAACTTATTTGTCAAGGGTTTAGATATCATAAACTTCTAAAATCTTTTTGGAAATTTTACAATAACTATTCTAATCTTCTTTCAAATTTTGGGACAACAGCGTCAGAGTGTTACGGTGACTGAGTAAACAAAATCAGAAGGATCAAAGGCAGATCAAACTTTAACCACAAATTAAGAAAAAAATAGTCGGTCGCCCAAAGTCATCAAAGGAAAACTGGACATGGTACTGTACCAATTGAAAGTTTTGTACCAGTGTCCTTTCTCAACGTTGCACACAAGTCAACCGTGACGACGGGACGCCATGACGGGCCATGTTTAAATCTCGTCAGAGGAGACTGGGTCCTGATTCTCTGTGCTGTCTTAAAGTTGGTCAGACTTCTCGGGTAATTGATCTGATAATTTTTTAGATCATTTACATAGAATGCGTATTACAAGAGGCTGCTGCGTTTAACTGTCTTGTTTGTGATGTCACCTTTACAGTGAGAAGTTTTTTAAACAACTGCTCTGTATCTATGGAGACCCTCTGTATATCCGAATAAGTGGGAGGGTTGTGCGCACGTTATCCGAATAACCACACCATTTGCAAATGGCAGATAGCTGGCCAATGTCGGCAACAGGTTCACATCGGTCTCCTTCAATTTATGTGTTGTAATTGATGTTGAATGTTTCTTTGCGTCAGTTAAGAGTGTCTTGTGTGGTGTTCTGGTCGAAATTGTCGTGTCTAATATCATTTATGTGTCACTTTCTTGTGGATTTGTTGCGCTAGGAGGGTGATGGGAGGTCATGCTGAAGATCATCCCCTTCTCTTCCTAAGTGTTTATAAAGTGACATACGTTTGTGTATTCTTGTCGTCTTTAGCTATATAAAAGAACGGAGGGGATCTCCAACACCTAGTTGCAACACCAACAGCAACTTCCCAAATGAGTTAAAGAAGATCCTGACGATAATCTCAACAGCACTCACAATAGAGCACCAAATTGAGCATCGACGGACCCCTAGCAAGCTAGAGGTGGGACCAGGTGCCCAGGAGGAGTAATCATCCCCTGTTGGCTAGCCGCATCCGCCGTCGATGTTCACGCACGAAAATGAAAATATATTAAAAACATGCACTGTCTGTGATTATGTCTATATAGAAAGTGCTATGGCGACAATGTCAGGGAAAAATATTCAAAACACTTACTGTCAAACCCATCGCGGGGAACTTTTTTACGAGCTCCACACGGCAAAGGGCATAAGTGTGACACAAATGAGTTAAAGAAGATCCTGACGATAATCTCAATAGCACTCACAATAGAGCACCAAATTGAGCATCGACGGACCCCTAGCAAGCTAGAGTTGGGACCAGGTGCCCGGGAGGAGTAAGCATCCCCTGTTGGCTAGCCGCACCCGCCGTCGATGTTCAAGCACGAAAATGAAAATATATTAAAAACATGCACTGTCTGTGGTTCTGTCTATATAGAAAGTGCTATGGCGACAATGTCAGGGAAAAATATTCAAAACACTTACTGTCAAACCCCTCGCAGGGAACTTTTTTACGAGCTCCACACGGCAAAGGGCATAAGCAAAACACTCACTGTAAAACACAAAGAGGACACGCACAGAAAGAGACGCAGTGGTACAAGAGCATCAAATCACAGAAAAACATAAAACACAAATGACTGCACATAAACCAACGAGACCAATGGGCTGATATGCCTATGTATTATTGATGCTAACAAGGTATATAATAAATATTCATCTCAAATAGCAGAAGGAGAGGCATCGTTGTTTTCGCCATTAGCTCTGTATGGTCCTAAGACACTAACGACATACCCATCTGATCCAACAACAACCGTCATATTGACAAGAGGTCGATGTTTATGCATACTGCACGAGTCACGTTGAAAAAGATAATGCGAGCTCTTTTGGATACATATATATATAAGTTCCATCCAATACCAATATAGCTGCATCAGGATTGTCATGCGAAAAGAGGAATCTGGCCAATGGTCTGACGAGGGTTTCGTGTCTGATATGATTAAAACCAAGAAGGTCAGGTTCATACTTCTCCATCACTGCTTACTTGGCTGCATAGACTGATCTTCATATTTGTCATGAAGCGGCGGGTGTCGCATGCAAGCAGGAGATGCTTACTCTTCCTGGGCACCTGGTCTCACTCTCATATCGGGAGTCCGCTTCTTTTCATGTGGTGGAGGTTTTTGTTTGTTTGCTTTGGTTTCTTTTTTATCCTGATTTGTATGCCTTCGATTTCTGATTTTCTGAATTATCGATTTTGAGCTATATACAGGGATATGGTCATTATCCATATTTGTCACTTCTACAGTTTTTTTCATGGAAAACAATACAGACAAGACGTTCTTTGATAAGGCAGTTTAAGTTTTACAAACAGAATAGCAAGATATGTCCTTCTTGTTCGTACTCAGAGATGAAAGAGTTAAAAGAACTTCCGCAAATTGATCCTTGGTGATGCTTGAGTAGAAATATCCCTTGTCTGTCATACTGGATGGATTGTCTATGTTACTACGTCAAAAATGTACCGAACAACTTACAGGGTGGATGGAATATGAAGCTATAGGACGCAATATCAGAAATTTCGATACATTTTGAAACCAAACATTTTTGAATGCGTATGACGAAACGTTTGAAGAAATGTATCCTGATGGATGTGTTTCAAGAAACGTTCGAAGAAACGTATCCTAATGAAATACATTTGAACCATTCAACCACCGAATATACTTAATCTTCCGAAATGGAAGTAACCGGATGTGAAAATTCTACCGAATTAAATTGACGGTTATTGCATGGAAGCAAGCAGGAGATGCTGACTCTTCCTGTGCACCCGGTCTGACTCCCATATTGGGAGTTCGCTTCTTTGCATACGGTGGAGGGTTTTCTTTGTTTGCTTTGGTTCTTGTTATATCCTGGTTTTATATGCCTTCGGTTATGATTTTCTGAAATATCGATTTTGTGCTGTATAAAGGGATATGGTCATTATCCATATTTGTCATGCACGTTTCGGACCGTTATCCTTAATCCAAACAATGTAAACGTCTTCAAATTGAATAGCATCATTTAAGAACAGATAAATTGGCAACGTGGACCAGACATGCACGTTTCGGGTACTAAACCCTCATCAGTGATCCTAAATCTAAACAATGTAATATGCCAAAAAGTATGAAAGTTGCTATGTCGAAAAAGTATACCGAAAGACGTAGTAGGATGGGTGGGGTATGATGCTACAGGACCCACTTTTAGAAATTTCAAGAAAATTTTGATACCAGAAATTTAGAATGCGTTGAAGAAACGATCAACCGAAATTGTTATACGAACACAGAGTGGGCAAGTTATATGTTTTATGTCAAAAATGTACAGAATGACGTAGCAGGATTGGGAATATGATGCTACAGGACCAACTTTTCTTAAATTTCGATATATTTTGAAAACAGAAGTTATTGAATGCGTTTGAAACAAAGGAGGGGATGAATAACGATAAACCAATGTTAATCGTACTTGTGTACATGTGCCCACTGGTACAAATATTAAACGTCTTCAAATTCAATAGCATCATTTAAGAACAGATCAAGGAGCTCGAACGATAAGTATGGAATTCCGCCCAGTTTGGACCGAAAAAAAATTCTCATCAAAAGAAATAAAAACTCTGAATTCGGTAAGATTTTTGCTGAATTTTATGAAAATAGTAATATTTTAAAAATGCGACCTATATTTAGTGTATAATTTGGGTCGAAACATTCGATTTTAACACTTAAGCCTATGGAAACTGGAAATTTTTTTTAGAGTATTGTTCCCCACCTTGCTACAGGATTTTCTTTTAATAAAAACTTTAGTTTGACAAGATCTTCCAGCATGGCAAGTAAGATCCTGTAGCAAGGTGGGGAACGATGTCAACCAGGCGATCGAAACATAAAAAGGGGGGGGGGGTTGAGAAGGCTCGAAATCAAGAGTAATCATACATAAATCTATCTCGTTTTCTTTCGATGGGTTTAGAGTGATGATACTTTGCAACGATATCTAATATGTTAATTAATTAATCATTTTTATGATGTCATTTTATGCTTTGGGTGAGTAGTAAACATTTTGCGACTACATTTTTTTCTTTTGAGATATTCATTCAAACCCTTCCAACAAAGAATACTGTTCTCGATTATATTTTATTTTCCTCTATTTATCAAACACTCTTTATTTGTTTTTACGAATAACCACAAAAAAATCTCTTTTTTCCGATCGTTTTTCGCTTAAATGTATTTTTTCGTAATGTAAAAGCTCTAAGCGTATTCATCTATTGTGAACTATAGGGAGTATAGTGATGAACCAAAAATGTAGTTCTGAATACGGAAAAGTAATACTAGTTTTTGAAGGAGGACAATAATTCTAACGTTTATTAAATCACGAAATGTATGATAACTTAATGTAACTCAGAGTAAAACGATTTTCTCAATATCATCTCATCTTATTGAATTCTATAACGTAATACCACGGACTCTAAATGGTGGGCCCCGCGTTGCTTCGATTTCGAATAAATGCCAAGTAGGTGATGTTAATGATAAACATTTGAGTAAATATCATAGATTATAAGTTTTTCTATCCATAAATATATATTCCATACCTTAAAGTAGTTTTAGTAACCCTGGAGGAGATTTTATTATCTGGGCAGGAATTCCCGCCAAATCGTGCGAGGTCCTTTGCAACATGGACCATAAATGCATGAGTTAAAGAAGATCCTGACGATAATCTCAACAGCACTCACAATAGAGCTTATCATTGAGCATCGACGAACCCCTAGCGAGCTAGAAGTGGTACCAGGTGCACTGGAGGAGTAAGCATCCACTGCTTGGCTAGCCGCACCTGCTGTCGATGTCAATAAACGAAAACAGTATCCAAAAAACATACATGCACTGTCTGATGTTATATCTATATATAAGTGCTATGATGACCATATCAGGGGAAAATATTCAAAACACTTTGGGTACTTAGCCCTCGCTCATGATCCTCAATCCAATAATGTAATACCACCAAGGAGTGTGCAAGTTACTATGTCAAAAATGTACGGAAAGGCGTAGCAGGATGTATCGGATATGATGCTACATGACCCACATTTCAGAAAGTACCATATATTTTGAAAACACAGTTTTTTAATGCGTTTTAAGAAACGTTCAACCGAAGTCGGTCGAACTCGGATACGTGTGCCCTCGGGAATTCCTCTTTGAGGGTACTGCCGAATAAAGATGAGGACTTTTTGGCAATTGTCAATCCGGTGGCCCTTAAATGATGCTAATGATTTTGAAGACGTTTGTGCCCTCAGGGACCTCTGGTCCATCAGCAGTGACACTCACCAAGTGGTACAAATATGAAACGTCTTAGTATCTAGTACGTCTTTTTTGTCTCTGATGAGACAGAAAAGAGACACACGACATATAAACATGAAACACAAAAGACTACATATAAACCAATGAGACCAATGGGTAACCGGTGCCAACGTTGGACGGCCATTTGCCACGCAAGTAGCAAATAGTGTGGTTTTCCTGGATTACGTGCTCACAACCCTCTCACTTCTCCAATTACCCAGAGGTCTCATAGAACGTACAAATGTGGTGTAAAAGAAGTGCGTTTAAGTGAAAAATATGGCCAAAAATCGTTGGAAGGTAGGCGCAAGGAGCTTAATTCTAAACATGACCGAAATAAAATATGCCGAAACCCCACCTAAGGACAGAGCTATGCAATAAGGGAGATACCCCTTAGGTTTAGAACTTTAGGTCTAATTTGATGACAGGAAATATATTTCAATGCAGTGTGTAAACACTAAGAGTTATTCTGTCGAAAAATGTACCGAAAGTCGTGTTAGGATGGTTGGGATATAATGCTACAGGACCAACGTTTTTAGAATTTTTTCGAATTTTATAACAGAAATTTTCGAATGCGAGCCGAAGTTGATCGTACTTGGCTACATGTGCCTTCAAGGACTCCTGGTCCACCAGCAGTGAAAAAGTAGATAGATATGCAGCATGGACCAGTTATGCACGTCTCGGGTACTTAACCCTCGTCAGTGATCCACCATGTCAGGGAAAGACATTTAAAACACTTACTGTCAAACCATTTTATAAGATCTCCACGCGGCAAAGGGCATACGTGTGACACAAATGAGATAAAGAAGATCCTGACGCCAATCTCAACAGTACTTACATGTAGTTTATGTGTAGTCCTTTGTGTTTGATGTTTCTGTGTTGTGCGTTGACGTTCCTTGTCCCTTATGCGTCTCTTTCCGTGCTTGTCTGCTTTGTGCTTTTGCATTGAGTGTTTTGGGGTTTTGCTGTGGGTGCTACAACCTGGTGTTGTT